>JAMZEH010000017.1:5117500-5155000 GCA_024699665.1 Ostrea denselamellosa | reverse complement strand
TTCTTCTGAAATATTATTTCAATATAGAGGATAATAATTTTTGCAATATGTAGACTAAGTACCGGTTTTCACAACAATATGCCACCCCCCACCCCCGGTCGTCAGCTGGTATTATATAACCGAGAAGCAGTAACGTTGTAAGGTCACATAATCTAACCAGTTCTACCTTGCAAACTGAGGTCAGTACTATATATCACCCCGTTTGTGGAAAATTTGTTTTAACTCTTTAAAGTGTAAAAATCTGTTATGATTTTAATTTTCTTTCGGGGGGCTTCCGTGGCCGAGTGGTTAGAGCATTGCGCTCAAAATCATAAGGCCTCTCACCTCTAGTCGGCGCGGGTTCGAATCTCGCTCGCGCCGATATATGTGAGAAAGTTTGCCAGTTTACTTTCGGAACGTCGGTGGTCTCTTCTCGGATATATTGTAGCAGGGTTCTCTCCTCCACCAATAAAAACTGGACGCCACCAGATAACTGAAAAATTGTTGAGTGTGGCAGAAAAAAAGAAACAATCAATCAATTTCCGTTCGCTTAGAATTGCCTTATTAGAAATCAGAAGTGTTTACCCATCTCTCTGATTTTTATTTTCTATAGGAATTGCGAGACTGGATACTGTTCGTTATCCTAGACTTACCAGATGTAAAGGCTTGTATAAAATTACTGTGAACATAATCCCGGCAGTAACTGGAAACTTTCCAACAGGATTATTTGTCTCACTTGTAATTTTTGTGCAGTTCTAAACGGGTTGTGAAAGTGCTGTCATTACATGAACCATCGGATGGCTTGTCAAGTTCGAGTCTGGCGGTAGGCAGTTGTACTAGTCTGTGTAAGATGTCTGTAGAGACGACATGTATACTTTTGTAAACATTCAGAGCACTTGCCACAGTGTTTCGGGTGTCTCTACCCAACAGTAATTGTACTCCCATGTTGCTTGCATGGTTAGGTAGCCTAGTCGTCTTTACGCATTCACGAGAAACGAATTTCAGTATCGGACTATTAACTGACATCTGAAGGATACCAGATAGGCCTGATACGCTTGAAATATTGTCGCATGCATCCGTGCACGTGCTGGGGGAGGGCGTGGTTAGCTCTCTTAGAGTCGAGGTTTTGAAATTGATGTTCCGGTGTCATCTGCCCTATTGAATAAGAAATTGTACGGCATCACAGGCAATAATGAGTAAGAAATTTTAATTTCGTTTGTACGACAACACGGCAGGCAATATTGATGCGCGCATTTATTCAGTTATTGAGAGCAATAATTGAATTCAAGCACGCATCAATTCAAATATTGCTCCCATCAATTCAATTGATGAGAACATCAATGTGGTATAAATATTGTTCGCATATAAATTGATTTAGAGCTCGATATAAATAATCTAATGATCTCTTTAATTCATTTAAGATATCTTTAATTATTTACAACGCTTTTGTATAGGGAATTAATGCGTGCATCCATTCTATTAAAGAGACCGACAATTCAATTAAAGAGATCATTAATTCAATTGTGGATATGTTGAATTGAAGATATCTCCAATCATATAGTTGCTCTCTCTAAAAGGATTATTGTGCGCTTCAAATGAATGAATGATATCACTAATTTATTTGAAGAAACCAATACTACAGTTACTGCTCGCATCAATTGAATCAATGATATTATTCATTCAATTGAAGAGAGCAATAATTATTGCTCGCATTAATTGAATTGATGTGCGCAATAATTTAAATAATTGCTCTCATCAATTGAATTGTAGGGCGCATCAATTCAATTGTTGATATCATCAATTCATGTGAAGAAAGCAATAATTTAATTATAGCGAGCAACAGTTCATCAGAATAATTAATGCTATCATCAATTCAATCATTCAGATTTGAAGATATCATTAATTATTTGAAGATACGTGTATCTTTAATTGAATTGTTGCGCTCATCAAATGAATTATGATATCTTCAAATATTATTAAAAATTTCTTCAATTATTTGAGTTTATGTTAATTTGGCACTCCATGTTTTACGCTCTTTGAAACCTGTATTTTGACAGTTACGTCTTAGTTATATACTCCCGTGGAGACCGGGGTTAAAACAAATCCTCGTTACCCCCTTGCTTGTAAGAAGGCGGTCCTCGGATGAGATCGCAGAAACCGAAGCCCCGTGCCACAGCAGATGTGGCACGATAAAGATCCCTCTCTGCTCAAAGGTCGTAAGCGCCGAGCAATTTTGTATTTCTTCACCGGCAATGGTAACTCCATATGAGTAAAAGATTCTCCAGACAGACGTTAAACAATAATAAAACCACATTTTTACATCATGTTGGGATTCCCCCTAATGCGCGTCGGACTATTTATAGACGCCTAAAAGACTTGCCGAGCGACCAGTCTTCCCACAATTCCCTTTGCGCACGCTGTACAAATGTAGGTATCACACCGGTAATTATTTTCACTTTATATTAGATTAGAGGAGAAAAAAATCAGTTTATAAAATTGATGCCAAATAACGCAGTCGGAAATGTTCTGTTACCTCTCTCGTCTGCTGACACCAAAAAACAACACCCTGCACGGCATTTTCTTTAAAAAAAAAAAAAAAAAAAAAAAAAGTTCACCCGCAAACAAGACTACCCTCAAATCCACGTGTTTTTCACATGTGTGTAAACAGCCCGAGTGCACCTCAGGAAGTAGCCTCAGCTACTAACATCAAATAGTTCCACTGTAAACAATTGATTGTTTTTGCAAATTACACAAAATTTCCTAATAAGGGGTACAAAAGAGAGAGAGAGAGTTTGTTTGTTTGTTTTACATCCCGTCGAGAATATTTCACTCATATTGAGACGTCACCAGCTGTAGGTGAAGTACCACAAATTTAGACCTATGCTTAGCGCTCAGGGCCGTAGCAGTGAGGGTTCTTTAACGTGCCAACGCCTACCGTGACACGGAACCTCCGTTTTTAAGGTCATATCCGAAAGACCCGTGATTCTCACTTCTAAATGCCGAGCGTTTGGCGAAGGAGCAATCACTACTTATTTTTCGTCTTAGGTTTGACGCGGCCATGGCACAAGCGGGGCTCGAACTCACGACTTCCCGGTTACGAAGCGAACGCTCTAACCACTGAGCTACCGCGACCGGTGAGAGAGAGAGAGAAAGAAAAGAGAGAGGAAAGAAGGGGAAATCGGAAAAATCACGCAAGAAAAAAATTATTCTTTTAAATATACGGAACATTTTTTAATTTTTTTTTTATTTTTGCTCGCCTCTGAGCTGAAAGCTCAAGTGAGCTTTGCTGGTCACCCGTCACTTGTCTGTCTGTCCGGATGTCTGTAAACGTCACATTTTCGACTTCTTCAGAACCATTGGGCCATATTCAACCAAACTTAACAAAAAGCTTTCTTTGGTGAAGAGGATTCAATTTTTATCAAATAAATGTCCATGGCCCATTTAAAAGGGATATAATCACGGAAATACAAAAATAGGACGGGGTCATTTAAAAGTCTTCTCAGAAACCACTGGGGCCAAAAGAGTTCAAATTTACATGGTACATATAGCTTTCTAACATAGTGCAGATTCGAGTTTGTTAAAATCATGACCCCTGGGGTTAGGATGGGGCCACAATGGATCAATGTTTTACATACAAATATATAAGGGAAATCTTTTTTAAAATCCTCTTCTCAAGAACCACTGGGCCAGGAAAAGTTCAAATTTACCTGTCTTTCTGACATAATGCAGATTCAAGTTTGTTAAAACCATGGCCCCCGGGAGTTTGTTTTTTTTTTTTTGTTTGTTGGTTGGGGTTTTTTTTTGGGGGGGGGGGGTGTTTTGTTTTTGTTTTTGTTATCCGCTGGCGTCCAGTTTTTGTAGGTGGAGGAGAGACCCAGATACAATGTAGCCGGGAAGAGACCACCGACCTTTCGAAAGTAAACTGGTAAACTTTCTCACATATATCGGCGCGAGCGAGAATCGAACCCGCGCCGACTAGAGATGAGAGATCTTGTGATTTTGAGCGCAATGCTTTAACCACTCGAGCACGGAGGCCCCGCCCCTGGGAGTAGGTTGAGACCTTAGTAGGGAATCAAAGTCTAACATGCGAATATACAGGAAAGGTCTTTAAATCTTCTTTTCCAGAATTACTCGGACAGAAAACTTGAAATTTATATGGAAGTTTCCTGACATAGTGCAGATTCAAGTTTGTTAAATCATGGCCACCGGGGGTAGGTTGGGGCCATAATAGCGGATGAAAGTTTAACAAGGGCCACCAAAACAATATCTTGTATGATTAGTAAATGTTAAAGCTTAATTATATTTAGTTGGTCTTGGGGATCAGAGAGGTGTCCTTCACCCCCTTCCCGTCCCTCTTTCCTCTTCCTGCCTCTCTCTTCAGCCCCCCTCCCCCCCCCCCCCCCCCCTCCCTTCTCTCCTCCTCCTTCGTTTTGTTTATGATTTACATAAGTCCTATTAAATATGAAAAACTTCACATTAAGCTACGGTAACGTGATAACACTTTTAATGATATACGGGGCGTTTCTGAATAATATAATTTTTGTGTCTGTGTGTGATATTTCGAGTACACTTCTATAACTATTCGGATCCGGGTTGTTAGAATAGATCCCCAGTACCCCTTGCTTGTCGTAAGAGGCGACTAAATGGGGCAGTCCTTCGGATGAGACCGCAAAAACCGATGCCCAGCAGGTGTGGCACGTAAAAGATCCCTCCCTGCTCAAAGGCCATAAGCGCCGAGCATAGGCCTAAATTTTGCAGCCCTTCACCAGCAATGGTGACGTCTCTATATGAGTGAAAGATTCTCGAGCGGGATGTTAAACAATATTTAATGAATCAGCGACTATAACTATTCGGAAATCATAAAAGGGTTCTTAATATAGAGGAGATGAAAACAGAAGGAAAATAGAAGTCAGAAACGTTGCGTATGACCTTAAGTATTTGCCGTGTCGCGGGGAAAACGTTATAATATTTCAGCGTTTAAAATTTATTCCTCTATGAATTGTAATATATACGTGTTTGTTTACTTTGATATTATGTACACTGGTTTTAACCATGAACGTGAACACACACACACACACACACACACACACAGCATAATGGGTCATATATCGAAAAGTTAAAGAAATCATTTTTGTGTATATCAATATAGAGACAGATGTTTGAATAAATATGAAATATCAAACAAGCTTTTCGAGAACCAAACTGCGTGTTTGCTCATTTTTCTGAATTTTCCTACTTCGGATTTTCGATTTTTAAAACGCTTTCCAGAATCAAAACATGAACGTGGGTGTAGATTATGCCTGTCGTTTTTCTTAAGAGAATAGGACCCATATGTGAAAAGGCAAGAGTCAAACGTGTCTAAACAAGTGCAAATCTAGATGAGTGATACTTTGTTATAGACAATCAAGGGAACATAAAGTTTTATGAATATTGACATTTTGGTGGGGAAGGTATAATTTATTGCCGTGTTGTTTTATAATTCATCTTTGCAAAGCACACCCTCAAATATGACGGTCGATGTTTTCAGCCAATATCAATTATATCTCCCAGCTCTTTTCATGCAAAACTGATAATGATGACATTTCATCTACCAGCAGTTCAGTTAAATTTCAATTAATTAACATTTTGCACATGGAGAGGAGATTTATTACGGGAACTTCGAAATGCATTGATAAATTGTTCAATCGATAAACAATCCCCGTGGGGATCCGGATGTGAATAGGTCCTCAGTACTCCTTGCTTCTTGAGACGACTAAATGGGGCGGTCCTTCGGATGAGACCGCAAAACCGAGGCCCCTTGTCACAGTTGGTGTGGCACGTTAAAGATCCCTCCCTACTTAAAGTCTGTAAGCGCCGAGCAGAGGTCTAATTTTTGCAACCCTTCACCGGCAATGGTGACGTCTCCATGTGTTTTTGTTTGTTTGTTTGTTTGTTTATAGCCGCCTGAGCAATTTTTCAGCTATCCGGCGGCTGTCATCATTACCGGTGACAGGGCTGCAAATTTAGGCCTATGCTCGGCACTCAGGGCCTTTGAGCAGGGAGGGATCTTTATTGTGCCACACCTACTGCGACACGGGACCTCGGTTTATACGGTCTCATCCGAAAGACCGGCACCCACGTCCCACAGTGGGATTCGAACCTCCGACTCAACGTCTCCATGTGAGTGAAAAATTCCGGAGCAGATCGTTAAACAATATACAACCACATTCATTGGACACGTTGATATCTGATATTTTATATGCAACAACTACAGAATCCTTTTGGCACACAGAAAAGAGTGTAATGATTTTTGTTTTTGACTATGTCAAGGTTACTTCAAGGTCATACTCTTATTTTATGTCAGTATGTCAAGGTTATTTCAGGGTCAAACTTTTTTATGCCAAAGAACCTTGAAATTCCATTAGAGCAGACATGAATAGTGTATACTTGTGACAAATTGTATATAATGATCAATCTCATAACTCCTGTAAGGATTAGGAGAATTCGTGCCCTGCTAATTCCAACGGACTGATTCATTAAAAATCTGTCTGAATGTTGCAGCATAGTTAAACATGAACATATTTCTGTCTGTTTGCAAATGAAAATCAATGAACACTAGCAAATTCAATAAGATATAAAGTAGCCTGAATTTCCTCTGGTAATTTTGGCATATTATTATTATTTCTGGCATATTGCTTCTGCTGTAAGATTTCTTGGACGTTTTAATATGGTACATCTGAACATAAAATAAAATGGGAGAATCGGATCATATTTAAGAAAGAAAAACAAAATGATGTTCTATTTTTTCCTAAAGTAAAAAATGGTTAGGGGTATGCCTGAAGCATTTGAAATGACCTTAAAAGGGGTTGACAGGTCAAAATATTATGCAGACTTATTATAGTCTCTCGTTTGTTACACCATAGTTTTTTTTTTTTTAAATTTCATTATGAAACGAAAGTGATATTTTACTACGCCATTATTCCAACAGAAAGTATAGTCCTCTATAATAGTTCAAATATGTCTGTTCCTCATCGTAGCTTTTATTGTTACAAAAGTAATATAGCTTCATGTTCAACGTGTTTCATAGCAGAAAAAAAATCACACACACACACACACACACACGTATGGTGCATATCAAATGACTTTCTAATTTGTTTGAAATTCATCAATCCTTACGAGGTGAATTATAGACCGCACATCCCTCACGGCAGACAACAATGGCCCCTGATAAAGAAATCACACTTCATCTACCAGGTAACAGTCAACGCTGATGTGAACAAATCACGCTTTCATATGCTGGACATGATCTGAAATGACGGACTGCATGTCACTTATTGTCAACAACCAGCAACCATGATGAGCAATCTTCAAGAAGATCGGTAATTATTTTGTGGCGTGAGCAAAGAGTATCACGCTGTCTCCAACGTGTAGCATTGGTTTTCGATTACTGACAATATCAATGGATATTCTATTTCCTTTTTTTTTTTTAATTATACACGTCTTAAAATGCGCAGATTTAGCATTCTCAGAAATTGTGTACTAATAGACTTTCATTTATGAAGCTAATTTTTTTTTTCATTTGAAAAATCAACAGAAATGATACCTTTTACAAACTGTTATTCCCCACATACTTCAACCTGCTGATTGATATATATATATATATATATAGAGAGAGAGAGAGAGAGAGAGAGAGAGTGTGTGTGTGTTGAATTTACAATGAGTTGGGAGATGAAGTGCAGTTGCCAAGAAAATGATTATTCAGCCATAGTACATTTCTATTAGGCAATATTGATGTCGTAGCATGTGCTTATCTAATGTTTTATGTAAAGGAGAGGATCATAAAGCAATTATATCACTTGGATGTGTGAAAAATCAAACAAGAAAAGGCTATAAACAATTTTTTCCCGTCATTACTATAATATACGCATCATCTGTTTTACAGATAGAAGCGCCATATGGGTTTGTCCGATGACAGTTTGATTATATATCACGGTATAAACCGATTGCTTCTTCCCAATTTATTAAATTTTTTAACCATCAGATGTACATGTACTATATCAACGAAAATTATGAATTTAACTAGGCCTATACGTAATGTGAGAAAAGCGGATTTTGTTTTCAAGTGGTTAAATATAATACACATGACAAAAACATCTTAACATCTAGGCTTATATATTCAACATATAATGTGGCTTCATATCCAACATGTTTCATAGTACCATGCTGTGAATTATATAATACCATGCTGTGAATATATAATACCATGCTGTGAAATATATAATATCATGCTGTGAATATATAATACAATGTTGTGAATTATATAATACCATGCTGTGAATATATAATATCATGCTGTGAATTATATAATACCATGCTGTGATTATATAATATCATGCTGTGAAAATATAATACCATGCTGTGAATATATAATACCATCCTGTGAATATATAATATCATGCTGTGAATTATATAATACCATGCTGTGAATTATATGATATCATGCTGTGAATATATAATACCATGCTGTGAATTATATAATACCATACTGTGAATTATATAATATCATGCTGTGAATTATATAATACCATGCTGTGAATATATAATACAATGTTGTGAATTATATAATATCATGCTATGAATTATATAATACAATGTTGTGAATTATATAATACAATGTTGTGAATTATATAATATCATGCTGTGAATTATATAATATCATGTTGTGAATTATATAATACCATGCTGTGGATTATATAATACCATGCTGTGAATTATATAATATCATGTGAATTATGTAATATCATGTGAATTACATAATATCATGTTATGAATTATATAATATCATGCTGTGAATTATATATCATGTTGTGAATTATATAATATCATGTTGTGAATTATATAATATCATGCTGTGAATTATATAACACAATGTTGTGAATTATATAATATCATGTGAATTACGTAATATCATGTGAATTATATAATATCATGTTATGAATTATATAATATCATGTTGTGAATTATATAATATCATGTTGTGAATTATATAATATCATGCTGTGAATTATATATCATGCTGTGAATTATATAATATCATGTTGTGAATTATATAATATCATGCTGTGAATTATATATCATGTTGTGAATTATATTATATCATGTTGTGAATTATATAATATCATGTTGTGAATTATCATTCTGTGAATTATATAATACAATGTTGTGAATTATATAATATAACGTTGTGAATTATATAATATTATGCTGTGAATTATATAATATCATGCTGTGAATTATATAATACAATGTTGTGAATTATAAAATATCATGCTGTAAATTATATAATATCATGCTGTAAATTATATAATATCATGCTGTGAATTATATGATATCATGCTGTAAATTATATAATATCATGCTGTGAATTATATAATACAATGTTGTGAATTATATAATACAATGTTGTGAATTATATGATATCATGCTGTGAATTATATAATATCATGTTGTGAATTATATAATATCATGTTGTGAATTATATATCATGCTGTGAATTATATAATATCATGTTGTGAATTATATAATATCATGCTGTGAATTATATATCATGCTGTGAATTATATAATATAACGTTGTGAATTATATAATATCATGCTGTGAATTATATAATATTATGCTGTGAAATATATAATATCATGCTGTAAATTATATAATATCATGCTGTGAATTATATAATACAATGTTGTGAATTATATAATATCATGCTGTAAATTATATAATATACTGTGAATGACATAATACAATGTTGTGAGTTATAAAACACCATGCTTTCTTTCAGCATCAATACACATACTGACATACACATCATGTAGAGCATGAATGTAGATGAGGGGTGGCTTAAAATTAGTGCAGCACACAGACAAAGTTTATTAAAGGAACAGACAGAAATACCAATGAAATGTACTTTAGGAGATCTCGACACTGACAGCGCTGTAACAATTACTATAACTCAAAATATACAAGGGGAGGGGCATTTCCATTGCAGTGATTAAACAGTAGGCTTGCTCACGTGTTTAAGTTTTATTTTATGTGTCCCTATTTCATTTTATACCGTTTTATAATGTCTAAAACTTTTTAAATGAACAATTAAACTAACACACAGAGCAATCACCAAACCAAACACTTTTTATGAAAAGAAAATTAACACAGAGAATTCAAATGAAACCATATTCAGCATCAGCCCAGCTATTTTCCCGTTTACCCAGAAAACAATTCGTTTTGCTATGGTAACCGTTTTCAATTTGTTTAGTAAACAACGTGATCAATCTATAACTGCAGCAATATGCCTTTTTTTTTTTTTTGATGTTTTATATTTCATAAAATTTAACCCGAGTTAAATATTCCTGCCTTCCATGAATGGGCTCACTTTTTGACACGTCTCAATGTCTCCTCAATGTACAGATGGTGTTTGGAATCGATATACCTATTTTATTTCAAAGCGAACCTGGAAATTGACAATCATGTACAGAATATATATCAAGGGTAAGTTATTTTATCATGATATATATCATTAAAGTCACGAAGTTCATATTTGATATCTAATTCTTTATCAATATTACTTTTTAAATACTATTCTAAAGCGTTACCTTAAATGTTAAAGAACAAGGTAAATAACCCTGGTTTTAAAAACTGTTTCTACATTTCAAAATGAACTGTTTGAGGTTTTATTTGAGTTTTAGTAATTCTTGAGAGCATATCATACAATAAAAGTGCGAAAGGTGAATTCTTTAGTACATATTCCAAAATGATGATCTGTTGATTGTGAAATGCAAAGTTCAAATCTAAATCCTTTATTGTTTGTAATTTGTTTTTAATGTAATCATAAGACAAACTTATAAATGACGCTTTTGGTATCAAATAGAATCGTAACGCGTTTTCTCTAATATTTCGTTATTTTTATTAGTTCCCTACCGGCTTTGCCGAAGGGGACCTTTATTTTACCCTCGATCTCTCCGTCCGTCCATCTGTCTGTATGTCCATCGTCCGTCTGTCTGTCATTCCGAATAATTTTTCCGAATTTCTCTGCATTGGATGAAGATATTCAACTGAAATTTTATACATGACTTGGGAATCTTGCTTTCTGAGATTTTGTAAATTGACTCTTGTTTGTGACGTCACAAACGGCGTAGGAAAATAGTGTAATGATTAAAATATATATAATGGGTGATACCCACTGGATAAAGAAGTAAAATGTCATAAATATTGATATTTTATGCTCGAAAATGACGTGATCGGTATTTTTATAAAACAACACTGAACAAGATGTGTTTGTGAAAAACTGAAGCTCCAGGATTACAACAAAATGGAACTACAAGACATTGTAATTTTTTTTTATTTTATTATTATTTTTTTAATTTTCAAAAACTAGGTCAATGATCATTGTCAAGCTCACAAGGTCAACAAATCTGGTATCGTTGGAAAGGTCTTCTCACAAAAAATGCACTTGCTTAATACAAAAAAGCGATTTGAAAGATACAGCTTATATTCGAATTTTCAAGTAGGTCAAAGGACGATGTAAAGGTCGCCAGGTCAAAGATTTTACTTTCAATGGAGAGGTCTTACCACAAGAAATGCAAATACCAAACATGAAAGTTTTACCTCTTATGGTATAAAAGATATGACCAAGGTTAAAAGTTTTTTTGCCACAGACAAACAGATAGACAGACCAAAACCTATATGCCCTAGAATCTATAACGTCGAAGTCTGTATTAATAACGCTGTATTTACATTTCACTATGTGTTTCTAACGAAACTGACATTCAATTTTCAATGACATGAAGTCGATCACGTGATCATACTTTTAATTTTTTATGAATACAATCATCACTTCAAAAGTATTTGGGTCATTTCAGTTTTATCTAGATACTTGCTAACACAATAACATCATAACATAAATGTATTAAAAGCCCAAGCATCAGAATATCTACAGGCAGTACGACATTTAAGTCTGGACACGACTTATGATAAAGATCTTGTGAAAAATCGAAGTGCATGTAATGGGATTTTTAGCAGTATATCATAGTCCAAGAATGAGCTCACTCATGGAACTTATAGAGTGATAGATATCAGCCTACAAAGACCAAAAATACCTATTGGAGAATGGCAGGATTTTAAATCCATCAAAAATCCTATCACAATCTTATGGGATAAAAATCCTAATATTCCCATAATTTTCAGAAGGATAATTGATCCTCTATATAATGTGTTTGAGGAAAAAAATTGTAAAATGTTCCGTGTAATAATACATAGGAGTAATATCAATCAGATTGTTAGGTTTTGATCACGTGACCAACTTCATGTCATTATTCCCAATGACGCTCAAATAATGATATCTTATATCTTACGAAGTAGTCTGTATTTTGATAACGATAAACTACACCTGTGTGTTTATAACGCTGTTTTAATCACGTTGGAATTTTTTTTTTATATTGCGCTTTAAGCTTAAATTTCTGTTTTTATAATGTAATCTTTATTCATAAATTTAATCACAACAGGTTTGCTAATTTCTGTCTACATAATGGTCATTGTTGGCGTGCTCCAGCACCTTCTGCTTACCCAGAACTACCCATGGCAGAACAAGCTTCTGAATGTATGGGATCGTTTTACAAAGAACGATTCTATCAAACATGATATATATTTGACGTCAAGGGAGATAATGACAACTGTTTCCGTCCACAAGGTCTCATACACAAAAATTGAAAATATTACGAAGACTAGTAGCAAGCCGAATTTACACACAGTGTCAAGTACACCACTGAAGAATTCTACGATCAGAAAGGTCGAAATGAATACTCTATCTGTGACTTCTCCTGTTGAAAAGAAACCTAAATTCTTTCTATGCACAGGCATTATGGGTAGGCTAGGAAACCACTTGTTTGAGTTTGCCTCTGGGTATGGCGTTGCAGCCAAAAAGAATATGATCTCAGTTATTCGACGGAATGGTTCGGTAGATTCTGTGTTTGAGCTGAAAAATGACAGTCATCTTTTACTTTCGTCTGATCGGAAGGAATGTGAGCACACACCTACGCGATACGAGACATGGTGCAGTCAATATGATCCCAAACTGGAAAATTTCACTGTGAACTCCAACATGTGGATTGGATGGGGTCTACAATCATGGAAATATTTCAATGATTCCTATCAAAGTCTGCGAAAACAAATGACGTTTCGGAAACATATACGTGACAAAGCAACTATGATACAGGATATGTCGTTAAAAAAATTCAATTTTACGTCACGGTCTGACGTCACGTTTGTTGGAATTCACATTCGGAGAGGAGACATGTTAACGGATCCTCTAGGTTATGACGTAGCTACTCCTGAATATATTTCTCGTGCAGTGGCTTATTTCCAAAATTACACAAATACTATTTTTATAGTATGTTCCTTGGATTTAACTTGGTCTCAAAAACATATGCCAAAGAACGTGAGAGTTGAATACAGCGTTGGAAATCCACGTGAAGTTGACCTCGCTCTTTTAGCCTCTTCTGACCACATGATTCAAACAGTCGGTACATTTGGATGGTGGGCCGGTTGGTTAAACAATGGAAAAGTAATTTATTATAAATGGCCAGCAAAGGAGAAAGGAAGACTAAGAGCCACATTTAGTGCCGATTACTCAGATTTCTTTATGCCTCACTGGATTGGAATGTAGTATTTAACGACCTTTATACAATGTACGATATTGTAATATATCAACAACTGAAAGAAACACGATGTAATTTACATCAGCTGATATTTACTTTGATATCAGTATTACTTTAAAAAATTATTTTTGCTTTTTCCTTCAACTAGTTTTTAAGAAAATATCATAAATGTTCAAAATATTACATACTCGATTCTCAAATAATGAAAAGAAGACATTCTATAAAACATATATATTTATTTGCATTATCCTGTTCTACTGAACAAAAGTAATTGCATTTCTTGTTTGTTTTGTTTTGAACGTAAGTAATTATAAAGTTTTCTAAAGAATTGTAAACATTGTTGATAACATATGATTTCTATAGGAATGGTGTACCAGTTTGTAAGCACGTTTGTGTGTCTTCGTGGGCGTTCGTTTTATCAGAAGAAAATATGAAGTCATGTCTATTATAGATATGTTTTATTCCAAATATTTATATTTTTGGCGTTTTCATATTCGACCCAGTATTGTGATGAGATTAGCATTAAAATATTCAGAGGATTGTCCGATAACACATCAATAAGGTTTACAAATATTTCCATTGTCATTTGTATGAAAGACAGTAACTGCCAGTGTTATTTATATGCAACAGGTTTTGGAACATCGATAAGAATTTATTCATTACTTAAAATCTCTCTCTCTCTCTCTCTCTCTCTCTCTCTCTCTCTCTCTCTCTCTCTCTCTCTCTCTCTCTCTCTCTCTCTCTCGTTGCTAGTAAAGATTTCATTATTTGAAAAGTACAATCTACAATCATATCGAAATTACATGATCTCTAAAATTCATTATATCTCAATGTCTTCGTCAAACTTTAAATTAATTTACAAAAAATACATTTTGTAAATGTCAATGAATACACTTCTCAGTGGAATGTTTCCAGTATGCAGCCGATCAGCGATCCCATTTATATCCCATGATATCGATGGAATTTTTCAATCGTATTGGTGTTCAATGTGTGACGGTTATTTATGAATGAATTACCTATTATAAATGTATTTACCCGATACTGATATTGAAAATGGAGTTGAACATTTATTTTCCGAATGCCAGTGTGTCGCTCTTATACACCAGTTAGAATTCGGGTGACCCTCAGCAGGTTGGGATGTGATAGTCCAACTTCCTTTTGTCATGAATGGGCACTGCCTAAATTATTCCGACTTATTCTTGTCTGCAGTTTTTTGGTTTTGGTTTTTGGTTTTTGTTGTTGTTTTTTTCTGTTTGTGCCTTCAAGTTAACATTGTGGGTAAAATGCTTTAACAAGTTTATGTACTATATTGATATGGGAGTTTTAAAAGGAATAACATATACACCCCCCACCCCCCACCCCTACCCCCACCCCCCTACCCCCACCCCAAAAAAATAGGCATCTGAACGAAATATCAGTCTACAGAGATTTACAGATATGATGACATTTTGGGCATTGTACTAGATCTATCGTTATAAGGCGAGGCTGTTTTTTGTTATTTTTAACTTAAAAACCTTCAATGATATCAATCTAGATCAATTTTGTGTTTTTGTGTCCCATCCTCATTAGGTGGGCTTGAGATAATGGCACGAGCGTGTAAGATGTGCAACATGTTTTCACACATCGACAGATGATAGGTATTAATTATGTCACCTTTCATCCATGTCACATGTTAGTGAATAGAGTCAATCAGTACTATGCAAATAACGCAAGCCTCGAGTTACAATACATGTTAGGTTCATCTTCTTTGGTAGGAAGAGGAATCACCTTGTATGAACGCAGTGGCGGATCTAGAGGGAGTGAATAATCTTTAACAGAAATGGTATTGTTAGAGTTTTCAAACCTGCCTTTGGGTTAGGTCGCAACCCCCACCCCCTTGGAAACTTCTGGATCCGACACTGGAACGTAAACTGTTTATAATCTGATTACTCTGACGAATCTGTCGATGAGTTACTTAGATAAAATACCGGTCGCGGTAGTGTTTAAAGATCTTCATTCATAACCGAGAGATTCAGAGTTCGATTCTCGACCCCGGCAGCCGTGTCAAACACAATAGGTTTACCAAAGGTTGTGATTGTTTCTTAGACAAATGCCCAGCATCAAATGTAATTGGCAAGTGTTTTTTGGAATGACCCTTAAATTGGAGTAGCCGTTCACCCGATAAAGAACCCTCATTGCTACGGCCTTGAGCGTTATGTATCAGTCAAAGTGGTTTTGCATGGTCACAGTAACAAAATGAAACGTAAAACAAAAACGTTAAGACACCGCCGAATATCAAGTGGCAAGAAATAGAATATACAGTATTAAAGCAATTGTGATTTTCGTCCCTTACAGTCGCCCATGTGGATCTTTTCAATCCGCACTGAGTTAGGATCTATCCATTGCATTATGACGTCAAATGATTTGACTGTAACTGATGAAAATCACGAATATTTCTTGCCACCTAATCTTCTTCAGCCCAACCTTTTTATTAAAAGTTGTTCCAGAATCGGAATTACTTCAGAATGCGATTGTGCTTAACTTCAATATTTCCTTTATTACCATCACATTCATAAATTATTGTGAAATACTATCTCTTGTAAAATTCGATATCGTGGATCAACTTCAACTGTTTTGTATTACGAATAGTTATCCAGCATTTGGATCTGTTACATAAGCTACCTGCAGTACTAGTATTTGAAACACTACACAGAAACGAATGCATATGAAGGCGGATGTGACCGGTCAACAGGGGATACTTACTCCTCCTGGACACACATTATGCCTTTTGTGCTGTTTTCAGGGGGTCCGTGTTTGCCCTTCTCTCAAGTTCTGTATTCTTTATGGTGGTTCTGAGATTGATCACTCTTCGTTATCTTCACTTTTTGCGTGTGTGTGTGTGTGTGTCAGTGCGTGTGTGCGTGTGTGTATGTGTGTGTGCGTCTGTGTGTGTGTGTGTGTCAGTGCGTGTATGTGTGTGTGTGTCAGTGTGTGTGTCAGTGTGTGTGTGTGTGTGTGTGTGTGTGTGTGTGTGTGTGTGTGTGTGTGTGTGCGCGCGCGCGCGCACTATTCCGTAATAGTGTAAGATTAATTTAATGTTATATAAACATTATTCTCCCAAGGAATTGGTGATACTGTGATACATCAGCACTTAATGTTGTGAGATTAAAACACTCGATATTTAACATGCGCTTTGTGGAATCTTGTGTTAGGCGTGCATATATGATCAAACCATTGTCATAAATCATTCGAAATTAATATATTTTATATTGACAGCCCAGGGAAATATATATTTCCGAAATATTGTGATTGATATATCTGAAATCTTAAAACTTTATTTATATTCATAAATGTATACTTTTAGATTTATGTGAATGAGTGGCAGAATGTAAAATGATTTTCATTAGTTTGAACTCAGTAATGTAGGTGTTATTTATATTCACGGACCGGTGGTATATATTCATGTATAAAAAAAATCATAGATTTTCTATTAAATCACAATAATTTGAATACATGTATCCTAATATGTAAATGACAACCTATAGAATCAACAGTTTCAATCTATAACAATTTATTTTAATGCTGTTTGACTTGCTGTTTTTTTTTTCAGAGCATAAATAATATTTCATAACGTAGATGAATTGGTTAACAAACTCATCAACGTTTCCTAAATTATATGCATGAAAACATTTGCATTTAAAATAAGTGGTGGTAACATTATTTATGATATAGTGTGCTAATAAAATAAATATGCTTGTTGCGAACTCGTGCGCATGAATAAGGTAAAGCATGGCGGCAATAAAGTGTCGTGTTTGTTCAAGTTTAGTTGACGGATTACTCACCAAATAAAACGTGTGCAGTCTCGGGCACATCAATATATCTATGACCTGTCCGGCACATGGTGGAACTGACCAGTATGTCCTGGTTCAATGAATGCAACGTACGAAAACATTTCCTATAAACAATATGACCAGCAGTCAAGAAATATCCGCAGCTTTAGATGATGAAGACAATCAAAACTACAATGAAACAGCTGATTCTAATTACCAGCGAATCAAGTCTGTGCCCATGGTTAAAATGCTATCTTTTTTTCATTTCAAATGAAAAAGTGAACAAACAGTGATCAATGAAAAGGCTAAGATAAAGAACAGTACTCAATTTAGAAATTCCTATAGAAAATAGAAATCATAGAGATGGGCAAACATGAACCCCTGGACATACCAGGTGTCTAGGAGGAGTAAGCATAATCTGTCGACCTGTTACACCCTCCGTAAGCCCTAAATCTTGATCAGATAAACGGAGTAACTCGTAGTTAAACTCAAAGTGCTAATAGCAGCCGACCAATTATTATCATACACGACAGCATCTGACGGAATGAGAGATTGTATTTACAAACTAAATCGTTATAACAACCATAGAATTTTGCGAAATGCTGACTTTAAACGAGACTTTTGAAATCCCAGTAGCATCAACTTGTTTTTCAGTAGCCTGCCTCGATTCTTGCGTATCTATCAGTTGAGAGACATAAACACTATATGCAGATGATGATGGAATATTGATACATAAATGTGGGAAGTTGACGATAGAGAAGCTGAAATCATCTCGTTTGTTATAAAGTTGAGTTGTTATTTTATCGTTAACATCTATATTCAATAAAATATCTTAGTACGAAGCAGATGCGGAAGACTCGGCGGTGTCTTTAATTTCAAGTTCACTGGGATATATTGAATCGAAATACGAATGAGAATGATTAATATTAATAAATAAATATTCATCGATGAATCTGAATGTCGAGTTGAAGGCCACAACAAGGGATTTTCTCCCCTCATGTAGATGCTTTTGAATAAATTCTGCCTCATAAGAATATAAAAACTGGTCAGCTAATAAAAAGGAGCACATTACGTGCCAATGGGAATCCCAACAGAGTATTGGAAGACCTGATTACCAAAGATTACAAAGATATTGTAAATGTGGATCTCGAGCATATTTCCTTTGTCCATTCTCGTTCTATGTCTATACACTGTCTATGGTGTCAAAAAGTCAACTCTTTAATTTACCGTGAGGTTTGGTTGTGTTAAGTGGTAAAGGGTCATACCTTTGATGTTGTTGATTTGAGAAAAGTTTTGTGATTTTAAATTTACTATAAGTTCTTCAGAATTTTTTAGAATCCACATTTGATTTACACCACAACTGACATATGTTGTGGCACAATATGTTTGAAGTTTTTCCTTCACAGCTGTTAATATTTTGGTGAGGAGCAAAGATAGGGGCTTGCTAGAACATTACTTGGATCCAGCTACTATCTGTGTTTGTAAGGGTTTTTGTGAAGTTTAGGAATCCAGTAGAGGTACGGCAACTCATATTCATCCGTCCCATTTACTGGGATATATCTGAAGCATGATGTTGAAGAATTTCATCTTGAAAGGGTAGTTGGGATATAAATGTGCAATTAATACCAAGTTTGTTTAAAATACAGTTATTTCAGGATCTAAGTTTTAAAAATAAATAGCAATTCTAGACAAGGACAACCTATAAATAGATACAGATTCCCTGAATTATTTGTGATAAAACTGAAAATGGTATTGTTTGGCGAAATTGTCATTGCCGTATATTCAAAGTTGCAATGCAATAGAAATACCGACATGGACATGGACAGATTATCCCATTTAGGATAAATGGACAGTTTGTTCCAACATGACACATGGACAGATTGTCCCAAAAAATATGATACATGTAATCAAAATCAGACATGACACATGTATAAATATACAGATAATGCGTCGATTGCTCAACATACAATATTGGCAGCATAAATCAAATGTCAAATACACAATTATTTGATAAAATATTATCAGTACACCCCGGAGACAATATTTTAATCAATATTATGCATATAAATAAATATTCCACTATAATCAAAGAAATTGGATTCTTTAACTCGGTCGACAATTTGATTCTGTCTGTGTTCTTTCTACCCTACCTAAAACGTGATGCACGTAGAACATGGTTCTAATTGTGCTCACTCACTGTAATCATACACTTCATTGGCAAAAACATTTCCGGCAGCCCTGAAATACAATACACTCAATGTTCTTATTTCAAAGGGCACGTGACTGCAATGATGTTTGGTATGTTGCATTTCGCAAAGTCTATGGTCGTTATAACGATCTAGTTTGCCAATACAATTTATCATTGGGTCAAACGCTGTCTGACGTGTTTCATACCAATTTTACACACTGATTTTGACTGTGGATTACTCTGTTTACCTAATCGTGATATAGGGCTCACAGCAAGTGTGAGCGGTCGACAGGGGATGTTTTCTCCTCCTAAGCACCTGATCCCACCTCTGGTATGTCCAAAGGTACGTGTTTGTCCAACTCTTGATTTTGTATTCCTTATTGGATTTATGAGATTGATCACTCTTTGTTATCTTCACCTTTTCATGTACATAAATGCGACAAGTTAAAATGCTGCTATCAAGTGGATAAAAGCGGACCATGTAGAGATCTTTACTTTTGATTAAAGCATCACCCATAGACACAACATTGTATGAAGTGTATGACGAATGTTTATATCTGTCAGTCCCATGGATTTAAAACTGTAATATCCATCTTGAAACAATATGAATGGTCATTTATCAAATATTGATTGATTATATATTGTGTAACGGTCAGCTCGAGAATTTTTTACTCATATGGAGACGTCACCATTGCCGATGAAGGGATGCAAAATTTAGGCCTATGCTCGGCGCTCAGGGCCTTTGAGCAGGGAGGGATCTTTATCGTGCCACACCTGCTGTGACACGGGAGCTCAGTTTTTTGCGGTCTCATTCAAAGGACCGCCCCATTTAGTCGCCTCTTACGACAAGCAAGGAGTACTGAGGATCTATTCTAACCCGGATCCCCAAAGGGTCATTTATCAAATACACAATAAACAATATATATATATATATATATATTTATATATATATATACAATCACAATATAGAGACTAGTGACAATATCATGCCCCCCCCCCCAAAAAAAAACCCACCAATTGACTAGAAAGCATAACTATTTTACATTATGCACCCAAATTAAAAATGCAATGAGGATGATAAGGAATTGTCCCCGTGTCATAATTGTACAGAAACATAATCCAAATACGTAGCAATTAATACCAATATATGTAAACATTATGTACATGTACCAAAAATATACAAAATGCTGAGTGACATGCATATACTTAAATTTTAAAATGATTATAAATTATTAGGATTTCGAATGGACTTAAATTTTTCTTTATTTAGTTGGATAAATGTAGCATACTTCACAACACCTTTAGAAACTCTTATGTTTCAAAATGTACCCGGATTGATGTGTACTTATATGAACTCTTCTGATAAAAAACCTCATTACTTTTGGCCTATCGAGATAACGCGCCTTGTGCCTCGACTCTAAAGTCTTGATCCGCCTAGTCTTCACTCTACAGGTACCGGATTCCACCCAATATTCTACCCGTAAAAATATTCTACCGTTGTCTCCATGCCTCACATTTCTAAGGTGCGGACACTGAAAGGTAAGACAGCAGTCTCACTTTTAACATTTCCTTTTTTCTAAAGAAAAAAACCCTGTACGTTATATTTTCACATTTCTCTTTTGATGCGGTGTAGATAACATTTTGAGGTTCTCGTTGATCGATTTTTCCGTCACGTGGTAGCAATATGTCGAACGTCTCCACTGTTTACTAGCATTTTGCGAGATATCTAGGTTAAAATGAGAATTCGAGCAGCCATCGGATTTACTCAAGTTACTACATTAGATTTTATTTTTTGATTCATGCATCTGATCTTTTTTACATCTGTTTATAATGTCCGACATTATGAAAATGTATTAAAGAGAGCAAATGCGTGAAATCAAATAAAAATCAATAGGCTTGCACATGTTAATTTCAACAGTACCGTTCAGTATACGCAGTTGGTTTGACCTATGTGAAATCTGTTTTTGTGTCTCCCTCGAGAATTTTTCACGCATGTAGAGAAGTCACGAGTTTTAGGTGAAGTGCCTATGCTTAGCGCTCAGGGTCATAACACTGCTCAAGGCGCTAGGGCCATAACACTGTTAAAGGCGCTCAGGGCCATAACACTGCTCAATGCGCTCAGGGCCATAACACTGTTAAAGGCGCTCAGAGCCATAACACTGTCAAAGGCGCTCAGGGCCATAACCCTACGCAAGGCGCTCAGGGCCATAACACTTAGGATTCTTTATTTTACATCCGTTTTTATGGTCATATTCCGAAAGACCCGTGACTTTCTCTTCTAATGTCAGGAACAGAAACACTCGCTGTATTAAACGTGATTTGAAATGTACTTGCATTAGTAATGCCTCACACTACTTGATTCTGCAATATTTCGATTACTTGGTTAAACTTTGCTTCATATAATTCAATTAAAGTATATATAATTAAAAAAAGAAGAAAAATCTAATGTGACACCCGAAAAGAAAATGGAACTTGCAATAATATTTTCATATACTTTATTAGCTTTAACCCGTGTTGCTATTTGTAATACATGATGAAATGCAATGGTCAACCTATTGAGTTTAACTTTTTTTTTTTCAGAAAAGATTATTTCAGAGTTGGTTTTTTTTTTTTTTAGTTTTTTAGGGGGGTGGGGGTGGGGCTGTTTCAACTCTTATTTAAAAGCTACTTTAAATATTTTAAGGATATATAGATGCACTTTCTGTACGTTTTAAATTGAGGCGCGAAGATCCTCTATCAAGATAGCACCAAATTTGACGGTTTCGGGTGGAAAAAGCATAATTCCTTATTTCTTTTTGCTTATCTCTAATTTGATGTAGCAATAATATATGACATACGTCACCCCCGAAAGTGGTTTGTTTACAGTTCTATATGAAATGCGCGCGCTTTCATCTCATTTTAAATATAGATTAAATCGTAACTACTCGGATATTTCTGTAACCGCAACTGGTTACGAAAAAGGACGAGCGTGATCCAATTCCGTGTTTACAAACACGAATTAGGGAGCCTGGTTTTATGTAAATACAAAGTGTATCCTGTGCAAAAATGTATTTAATCCACTTTATTTATAAAAAGATCTTTAATTCTATTACAAAAAAATCTATCAATTTCAATCGAACAAAAATCGTATCCAAGCCCCTTTAAAACAATTTTTCTTTTCTTTTAGGTTTTCTGATCGTGTCTGTGATCCTAATTGTCGTCCTTCTGGTATTCCGTCATCAGCAAAGCTTTAAGGGTGTTAGCAGCAAACTTCCATTTCGTATTATTATTTCTTTTGATGATGTTACACACTCTCAAGAAAGTAAAACAAATATACAGGATAGGGCATCTCCTGTGCGAACACAAAATGACTCCCCATATCTATGTGGATACAACGTTGGAAGAATAGGAAATCGACTCTTCCAATTTGCATCTTTGTATGGTATTGCATTTATGAAAGGTATGAAATACGTCATTCATACCAATGACGTCATCAATCAGCTGTTCCTTCTCCACAATGACTCCAGTCTTCTCATCACAGACCGTCAAGAATCCCTCTGTAATATTACTATTTATAGAAGGGAACGTTTATGTTGTGGCTTTGACAACAAAATCCTAAATTTCAATCCGGCACCAGGAGAGACATACAGAATCATTACTTATCTACAGTCTTGGAAATACTTCGAAAACGCGAAAGAAAACATCAAAAAACAATTCATTTTCAAACCAAATATCATCACATCGGTTCAAAATGTGACTGCTGGTATTCTCAAGCGCTTCAACGTCACTTCCCGTAAAGACGTAGTTTTGGTGGGTCTTCACATACGGCGGGGTGATATGACCATGAAAAACACATACGGTCACGAGGTCGCGACTCCAGAATACCTTTATAAAGCAGTCGACCATTTCAATAACTTTCTAAATGTAATATATGTCGTCTGCTCGACTGACCTGACTTGGATAAAAGCCAATATGCCAAAAAATGCAGCAAAAGTTTATTTCAATGTCCCGAATGCTTTTCCAGAGAATGACTTAGCATTGATTGCGTCATGTGACCACGTCATCACAACTGTTGGTACTTTTGGGTGGTGGGGAGCGTGGTTGTCAGGGGGTCATGTGACTTTTTATAAGTGGCCAGCTAGAGATGGAACGATACTTAGGGATGGTTTCAGCGAAAATTTTATGGATTTTTTTTACCCGATATGGGTGGGATACTGATAGACTCTATGTACAATACATGTTTTGACTGGGTTTATATATATATATATATATATATATATATATATATATATATATATATATATATAGTTGGACTGTCTGCATGTTACCTGTATATTGTATATTCTTGCTTCATTTTGTATAGATTCTGTAATTATGTTCTATTTGGTGTTGGAAGAAAATATAGCTATTTGATACAATTAATAAATTGAAAATATTGAGTTGATAGGCATTCTTTTCAACAAACTTCAATTTACACTACAAAAGGACATTTGCATGTCAATTTAACAAATTGTAAACTTGTGATATTTCCCCCCGATATATTCATACGTAAAACGACAAACAATTAATGCTCAGGAATCATGATTTAAATAAAACCTAATCTAAGCTACTGTAACATTGATTTGATATACCGCCATTAACCAGAACAATTCGTCCAGAAAACATCGCAGTACAGCCATTCTATGAGATATAGAATTTAAAAGGCACAATATTAAACCATGAATAAAACTCAACTCGTTTCCTATGCAATTTCTTTTTTTCTTTTTTTTTTTCCCATCTTCAATACCGTGATTGATTATGAGTGAACTTTGTAATCTTAAAATATTTGAATTTCTGGCCGTAGTTTAGAAATTATTGAAATGCTATATACACCCGAATGTACTCCCCGACTTGCTGATAATTCTACCCGCCATTTATCTCCCCAGCTACGATAGAATTTATGTGTGCCTCTGCAAAACATTGTGGAAATTTTATCAAACTGATTTATGAATCTTTCAATGAAAAGAAAACAGTCCAAAAATAACCCCAGGATATTTAATTCAAGAAGGTTGAAGACATCGTAGAGGAACAAGAATGTCATGGAAAATATCGAAAAAAATGGAAACAGGTTTCAAAGAGGTATGGATTTTTCTTTTGATATACTTTTAAGTAACAGTCAGAAATTTCAAACTAGGCACGAGATCAGTGAAAGTCATTAGTATATAACAAACTACTCAAATATATCCACCAAGACGGTTACTAGTACTACGTTTATCAGTTATTTGCCGGTATGAAAATTATTTGTGGGTCTTTTAAACGAACATTTTGTACGAGACTATAAGCAGTTGATAAGATTTTAGTAAATATTATGATCAACAAATAAGATCCTCTCAGGCTGCCTTGCTTAGCTTTGACAGTGGCTACAGTCACTCTTGATAATGTGTTCACCAGATAAATTTCTAGTAGCTAGAACCACTCTTGATAATGTGTTCACCAGATAAATTTCTAGTGGCTAGAGTCACTCTTCATAATGTGTTCACCAGATAAATTTCTAGTGGCTAGAGTCACTCTTCATAATGTGTTCACCAGATAAATTTCTAGTGGCTAGAGTCACTCTTCATAATGTGTTCACCAGATAAATTTCTAGTGGCTGGAGTCACTCTTGATAATGTGTTCACCAGATAAATTTCTAGTGGCTAGAACCACTCTTGATAATGTGTTCACCAGATAAATTTCTAGTGGCTGGAGTCACTCTTGATAATGTGTTCACCAGATAAATTTCATATCACTCGTTTTCCATACTTTCAGGTTTAGTCGTAACAGGAATTGGGTTTATCCTTATTTACATCATTGTGGAAAATACTGATCTACGTCATCACATATTTAAAGTCCCCCAGCCCTTCCATTTGTCACCAGCGTACCCTCCAAGTGTTAACCCCACACCAAGCAACACTTCCGGCAAACCTAGAGGCCATTCTGGCTTTCTCTGTGGATCTGTAAAAGGGAATTTGGGAAACCGATTGTTTGTTTTTGCATCCATCTATGGCATTGCTAAAATGAAAAATATAACTTACGTTATTCCAAAACATGACACACTATTAAACACATTTAACTTATGGAATGACTCTACCTTACTTGTATCACAGGACTTCCGTAGATGTAAAGGTACAGTATACCGAAAAGAAAGAATATGTTGTGGGTACGACCCTAAATTATTGAATTTTGATATAGATAAAGGATATACGTTAATTACTTATCTGCAGTCCTGGAAATATTTCGAAGGAGCACAGAGAAACCTGAAGAATCAGCTAACATTTAAGACTGAAACACAGTTGTGGGTGAATCAAACCTTGGAAAAAATACTGCAAAGACAAAACTACACACAACGTGATGACGTCACATTTATTGGTATTCACGTGCGGCGTGGAGATATGATGAGGAGTGTAGCTGGATACGGCTATCAAGTTGCTACATCAGACTACTTACAAAGGGCAATAGACAATTTCAAACATTTACCAGACGTGATTTACATTGTTTGCTCATTAGAAATACAATGGGTCAAGCAACACTTACATAACCTCGCCAATGTATATTACAGTGATCCAAAACACGGGCCGCATAAAGACCTAGCGTTATTGGCTGCTTGTGACCACGTGATTACAACGGTGGGAACGTTTGGTTGGTGGGGAGGGTGGTTGTCTGGAGGAAATGTCACGTACTTTAAATGGCCGGCAAAACCTGGATCTGGTCTCAGAAAACAATTCAGTAGGGATTACATGGATTTCTTCTTGCCTCAGTGGATTGGCTTGTAGCGGATTTATCACAAATACGTCTACCTCTCACATAAAAAAGAAAAATATTCATTCATTTTGTTCTGTCATATATGAAAGACCAACATTCATGAAAATATTTAAGAATTAAAAAAAAAAAAAAAAGAATTATCATACCTGTGTATTTATCTTTTAGTTTTTGTGAAGCGTTTTGTATACAAGACAGGTTTGAAAATGTTTCATCTGTGATTAAACCACAAAAAATCAAGTAGTGCTTAAGCAATACATCTATTGAATTCCGAATCGCGGTAAATGATCATCCAAATAATAAAGAAAGTTATACCTCAGAATTTCATAAAATGTTTATAAAGGATAAACTATAATTGTGTAAGTAAGCCAACTGCATAACGAAAAGAAGCGCGGGAAATGAATTCATGGCAAAGGTTTATCATTTTTCGGGTCACAACAATAAAATTCGTTTGTATTTTTAGGTCACTCGTGTGACTTATTGCTATTGGTCTTGTCCGTCTTCGTCCGTTAACAATGGAACATTTGATGATTTTTTTTTCATATTTCGTAAGAAGCATCTTTGGGACAAGGCTTAGGGGGATATACCTTGTAAATTTGGGGACTCCTGCACCCCGGGTCATTAGTGGAGGGGCAAAAATCGCCAAAAATTTACAAATTTTCAAAATTCTTTTCTACAACCGCTCATCTATGAGAAAAACTAAATGCATAGTTGAGTAAAGCAGGAATTAAGGCCCCTGTAAAAATTGTAAATTTCATGGTTCCAAGGGCAGAGGTTCTGACTCCAAGACGGAGCCTATAGTGTTTATGTTTAAAACATTTAAAAACCACCCAATTAATGCTTTTGATACTAAACTGAAACTAAATGGATATTTCGAAGGAGCAGGTAGTCCTTTACCAAAATTGTAAATTTTTTGATTCCTGGGGTAGGGGTTTTGGTACCAGGGTGGGGCCAAAATGGTCTGTAATTAAATATCTGCTGAAAGTCTTCTCCTGTAAAGTGGGTGAACCGACATGAGAGTCAACATTTTAGCAAGTTGCATATCAATATATAACTGGAAAATGTTCCGAAAACGAGGTGGAACGTATGAACTGACGAACAGACAGATGAAGCGGTGAGGAGAAACGTTTACCTTTATATTCCTCCGTGTTCTCTGATAGGGGGACCGAAATAGCTCATTTTGATGAAATAATCTTATTCCTTTTTTAATATAATAAAGAAGAAGAATTGATATTTATCAATTTGAAATGACTACATGTTCATCAAAAGTTACCCCAGGAATTAACTTACATAATAGATTGTACAGCCGACTGAACATTTTTATTCAGGAAGCAAATAATCTGAAGATTATAATTGTTTTGAATTTGGAAATAAATGCCGATAAATACATGTATATAAAATTGTTAATATTTGCAGGAAAATGACTTGTATAAGTCATTTGGACTCAGTGTCATCTTAAAAAAACATGAACAAAATGACCTTTACTATCCCTATAACTGGACGATAAATTGTATGTTTTAATTGCAAGAAGCGATAAATCCACTAATATCGATAGAAAACAAACAAAAAACAAAAATAAAACCGGTATAATGACCGTTGTAGGCATTTCTAATAATTTATTTTATTTCATTTCCTAACCATCTTTCTTGAAAATCTGTTCATCAACGTGAAATAAATCATGAGAACATCACAGAAAATCGTGACAATAAATATAATCTCGCTCAACGAGAAATAACACGAGAACACAAAAACATACTTCTTAATAAATGTTAAACATAGTATAACATTCTTGTAAGGATGACTTCGATTAAAAAATATATTGAATAAAGCACCATGAAAATGTGAATTTGGCACAAGTCTTATGAAACTCTGGTTGAGTCTTGCTCTGTATACGGTGGCGGCGGGGATAATATCCGGCCTTCAGAGAGTTCCCGCACCACTGTCATCTGAGGTCGATATCCGGGTATAGAAGGAGGAGGTTCGTGTATTGGACGGTGGCGTCTATTAGACGAAGAATCCACTAGTGCGTGACTTCGAAAGAAGTCGGATTGATTGCTTATCACAAGGTCCTCCTAAAAGAATAATAGATTAATACTGGTACAGTTCGTGTATATCATGATATTTATATTATGTCCAATTATACTAATACAATCAGTTTACATTGTCAAGTATTGTAAATCCCGTGGGGATCCGGGTTAAGATAGGTCCACAGTACCCCTTGCTTGTCGGAAGAGGCGACTAAATGAAACGGTCCTTCAGATGAGACCGCAAAACCCGAGGCCCAGTGTCACAGCAGTTGTGGCACGTTAAAGATCCCTCAATGCTCCAAGGCCCGGGGCTCGAACTCACGACCTCCCGGTTACGGAGCGTTCGCTTCGTAACCGGGAGGTCGTGAGTTCGAGCCCCGCTCGTGCCATGGCCGCGTCAATTATGCGATATTAAAAACATATATTTATTAGAAATATGCATGAATGTCTTGTCCTTTGGGTAATGTTCAAGGTCAAATCAAGTTCATGCTGTATAGGGCGTAGTTAGTTGTCATTACTAGTATCAAAAAAATTCATCTAACTTGATATTTATGAAAAATGTATACCCAAAGGTATGTCATTGTTTTCGTCTTAGTACTCCTTTTTATCAAGAAATTGTCGCAAGAAAACATACAGTAAACATTACGTTAAACAAAAGAAACCCACAAGGTATATAAATGCCAAACTACAGTGTGTTTCAAACTATAGTAATTCAATCGAAGAATCAATATCTAGGTTGTTTGTTTTGTGGAGAATAAATGCGTGAAAATACCGGGATGATTTACATATTGTAAATGCCGAATCCATTTAAGCACTAGTCTCCCTGTATTTATTGTTTTATACCTCCTAATGCAAACAAAGTAAAACATTCATTTTCATTCTTTTCATAAATATATAGGCTTTTTGTGTCAAGTAAAAATGTCAATGCTTTAATTGAAAAATGAAATATATTGAAACATTAAAAGTATTTTTTTTAAATGGCAAATTTGTACAATGTGACCCGTAACTTATAGATTTGAAAACAAATTATAAAATTCCAGAATGCACTGCACGTTATGTACATGACGGACGTGCATGTATTGTACATGAAGGACGTGCATGTATTGTATATGGAGGACGTGCATGTATTGTATATGGAGGACGTGCATATATTGTATATGGAGGACGTGCATGTATTGTACATGGAGGACGTGTATGTATTGTACATAGAGGACGTGCATATATTGTATATGGAGGACGTGCATGTATTGTACATGGAGGACGTGCATGTATTGTACATGGAGGACGTGCATGTATTGTATATGGAGGACATGCATGTATTGTATATGACAGACGTGCACTTATTGTACATGACGGAAGTGTACGTACTGTAAATGACGGACGTGCGCGTATTGTACATGACGGAAGTATATGTATTGTATATGACGAACGTGCACGTATTGTACACGACGGACGTGCAGGTGTATCGCATATGACGGACGTGCACGTATTGTATATGACGGACGTTCACATATTGTATATAACGTACGTATGTTTTCTATATTACTTTTTTCTGTATTACTTACTGTATGTAAGTTTATTTGATTTCTGGATATTTCACTCCCAGGTCTAGACTGAACATTTATAGTTGTGGTGTATGGATGAGCTACAAATAACAATCACAAATAGTTATAAAAGATTGGGTAGCAGACGCCAATGAGACAATAATTCCAAAATAGAACAACATTCATGGGACGTAAATTCTTATGGTAATTAAATCACTGTTACTCTGTTATAGCTCATGTACACGTATCTGCACGGTAACAGCCGAAAACAGTACAAGACAAGCAGCTTCAACAGATATCAAAAAGTTAGACTATCCAATCGGTTTAATGTATATAAATTGGATGATTAATTATATGAATATTTACTGACCGCAACACCAAGTTCAGGTCAACATTTAACGTCTTCTAAGATCTTTTTTTTTTTTTATTAAAAAGTGGATCATCCAATCAGAGAGCAGATAAATGTTCATTTGATTACTGCTAGAATAATTCATCTTTCACTTACACATATTGCCAGGTTCTATAGCTCTCCGACGATGGTTTGGTTTGGTGATTTTGCAACAACCGTTGGCATGGCAACATATATAGGTAATAGTAAGTAAAACTATGAACCCGAATATTCCACCAATCACTGCTCCAGCAATCCAACTATCTGAGCTAGAAATGCATGATTATAATGATGACATTAGTTGATTCAATTTCAAAGCTACGACATTCAACAAATATCCAAAAATGTGAAAGATGGTGAAAATATTTAGAGACTACTTCTGTTGAACTGCATGAACCGCAAACGATATTTACAAACAAGATAGTTATCATCAAAGCCTTCCGATTCCAGTGGATGACTTCAGAGGATTCTATTTCACCTCTCTGCATATGTAAATTTCAATCCGAAACTATTGTGCATGCAATTCATTTAGATATCTAAGCGCTTTGAGATCCGCTCTAACCCAGATGTACATTTCGTCGCGGAGTAATATTTCATAATATCATCTCTATTGCTGTGTGAAATCGAATAATACATTTTGTTTTGGTCCCAAGCTACTTCCTGGCCAAAATGTTTTCAATTGTAGTCATACTTATAATTGGATCGTCTTTTACATACTAGTGGTCGGAATGTCGGATATCTCCTTAGATCCTACTTTGACTTTGTTTAAAACACAGTCACGATTATCCAATGGTCCTGTTTTGTAATAAAGTGAATGTTGTACTGGTATCTTTCCAAGACTTTTTTTATATTAAAAAATGTGTTTAGTGATATGGAAATGTGTACATAGAAGTTTGAGGATCGAACATGTATTTTGTTCTATATGCAATCACGCAGAAGTAAATATCTTACTCAATAAGAACCCTATGGGCCATAAATGCCACCCGAGTACCACGCTCTAACGCTCCAATGGACAGTTCAATCAAATGTCTTCATTATTTTTAAAAATAAAAATAAACTGTCCCCAGCCTTCCAGATTCAGTTGTTGTGTTTTAGTGTCCAAGAGTAAAGATCAATTTTAAAACGTTATGATCCCGTGGAGATCCGGGTTAGAATAGGTCCTCAATACCCCTTGCTTGTCGTAGGAGGTGACTAAATGGAGTGTTCCTTCAGATGAGAAAAACCGTTTCACAGCAGGTGTGGCTGTAGAAGGGAATTACCGCCATAACTCTATGCATCCGTCTTGTATTCTTAATTCTAACTTTGATTTTACTACATGACATTATCAATTCCATGTTAACTTACTCCTTCGCCAAACGCTCGGCATTTAGAAGTGCGAATCACGGGTCTTTCGGATATGACCTTAAAAACGGAGGTACCGTGTCACGGTAGGCGTTGGCATGTTAAAGAACCCTCACTGCTACGGCCCTGAGCGCTAAGCATAGGTCTAAATTTATGGTACTTCACCTACAGCTGGTGACGTCTCAATATGAGTGAAAAATCTCGACGGCACGTAAAACAAACAAACAAACCTTATAACATTTCAATTTCCATTCTTAATTTCATTTTGCTACATGACATCCATAATTCAACGTCACATTATCATATTTCATTTTTCTATTTGCTTTCGTCTTGCTTCATTCGCACATCTTTGATTATAATATATATGATGTTCTTAATTTCATCTCTCCTTATTGCATTCTGCATTCGTTACATTTTAAATCATAATTTAGATTTTGCAACCTAACGTTTCTAATTTTATCGAGACCCAACCGGTGATTCCGCTTTCCTTGTTAATTCCATTATACTTCATTGCATTCGTCCTTTTTTGTCTCATTATTACACCAGAGGGCATTGCGTTCGCTACAACAACTGCTCACCGGATACAAAACTGAAAGTTCGATGGCTTATGGAGAACTCGTACCCAGAATTTATTCAGGGCTGCAAAATCGAGGCCTATGCCCGGCGCTCGGGGCCTTGGATTGTTTGATTGATTGTTTGTTTGTTTTACGTCCCATTGAGAAATTTTCACTCATATTGAGTCGTCACCAACTGTAGGTGAAGTACCACAAATTTAGAACTATTCTTAGCGCTCAGGGCCGTAGCAGTGAGGGTTCTGTAACGTGCCAACGCCTACCGTGACACAGGACCCCCGTTTTAAGGTCATATCCGAAAGACCCGTGATTCTCACTTCTAAATGCTGAGCGTTTGGCGAAGGAGCAATCACTACCTAATTTTCGTCTTAGGTTTGACGCGGCCATGGCACGAGCGGGGCTCGAACTCACGACCTCCCGGTCGCGAACGCTCCGTAACCGGGAGGTCGTGAGTTCGAACCCCGGGCCTTGGAGCATTGAGGGATCTTTAACGTGCCACAACTGCTGTGACACGGGACCTCGGTTTTTACGGTTTCATCCGAAGGACCGCCCCATTTGGTTGCCTCTTACGAAAAGTAAGGGGTACTAAGGACCTATTCTAACCCCGTGTCCTCACGGGGTGGGTTTCGAAGTTGAATTTTAGTACGAGAACCAAATTCTGTGACCGAGATTTGCTGGATACTCTCCTGGGATCTGTTTCTCATAAAGGCATACGACCAACGGTAAGCTTAGTCCGAACTGAATCAGGGACTAAACTTGAAAATCGGACTTAAAATTCCGTTACATAGAAAAGCAGAGATTTAATTTAGATCTCATCTTAAGTAGCCTTCTAATGGGTAGGCTTGAGTTCTTAATCTTCAATTTCTTTTCTTTCTTCTTTCTTTCTTTTTTTCTGCACTTGTTTACGTGCAGCTTCCATCTGACTTCCTTTTCACTTTCAAATTAAAGGCTTTCAATGTTTTTGTGTTTTCTCATCATTAACGTTCTTGGTCCCACAGGTGACTGATGCAGAGTTTATTTTGTATAAAATGAGAGAGAAAATCTACCATTCCCCAATCGGATGGGAGTGTCAGAATAGGCAAGGTTCTCTTCATCGATGCAATCTTGCATTTTCACTCTCGTTTTCTTTCTGTCATGAAAAAACAGAGAGAGAGAGAGAGAGGAGGGGGAGTAGGAACTGGGAGTAAGCCGTCAATAAATGAAAATTCCTAAAGACTAATTCTACTACACCGTATTATTATTCACAATCGCATCAGGGTGAGGGTTTATGTACTTCGATGTATCTTTTCTACGATGAAGAGACAAAAAGCATTGATCCACCTCATCTAATCTTAGTCTCTAAACCAATAGACAATAGTCTGCGCATGCTTAGTAGGCAGCTTTTGGTGTATGTGGCTTTCAGAAGCGCAATTTTAAAAAATTATAAATATTGGCATGACTTAGTCGCACTAATTTATGCCCATATGTACGCCTTTTTGAGAAACGTTAAGTCGTCGAACTTTCTGTTTCGTATTTGGGGGAGCAGTTATTTTAGTGAATGCGATGCCCTCTGGTGTAATAAAGACATAAGATGACAAATGAAAAGAAGCATAATATGATTAACAAGGAAAGTAAAACAACAGATCGAACTTCGACACAATTAAAAATGTCTGATTGTAAAATCTAAATTAGAATTTAAGATTAATGAATGCAAGAATGCAATAAAGTAAGATGGAATTAAGGATGTCATATATATATATATATATATATATATATATATATATAATGATCACTGATGTAACAATGAAGCAAAACGAAAGCAAATAGAAAATTGAAATATAATGTGACATTGAACTAAGGATGTCATGTAGCAAAAAAATATAAATAAATAAGATTTAGAATTAAGAATGGAAATTGAAATGTTATAAGGTAACATGAAATTGAAAATGTCATGTAGTAAAATCAAAGTTAGAATTAAGAATACAAGACGGATGCATAGAATTATGGTGCTAATTCCCTTCCATATGTAGCACGATAAAGATCCCTCCCTTGTTCAAAGTCTCTAAGCGCCAAGTATAAACCTAAATTTTGCAGCCTTTCACCGGCAATGGTGACGTATCCATATGTGTTATAAATTTTCGAGCGGGACTTTAAACAATATCCAACCAACTAAAACTTTGTGTACTGTATTTTCACTACATGATAATCAATCCCTGACTACAGTAACTAGTCGAGGAGGGGGGGGGTGAATTCTACAGTATTCGTAACCATACATATAGTTACTGTATTTTTGTCACAATGTACTAAAATAAAGAAGATAATTCTAAAAAATAAACTGTATTAACAATCATCACTGTTGTGCCTACTTCGCTCTGACCTCTGACCTCTGATAGGGAATTTCACAATTTTGGTAGAGGGCTATTTGCTCTTTATAACCATGTATAAAGTATTTATTTATAGTACACGGAATAATAAGTGAAGAAGACAATTTTGAAAGATTAAAAGCATTTTCACTATATACCCATTTGGGCACCGCACTGTACACCTGGCCCAGAGGTAGCAATTTTGATATACAGCTACACGTTTTATAATAACCGTGTATACAGATTTCTTCATAATGCACAGAAGTAATAAAGAAGATTTTTGAAGATTAATTAAGTGTATTATTACTATATACCCATTTGACACCTTACCCCTGACTTATGGCCGGTGTAAAGCAGAATAATGAACCCCAAAGAATAATTTTTCGACGTAGAATAAAGACCCCTTTAGCCCGTAGAATAAGTGTCATTTTTCAAAAATTGACATAGCACACATGAAGAAAAATGACCCCCGTAAAATATTGACCCCCTTTTGAATATAAAAGAAGCCATGTTCTTCATTCTTCATAAACGAGAGAGAGAGAGAGAGAGAGAGAGAGAGAGAGAGAGAGAGAGAGAGAGAGAGAGAGAGAGAGAGAGAGAGAGAGAGAGAGAGAGAGAGAGCCGTGCTGCGGAGACCCTGATTTTTCGCAGTTTCAGTAGAGTTTCCAATCTTTCCTTGTTATCATGAACTAATTTTTGTTGCTTAATGTTCTGGAGTCAAACGAATCTTTAAAAAAATGCATTTCAACTTAGTCTGTATGAACCTAATAGGAAAGCCCCTGCCTCAGTGACATTGGATATTACAGTTGTGGTAGAGGTGTCCCTACTCATTATGTCTATATATGTACACTGTTGGTTTATTTGATGTCCCCTAGTAAAGAAGAGGATTTTTAAAGATTGCGTCAAATATATATATATATATATATATATATATATATATATATATATATATATGTGTGTGTGTGTGTGTGTGTGTGTGTGTGTGTGTGTGTGTGTGTGTGTGTGTGTGTGTGTGTGTGTGTGTGTGTGTGTGTGTGTGTCGCGGTAGTTCGGTGGTTAGAGCGTTCGCTTCGTAACCGGGAGGTCGTGAGTTGCCATGGCCGCGTCAAACCTAAGACGAAAAATAGGTATTTAGAAATTTAGAAATGTGAATCATGGGTCTTTCGGATACCTCCTTAAAAACGGAGGTCCCGTGTCACGGTAAGCGTTGGTACGTTAAAGAACCCTCACTGCTACGGCTAAGCATAAGTCTAAATTTGTGGTACTTCACCTACAGCTGGTGACGTCTCAATATGAGAGAAAAATTATATATATATATATATATATATGTGTGTGTGTGTGTGTGTGTGTGTGTGTGTGTGTGTGTGTGTGTGTGTGTGTGTGTGTGTTTCAAAAAATAATTAGCCGCCCGCGTGGCGCAGTGGTTAGAGCGTCGGGCTCAAAGATCTGATGATCCTTGAGTCGGGGGTTCGAATCCCACTGTGGGACGTGGGTGCCGGTCTTTCGGATGAGACCGTATAAACCGAGGTCCCGTGTCGCAGTAGGTGTGGCACGATAAAGATCCCTCCCTGCTCAAAGGCCCTGAGTGCCGAGCATAGGCCTAAATTTGCAGCCCTGTCATCGGTAATGGTGACAGCCGCCGGATAGCTGAAAAATTGCTCAGACGGACGTCAACACTCAATCACCAAGCACTATCATTTATAACTCGTGTGACAAAGATTACCTTAAAATGTCAGAGTGGTTCTGCGTGTTTAAATGGAATATAGCCACCAAGCTCAGCGAGCAATGACACACAATTGCTTAAATAATATTATATCACGATCGATTTAAATAAAATGTTCTTGTAGTAAAAATAATGTAACTAGTTCCAAACTTTTCCAGTTCAAACTGGATTTATTCCAACCACAGACACTTAAATCGCTTGGAGGTCCAATGAGTATATGTAAGAGTACTATATGTAGTCCTTAGGCCTCCAAGTGATGCAAGTGTCTGTGATTCCAACGCATAAATTCACAGACTGCAGACATTTATAGGAGTCTATTCAGCCTTTTATAAAAGTAGACTGAGAAACGTGAAATAAGCTGTTTTATGATTTTGTTCGAATTGAAGTTAATTCTTACTTTAAAGCAATATAAGCTGTCAAAATTGTTATTTTGGGGTCCCTAAAATTTAATCGAAATTTTGTAACATCTACCTTCTAATACCTGATTTTATCGATTAAACTTTTGACATGTTGTATTTTTTGCATTAAATGTAAAAATTGTTCGACAGTTGAAATTAAGTCTTCCCATACCTTAATTTTTCCGACATTATTTCCGTATGCAATGACCTAAAGTTGAACTCATTCGGCAAAATCAAATACGCAAGCGCAATATTTCCGGTAAGCACGAAAGATGTCTGACACGAAAGGTTCGAAGCGAGAGAGAAAGCCGACTTTGACTGATTCGGGGCGAAAAAGATATAAAAACATATAACATCGTTAACAATGCCAAAATAATGATGGTAACTAGAATTTTATCTCACCTCGCCGTCCATATTTTAATGACCCGGATACAACCCGATCCACCCCGATCAGCATCAGAATCATTCGTGTCAACATCGGTTATCTTCGGGATTGTCGCCGACGATTAATCAGCTGCCGTTGTTAGGGTCAAACGGAATGTCGAGGAATATATTTTTCATCACGTAAAGGTGTGTAAACGATGCATAAGAGAGGAAATTCGATGCAGTTCTTTTTTTCAATCATATCAACGTTCATTTAACCTCTTGTAATGCCACTATGAAAAATTGCAATTTTGGCAGCTTATATTGCTTTAAATCGAATTTGATTTGTAAATGTGACGGATATGATGTAGTCAATCGTCTCCCT
>JAMZEH010000017.1:5075000-5112500 GCA_024699665.1 Ostrea denselamellosa | reverse complement strand
GGTCATAAATGACATCAAAGAAAGCTATTAATTTTTTTTTTAATAAATGTTCCGTGACGGATCAATAGATAATCAAAATTTCCATATATTCCTATAGATGCACTATGAATCACGAATAATATCGTTTAAACTGCTGAGGTGAATGCCCGCACATCCATTAGCACCACATTTCTGTTTCAAGTTGGGTTTTTGGTGGGGTTTTTTTTTTAAATTAACTAATTTATTTTTACAATTTGTTATTTATCTTAGCTTTTTTTTTTTCTTTTTTTTTTTTAGATTTATTATCATTATTTTGGTTAGTACGGGGAGCCTTTCCAGAAATGTCTTTAAGACTAACATAACCATTTTCGTCAGACATGTATAAACGTGATTTTACTTAACGCACAATAGTAACTGCAAGGCATATTAATTTTCAGACATACCCCCCCCCCCCTTTCGACTCCCCAAACTAGAAAACTTCCATATTCAGGAAGAGTTCCGATGAAAACCTCATTCATGAATTACAATGTACTTGTGTTAATGACGCGGAATTCATTAATGTTTGTTGATTGATTGATTATATATTGTTTAACGTCACGCTCAAGATTTTTTCATTCATATGGAGAGGTCACCATTGTCGGTGAAGGGCTGCAAAATTTAGGCCTATGCTCGGCGTTTATGGCCTTTGAGCAGGGAGGAGTCTTTATAGTGCCACACCTGCTGTGACACGGGACCTCAGTTTTTGCGGTCTCATCCGAAGGTTCGTCTCACTTACTCGCCTCTTACGACAAGCAAGGGGTACTAACAACCCGGATCTCCACGGGGATGTTATGTTAATGTTTGTAACGATAAACTCCTTAGTAAAACATATGAAAGCTTTAAGTGTAGAAACTTAGTGGGAAGGTTTGTAACCTTCACCTTTAACCCTATGAAAAATAAATCTCTGTATACGTCTTTCTTTAATGATAAATTTCTTTTGTACTCGTAAAACATGAAAACTTTCAATATATCAAGTTACAAACAAAATGATGACGGACAGACAGGCGGACAGACAGAAACCCACGAAGTATAGGTGTCATTTCTTTTTTGTACATTTTGAAAACTTGGTACAAAAGAGTATCAAAATTGAATTGAAGGTCTGTTATGACCTTCAACTTTGACCAGGAAATCTACCGTTATCATCAACTGTCTTTGTATATAGTTAAAAAACATTTCAACCAATATCGTCTGACAATCGTAAAGTCAGAGATCAAAGGTCCAGTGTTTTACATAAATGGTCATCTACGTTTCTGTGTATAAATGGTGTCCGGTTGGCGTAGTGGTCAGAACACCAGCCTCTCACCGCAGTGATCCGGGTTCTACTCTTGGACACATTAGATTTCCTCCAGGAACTCCGGCTTCCTCCCGCACCAATATCCGAGCCGACTAGAAGCATTCATATTAGTTAATTTATAACTTGCTTGTCATAACGCACACACACACACACGGAGATATATATATATATATATATTAAAGTTTTGCATAAAATACGAAATCCTTATGTTGATAAGCATTCAAGATATCGTGTTATAGTACAACGAAAGTGATGACGCACAGACAAACGGACAAAAAAAATCTGTAGGTGTCTTTCTTTAATCATTAACAGGTTGACGTTGAGAACTTTCAAGTTAATGAATATTTCTTACTCGCCGTGTTGTTTCCATGTCTGACACAACGAAGCTATGCTAATCCGAGAACAGCGTCAATGATATTACACATCTCCTACAGAGAATCGTATTGGGATGTTATGGAAATATTTGGAGTCCACGAAGGAAGAAAATTCATATTGAAAAAGACAAGTTTAAGTAAAGTGATACCTTTGATGAGAATCACACTGCATCAATGTATTTCAACTAACCAGGTTGGATCATGGATTTTTAAAAGGCAACCAAAGATATTTTTTTCGCCCAGAGCAAGTGAAGACCCCAATGTGGCAAAAATGACTTTTTGGGGAAAATTGTCAGATAAAAAGAGGGTTTTAATTTCCGTATCTCCCCTTCTAGATCAACTGAATTGATGACAGCAATAATTGATTTCATGCGCTCATCAATTCAATTATTGCTCTCATCAGTTCAATTGATGAGACCATCAATGTGGGGGAAATATTGCAAATATGAATTCAAAGCTCGGATTAAATGACCTTATTAAATTAAAGTGATCATTCATTTCAATTGTGGATATGTTGAATTGAAGATCTCTCTAATTATTTAGTTGCTCTCTCTAAAAGAATTATTGCATACATCAAATGAATTAATGACATTAATCAATTTAAAAAGAGCAATAATTCAATTACTGCGAACATCAATTGAATTAATTTCATTAATTACGTCTCCATATGAGTGAAAAATTCTCGAACGGGACGTTAAACAATATATAATAAATCAATCAATCAATATTATTAATTAGATTAAAGAGAGCAATAATTCAATAATTGCTTGCATTAATTGAAATGATGAAGGCATTAATTGAATTATTGCTCTCTTAAATTGAATTGTAGAGCGCATGAATTCAATTCTTGATATCATCAATTAATTTGAAGAGAGCAACAATTCAATTATAGCGCGCATCATTCAGAAGAATATCATCAATTCGATTAATGCGCCGAATAATTCAAAATTGAAGATATCATTAATTATTTGAAGATATCTTTGATTGAATTGTTGCGTGCATCAAATAAATTGATATCTTTAAATAATTAAAGATGTCTTCAATTATTTGAGTTTATGTCAATTTAAAGCTCCATAAAATATCCTTTTAGAAAATAATCCCAATTCATTCAAAAAACCAAATGAGAGCTTGCGTCACTACATTGATGGTGAACTCATACTTTATAATAGGTTGAAGGGGGGGGGGGGGGCTTCGTGGCCGAGTGGTTAGAGCACTGCGCTCAAAATCACAAGGCCTCTCACCTCTAGTCGGCGCGGTTCGATTCTCGCTCGCGGCGATATATGTGAGAAAATTTGCCAGTTTACTTTCGGAAGGTCGGTGCTCTCTACCCGGGTACATTGTATCTGGGTTCTCTCCTCCACCAATAAAAACTGGACGCCACCAGATAACTGAAAAATTGTTAAGTGTGGCGAAAAACAACAATCAATCAATCATAATAGGTGTTTCAACGATTCATTAGTTAACATTTTGGTGTAATGAGCTACCTAAATAGGTTCACGTAAATCTCGCTGCACATTGACATGTGTTGACTATTTGCTTCTTCCGAGACAAGTAACGAAAAAAATAATAAAATGACCATATAGGAGTCCAATGATTTCCATTTAGTTACGTGCTTATCTTGAACGTTGATTAGGATCACACTGCGTCATCATTCCCGCTCCATATTGACCTCCCGCACTTGACACAGGCACTAGGGGCATGAATCATGATCATTCCACCCCACCTTATCACTTTTTTTTTCTGATCTGAAATAGACACACTAATTTTTTCCTACTTATATTTTGTAAACATGCATTAAAAGATCACCCAAATATGTTATTTTTCGTCTCTGTCACTTAGCAAAAATTACCTTACGGCTCTTCTTGTAATCACTTGGGTGACAATTACAAAATATATGTAGAAAAAAAAATTAGTGTGTCTTTTTAAAATAGAAAAAAAGTGATAAATGGTGGAGGGGGGCAAGTGGAATGATCATAATCCACGCCCCAAGTGCCTGTGTTTCTTCATAATGAGGGGCTTGTCACCTCTAGTCGGCGCGGGTTCGAATCCCGCTCGCGCCGATATATGTCAGAAAGTTTGCCAGTTTACTTTCGGAAGGTCGGTGGTCTCTTCCCGGGTACATTGTATCTGGGTTCTCTCCTCCACCTACAAAAACTGGACGCCACCAGATAACTGAAAAATTGTTGACTGTGGCGGAAAACAAACAAACATACAATCTTCATAATGAAATTTCGTGCAAGATACAATTCTTGTTCCGAGAAGCATTGCTAAGTGGGGCTATTGTCATGTTGTAAATTTTCTTTAATTTAATACAAATATGATTCTATCAAATACTGCTTCAGATTCATAAACACTGACTGTAGATTATATATCATATTATCATGTACATATTAACAAATATTCACATTTACAAAATATGCTGTTTCGATGCATTTTATATTTCTCGATGAAAGCAATGATCTTTCAACTCGTCATAAAAACCTATGCATTTTTAAAATCAAACTGGGGAAAAAAAGTGGATCGTTCTGGCCGAGATACTGTTTGATTAAAGTGCAGCGAAATTTGGAATTACATTTCACGGTCCACATAGCGATAGATACTATTCAATGATAAAACAGTTGTCTACGGGTTGACGAAAATATACGTGCAAGGACTGAGTTTACACTTAACAATAGGTTAAACCAAGTGTTTTATACAGGATATTGAAAAGTTATTTAAATCAATTCGGTGTCTAAACAAAGTAAGAGAATGCTGAGTTTTAATCCGAGTGTGCCTGTCGATAGCACGTCTCTGGTACAAAAAAAAAAATCATTTTATCACATTGATTGTTCACTTCCATTGTCTTCAGGACTTCTCAAACCTTTAATAACACACACCCGTGTCTGTTGATCGCCACATTTCCTTTTGAAATTACATCATAAATTACTATTCAATAAATCCTCACAATGTATAGATGCCATACCGCCATCGTTTTTACATCAATCTAACAGATACTTGATCTTCCAAGATATTACCTCATTTCATAGATTATATTAGGGATCACTTACTATCGTATCTATAAAATTATAAATATTAAAGACGGATTATTGCAAACACCATCTACAACTGCAGCTCGATACGTCAATATCTCACTGTCATAAGGGCCATCTATTTAGTAAGCCGCTATGATATCTGTCAATGAGCGACATTTATCAAGCAACTTGGCTACACTTTTGAGAATTTTCAGTTGCAATTTTTAGGAATAATTTTCAAAAAGAAGTGCGATAAGATCCGATGTTTTCGTATCTTAACAAGAATTGTCGCAAGAAACATAGCTCGCCAGGAAGCACGTCTCCACTTAACTTATCCCATTCAGTTCAAAAGTTTAACATTTTTGAAAAGTAGGTCAAAATTCAAGGTCACGGGGTCAAAAAGTTTGATACCCTATGAAAAGTTTGGTCACGAGGTGAACTATCAAACTCTTGTCATCCTTGGTTCAAAAGATGTTGCCAAGGTTAAAGTTTTAAAAAGTAGGTCAATGTCCATTGTACTATAGGTCACAAGTCTTGTTACCGAAAGAAATGCCCCCGTGGCCGACTGGTTAGAGCATTGCGCTCAAAATCACAAGGCCTCTCACCTCTAGTCGGCGCGGGTTCGATTCTCGCTCACGCCGATATGTGAGAAAGTTTGCCAGTTCACTCTCGGAAGGTCGGTGGTCTCTTCCCGGGTACATTGTATCTGGGTTCTCTCCTCCACAATAAAAACTGGACGCCACCAGATAGCTGAAAAATTGTTGAGTGAGGCGGAAAACAACAAACAATCAATCTTTATGAGACACCTTGTTGTGTAATATGTGTGACCTAGATTCTTCCAGACGTTTGATGCTTGTTGCTTCAATTGAAAGATTACACAAAACTTGTTTTGCTGTAAAGATTATATAAATGTCTTTTATGAATGTTCCGGAGACTTCATTTTTGTAGTATATATACACTGTGAATTTTTGTGATATTAAGCTCTTGTAGACAAACACTTTAACCAATGGTGATTAAAAACATATTTGAATAAATCAGGGTGAATTTAGCAGCTAAGTGACAGTTCTGTGTGTGAATTCAGCTCAGCATTCAAACCTGAAACGGACACCATTATTGTATAAACATCATAATTTATTATTTTGTTATATTTTTCTTTTAATAATTGTGAATAAAATATGTTAATTTTTGCCATGTCTTTGTTATTGAATTGTGACTTATTAAGGGTTATTCTGACCCATAACAGAAGTGGGGGCTCATCCGAGATAACGAATGAACACATTTTTCCAGATTTGAATTTCATTGTTCTGGGATTTATTGAATTTCACAGCTAGCAAAATTTAACATGTTTTCGGTTGCTTTTTTTTTTTTTTTTAACCTCGCCGAATGCAGATTGCTTATCAGATTGTAGTTCCTAATTTGACTGAGTTACCATGGTATGATTGTAAAGAATTCAAAACATGCAGGCAACACTGGCATCTCTGTAACCATATCAGACATAAGTAGATTGACCATCTTTTTTTCCCCCTTCACTGAGAGCGATAATAAAAAAAGTCAACAAATTAAACATATTTAAAATAAAATTCTTTTCAATGACGTACAAAAATGTGCCATTTGGTATTCACAATTCTTAAATAATAACATCGAGACAAACACCACAACAAAGTGATTAAAGATTAATTAATTATGATAATTATCTGTAAATAAAACCAACAGCCAAAGGGAGAACGAACTCCTCACTGCCAGACAAAACAATGGGCACCCCACAAAAAGAGGCGCATTAAACACTTGCACATACAAGCATGCATTGAAGCATATTATTTCAGCATCTCCCCTCTTATTACACTGCGAGCAAATAATAACCATAGCACCTGTTTTAATAACTGTAGCTATCAATCATTTTCAAATCATAGCCCAACATTGGAGATTTAAAGAATTACTTTGAGCTTTATGTAGAAATATTCCTGACATAAATGACAGTGTCAATTCTTTCATAATATGTCTTATAAAGGTTACATAAACACAAAAGAATGAAAGAAAAAAAAAACTGAGCTCTTGACCTCACAATTGATCAGCACCATATGTACATTTATACACCATATAACGGGGTGGTTTTTTTGTGTGTGTGGTTGCCTACTTTTTGCAAAATATTGCAGATATGAAAAATCCACAAAAATTACAATTGCAAAAAATATATATTGATACATATAGGGATAATGCAACCACAGAAATTAAAACTGCAGAATATAATTTAATTCTATTTCGAGATCGGATCACAAAATTTTCCACCCACAGAAAATATCTGTTATATGAAATGTCACAGTACAGTAAACCCTGTCTCATCTGCATGTAACTTGTGCAGGGAAACAGATTCTGTGTTAGAATAAAATAAAGAATGATAAAGAAAAACAATTTGGATTGGAAATCTGAATTCACATCATAACTGATTACACAGGTATCAGATTAGGCAGGCTTAACTGTAACATTCAAACACAATATATTAACAATGCATTTCAAATATCTAAAATAAGTATACATCAGTATCTTAAACATAGTACTGAAAATTCAGTACACTTGAGGATTGATTCTTGTCATAATTCACATTACATGATATACACAACATGCGTGTTCATTTTCATGAAATGTTACGATTAACTACAGACTTTCCTAATATCTGCTTTACACATAAGAATAAGGATTGACCAACTTGACATTACTATAAAACATATACCTGTTATTTTGTTCTACTGGAAATCATTAAGTGACATATTTCTGTCTTGGTCTTTGATAATTACTGTAATTGTGCCAATGATATATTTGTATTTTTATAAAAAATGTAGTCGTAGAGTCACAGCTTAAAAAAAAAAGGGGGGGGGGGGGGGTTGGTTGGTTGGTTGGTTGAGAAGCTTGAATTATACAGGACTTGTATTTTCTAGCAGAATCAGCAGCATAGTAAAATATCACTTCATTCCCTCTAATGAAAAATTTTAAAAGTTATGACTCATCTCCAGCAGAACAAAACCAAAGCAAGAAAAGATTATCCAAATATTAATTACCAAAGTAAACAGAATACAGAGAAGGACTGTGTACGATAATTATCAAGGACTATGTACGATAATTGCTTTTCTGGGCCCTCATAAACAAAACTTCCAAGCTTTAAAAGAACACTTAAAATTCCATTTCAGAAAAAAAAGACCTTCCTTAAATACAGTTTGACATCATCTGTCTCCGATATTACTGTCACTTGGTGAACACTGCAGTGATAGTGACATAATTTCTCAATTGAATCAAATCTGGATAAAATGCCCATTTCTAAGAATGCTTTTTATTTTAAACTATAGACAAACAAATTTCTCTATCATACATGTGTACTGGCAAGACAAATCTATGGTGTAAATATAAAGTTTGTCAGCTCTACTGGAAGTTCTAGGCATGTAACCTTGACCCGACCTTAACACAAAGAAAAGATCAGTGACCGAAAGACTTTTTGTGTCAGGAAAATGCATATATCCTCTAAAAAAAAAAAAAATGCAAGCAAAACATTATGTCTCAACACCTCCAATAAATTAGACGAATTCCTCTCTAAGGCTTAAAACATTTTGAAATATTTTGAATGATGTATTTCGTGAGATCTCTTACATAAGTTTGCATACAGTATCCAATTATCATGAAAGTTCATACAATGCATCATCATCAACATCATCGTCCCCGTCATCATCGTCATCACTCATATCACTGAAGGAGAATGCAATATTATCATCATCGTCATCATCTTCTTCACTATCATTACCGTCGTCATCATCACCATCTGAGAAAATGTCTGATGCAACATCAGAGAGAAGTAATCCAGTACAAAAATTTGAGAGCATCACATCACAACAAATAAAATTAACAAATTCGTTATCTCCCACCGCACGCCACAGAGTGATGTGTGTGTGAGATGAGGTTTGAAAGGGTGTGTGTGTGTGTGGGGGGGGGGGGGGGGGGGGGGGGGGGGGTGTTGTTGTTATCAATTCCAATTGTAAGATACTGTCACCAGGAATATACATAAGCCATATCTGTGTATCTTGGGTACTATTATTTGCTACATAAAAAAAATAACATTTTGATAAAACATGTTTCCTTCCCCCATATTAAAATCTATATTCAGAATATATGGTGACCTTTTGACCTTAAATCAATAGTAGAAAGCCCTCTGACTTTTCATTTTTTGATCTTAGAATTATTAGGTCTCATCTTTCTGGAATGCCAATAAACAACTTGCTTATGAAAATAAATGACCGTCATGTAAAGGGTTCTCTAGATGTACAGTATAAAGCCCAACGATATACATTTGTATGACCTTTTGACCAGAAAATCGACAGGGTCATTTTCTGATCATGACCAACCAGAATATGAACTTTGATGATTGTCAAGCACAAAATTTTCTAGTTGCATTGACAGAAATCCCAGAGAATTAATGGGGTCATTCATATCCCCTACTGGGGTCATTTTACAGGTCAGGTCCGAGTTGCAGAGCATGACATTTGATGACTGTGTGATAGAGCATTCTAATATCAGTCAGACAGCAATACAGTGAATGCAAATAAAAAACCAAATAATCTTTGAACTTTCAACATGAAAATTGAATTGTTTGCTACTGATTAAATGGTCACTTGTCTGGCCATACCGTGTATGTCTCAGTGAATTTAAAACACAAATATACACTGTATTACTCATCTTATACAATTGTACATTCAAAGTGCATCACAAGTAATAGAAACTGAAAATTACCTTCATCATTTGAGTTATTAAAATCGGTCAAAATATCATCGTCATCATCATCAACATCATCCATTTCCAGTTCATCCTCCTCTTCCTCAGGCTAAAAAAAAACCCCACACAGTTAGAGGAATGTGTTATCTGCTAAATTAAGTTCACTTACTGCAATGTACTGAGCAAGAAGTAGAGGGAAATGTATGGACGATATTCAGATACACATTTTCACTTTCATATTTTTTTTCACAGATCGGTTACACCAACGTTCAGTAGTTTGTTACAAGGATTTTTCTAATGGGAGATAAAAATTCTACAAAATCACTGAATAAAACTTAAAAAGCATTTTCATTTAAATCAAATACCTGGCTAATTTTCATTATTACATGATCACTTTTTTTTACAAATGATCTAATTAGGTAAGGTTTCGCAGACATGTATTTTCCGCGATGATGAATGTTCTAAGGGTATATCAACTATAATGACATCAGCATTTTAAATATCGTACAATCACAGTGCCAGGAATAATGCCAGGTAAGAGAAAAGCGTTCCACGCATACAAAACAAACCAAAAAAATATGCCAAATTTTCAAATTTATCCAAAAAAAGGAGGTCCACATTTTCAATGTTCATGTGTAATCACTGTGAAGAATATTTTAATACTGTTGAATGAAAATTTCTGCAGTAACAAAGCATACTTGAGATTTCATCCAACAACAGAGGTGTTGCAGGACGACAGATGACCAATATCCCCAACATTGCCTAAGCAGGTAGAAAAACTCCACTTTCATGCATTTTTTATCATAAGTAACCTATCAGTACAGAGGAAATTTTCAAAATGCGTAACTAACCTGATCATCTTCATCACGTAGTCGTCCAATTTCATACAGTTTACACACATTTTCCTCCGTACCCAGATCGGTTTTCAGGTTCTAAGAAAATCAGATTCTATCAGTTGGTCTTAAAGTTTTGAATTGATATCAACTCCTTATCTGCATCTTAGTTTTCATTTTTTTTTTTACAGTTATGTTTTACACATTAACCAATGTTTTGTCATTAAGAAGCCTTTTGTTTCAATGATTTTATCTGTCAATAAAATCACTGCAAACAGACATGTGATATGCTGCAGGAATGACTCATGAATCTGACACCCAAGTGGCCTTATACCTCTACACAATTACCAGTAGTTTGTATACATTATACCATATAAGCAGAATTTTCAGTCAGGATTTGATTTTCGGATTATTAGTGATAGTGATGAGGTTGCTAAAATTAAATATTGCTAACAATTCATTCTGTATTGTAAGTAATAGATATTTTTTTTTTTTTGAAATTATAAAGTTGCAAAAATTAGCTCCCACTAAATATATACTCCCATTTTTATGGAAAAATTGCTAAATTTGTGTCTCATTAAAAATTCCATATATCCTTATATCCAGCTTCAATGATTATGGAACCCCGTGGGGATCCAGGTTGTTAGAATAGATTCTCAGCACCCCTAGCTTGCCATAAAAGGCGACTAAATGGGGCGGTCCTTCGGATGAGACTGCAAAAAGCGAGGCCCAATATCTCAGCAGGTGTGGCACATTAAAGACCCCTCCCTGCTCAAAGGCCATACACGTCAAGCATAGGCCTAAATTTTGCAGCCCTTCACCGGCAACGGTGACTTCTCCATATAAGTAAAGATTGTTGAGCGGGACGTTAAACAATATTTATCAATCAATCAATCAATGATTATGGCAAAGATTAAAAAAAAAATCCAGTTACTTCCCTTGTTCTTATAGCCCCATCAAACAAAGCAGATGTTTTCAGAAAATGAGGCCTGAATGAGCAGTATATGCTACAGTACTGTCAATACTCGAGAAAGGCTTCAAGATCATGTTTTAAATTGTTACCAATCCTAAACGCAAATAAGATTACTCTTCTAAAGTAAGGTGAACTTACCTCTACCACAGCCAGGTAAAAATCTGATTTGTCTGTACACAAGTCTGATATGCTCTCCGACTTCACATCGATTGTTGCTACAAGAACAACAACACAAACTTCAGAAGTGCAATAATTGCAGACAGTAAATTCCCAATACACTGTACTATGTGAGTTCTCATTCATCTGCGTTGAATGTGAGAAAATGAAATTGATATTCCATTTCAAAGTGACACTGTTCCTGAATGAGCTTGAGGTACAAACTGAGACAAATATTCTCCATTTTTCACCGATCAATTTTCCAAATGTACAAATTCTTGATTTCTGCTTGTATATAACAAATTCATTAAAATATCACTCCTAAACAAAACTGAAGATTAACCCAAAATAACTGATATATAAAATGTCATAAAAATCCTAAAAAAGATACATGAACATCAAAGAAATCAATAAGCACAAAAGTCAGCTTCAATACAGCTCATCAAATGACACATAATTTCTTGGGATTAATACATGTATGTATTTGACCATAATTCTCTTAGGATTCCTAAGACATTGTAATACGGTCATGAGAGAAAATTCCAAATGATTCCAGAAAACTTAAGATATAATTGTGAATAAGACATGAGGAGGACTTACTGATGGAGCTGTAGTCTGTGGCATCAAACGTTCTAAAGGTGTGGCTGTACGGACTTCTTCCCTTCAAGTCCTCCATCTCTTCTTCATTCCTCTTGTAAATCGCTACAAAAATAATAAAAAAAAAAATTTGGGATCTCAGCAACAGATAAAAGTCAAATACATTTATAATATATTTCTCTTCTCAACTGTAGTATGACTCACAAAAAATAAATAAAGAAAATTTTGTGATTAATCGGGATTAATATATATATCCCTGTGGGGCTCGTCCTTCCTGGGATGGACACATTCGAACTACAGTTTGGGCATAAGTTATCATACTCTCACCAAGGTGTATCTGTGTATGAAGATCAATGAAAATATCCACAACAAACTGCTCAGAGATGAGTTTTCACAAAATACAAAAATGTGAAGTCAAGTTCATGTGGAAGGTCAAGGTAAAAAAAAAACTGAGCCGAGATGATATGGTCTCAGCAAGATATATTGGACAGTAAGACATACAACAGGCAAAGTGACCCCTAATTGTCACTATAATTCACAGGCGATTAAAAAAAAAATCTCCATGGTTGAAATAAGAAATATGAAATGCAAACATGAGCCGAGCTGCACAACTCACTACAACAAAGCATCAGGCCAAATACCAAAAAGTCATAAGAAGACGTTGCTGAGAAAGTATGATGGGAAGATACTTCTTAGGTATGGGTCAAGTATTCATGTCAAAGATAAATCTGCAAACAAGTCACACAGTGACAATATACAAAGTAGTTCACCAAGAGGCAGCTGCGTAACAAAATAAAAAAAAATACTCCAGTTGCCATTGCTAAGAAAAGGTGTGAAGAAGAATGAAAAGACAAAAAACAAGGAACAGACAATAGAGCTACCCCTCCTCCTCTACAGAAGTGTATAATAACTAATAACATGCACTACTCGGGCACATGATATGCCCATCAAGAATGTACACCGACACACTCTTAACAAATACACATGTAGATATGAAATGGCCAGTGCCAGATCCATCGAGGAAGGACACAGAAAAAAAGGTCAGTAATAACACAATCACAACAAAATTTAAAACTGCCCACCATATATGACATCTCCTCTGTTGTTGAAGCGTAGTTGGCACTGGTCCAAAGCTGGTACGGTGTGGAGTAAGTGATGAGACCTTATGTCCCACTGGAACTCAGTCAAGGAGTCATACACTGTACAGCTTTGGGTTTTCATGATAGGATTAAAAACAAGCACCAAGCATATTAACATTGCATATCAATGAAACTCTATAAACAGCTTTCCAACAATTCTCATTCAATTTCTAATACGAAATCATTTAGTTTGCATTTTATACAAATTTCATTGCAAGTCATTAGAAGCAATAGACAGAATTACCAGCAATTTTGGTTTAATTTCCAGTGTGATTGCAGAGATCTCAGAATGTGACACTGATATGAAGCAGGTGTTGATAATGATATGAATTTCACAATATGATGTTAAATTCATTACCACACAACTGAGGGCAGGATTTGATGTTAAATTCATTATCACACAACTGAGGGCAGGATTTGATTTTCAAGTCATTACCACACAACTGAGGGCAGGATTTGATGTTAAATTCATTATCACACAACTGAGGGCAGGATTTGATGTTAAATTCATTACCACACAACTGAGAGCAGGATTTGATGTTAAATTCATTATCACATAACTGAGGGCAGCATTTACTTGACTGCATACTACATTCATCTTTACATTACTACATTGTAAATCATTTCTAACAATCTGAGTACAAATACTTGAATGGAAGATCTAAATGGAGATTATTTTTTTCAATGTCAAATATCCAGTTTAACTGACCAAAGTTTTTAGCATGTTTTACCATATTGACATGGCATTACTAATATGACGCCTAATCAAAGCATCCGTGGCACAACCTATCATCAGTTATCAATTTCCTCTTCTGTTTTCCCGTCAATCTGTGCCAGGCGATAGCACTACAGTTTGTTCTGCGTGGGCTACCATCAGAGTATTCAATTAACAGATTGGTAACTTCATCATAACAGCCAAATATGGGCTTTACCAGACTGAACAAATACCCCGAGAACTGTAGGTGGAAACATAATATGAACATCATTCTAACAGTCTAGTACAATGTTCATTATATATAATGAACCCTATATCTATTTTACTATAAATCTTGAAAATCTCATGGAAAGGATACAACTTCTGAATTGATAATTATCTCCAATCCCATTGGATGAAACACCCCACTTATATTTGGGTTAAATTTATCGAACTTATGGATGGATTTTCCACTCCGGACATCCCATAAAACTCCGTCATTCAGAACGAGTTCATCTGTGGGGTTAAAGGTTGCTCGATTCAGCAAGTAATTGTTAGCTCTGTTGGCATCGAAAAGTTTGAGAATTCTCTTGCCTGTTAAGACGTCATAAATCTACAAAACAATAAAATCATGATGGTAGAGGAAAAGCATGCAATTATAAGTCAAATAAGGGAAATAAAACTTCTTTATATTACAAATGAAATTGAAATGGATCACAAAGTGCTGTCGATTCTGCTTTCAAAGTAACGCAGGGAACTTGCAAAATAATTTGATTTGCCAGTTATATTTGGTTACCAATAATAGGAAGATGTCTTCTGTGCCATTAGGCATGAAGTGAGTAGGTAATTTAAATCATGTATGGAATTAAAGAATGCAGGAATATTCTTGATTTCTTATCATTAAAACTGATCCTGCAATTATTGCACATTTGATCAATGAAAACAGTTCTACGTAAGCTAGGATAATTTTTTTTTTTTTTACTTACATGTACAATTTTCACTAAATGTGTGATTTTAACCAGCGAAACATTAAATTTCCCATTCATCTAAATGTAACGCTACAAGACTGTATAATACACGTAAGTACTAAATCTATCTGATAATTCAAATTTCTCCAGCTACTGAAATAGCCAATTATTAATGGTTTATATTGCAAGAGAGTGCAAATGATATTTATTGTGACAGAAGCAAAATTTGGGTCGGTGTTCATGACATGATTAAAACTGGTGGTATCTATGTCATCAATTGACACAGTTTTTTGTATTTAGTGAAGTGTGTTGAAGATGCCATTGAACATCAGACAATGACCAGCATTAATATCTATAAATTCCTGAAGTTGGATCTTCCACTGAACATCAGTCAATGACCAGCATTAATATCTATAAATTCCTGAAGTTGGATCTTGGCTGATTCCACTCAGTTAGTCCCTTCACTGACCTTAACACTGCTGTCAAAATTAAATGAATCAGGTTTGCACATGCATTACGCTTTGTTTGTCGATTCAAAAGTTAGCAATTATTTTTGTTTTGTTTTGGTTAAACATGAAATTGGATCAAGAAAATGTGTTGAATTGCTTTATCTAAAGGTGATAATGGATTTTGTTACACCGTCTGTGTCTGACGGTATTTTATACACAGGGGGACCTAGATTTTACTTTGTTGTACTGTAAGTGAAAATTCGTCCTTTCCAATTTCATCCAATTATTTTAGTCAAAGGAAAAATAAATCAGGTCCTAAAACTTATTTCACTGTATGTGGCATTTTACGTATTGGATTTAATTGTAAACGGTGGCAAATGTAATAATGACAGTTATTGGTGTTTTTCTCCGCGATCTCTGTTTTCTCCGCGATCTCTTTGTTTTCTCCGCGATCTCTTTGTTTTCTCCGCGATCTCTTTGTTTTCTCTGCGATCTCTTTTTTGGCCACAGCTGACTTACATTTGCTGTCTCGTCTTTTGTCCCAATGATTCGGTCTTGAACCTGGTTACTGAACTCAATGTGACTGTCGTCAAATCTGTGTCTATTCAAAACAAAATGTAACAAATTGACAAGAACAGATTCTATTCACACAAACTCATGAATTAAAATTTTACAAACAATCTCTAGTTAATTTTGATAATTCTGCAAACTGTACAGTGTTCTGTAAATCATTTGTAATTATGCAGCACAGTACTGTTACGTACTTGTTGACTACTGTATCACCATACGTCCAAACTCCTGATCCATTTTCCGCACAACTGACCAACAGTAAGTCTGAGTCCTGTTAATAAAGGGCAGTAAGAAAGGCCATTTAAATATAAGACGTTTCACAAATAAATAAGACATTTCACAACAAACAAAACATCTCACAAAGGAGTAAGACATCTCAAAAATAAATAAGACCTCTCACAAATGAATAAGACATCTCACAAATGAGTAAGACATCTCACAAATGATTAAGACATTTCACAAATAAACAAGACACCTCACAAATGAATAAGACATCTCACAAATGAATAAGATGTCTCACAAATGAATAAGACATCTCACAAATGAACAAGACACCTCACAAATAATAAGACATCTCACAAATGAGTAAGACATCTCACAAATGATTAAGACATCTCACAAATGAGTTAGATGTCTCACAAATGAACAAGACACCTCACAAATAATAAGACATCTCACAAATGATTAAGACATTTCACAAATGAATAAGATGTCTCACAAATGAATAAGACATCTCACAAATCACAAATTAATGATATGTCTCACAAATGAATAAGACATTTCACAAATGAATAAGATGTCTCACAAATGAATAAGATATCTCACAAATGATTAAGACATCTCACAAATCACAAATTAATGATATGTCTCACAAATGAATAAGACATCTCACAAATGAGTAAGATGTCTCACAAATGAACAAGACACCTCACAAATAATAAGACATCTCACAAATGATTAAGACATTTCACAAATGAATAAGATGTCTCACAAATGATTAAGACATCTCACAAATCACAAATGAATGATATGTCTCACAAATGAATAAGACATCTCACAAATGAACAAGACACCTCACAAATAATAAGACATCTCACAAATGCCATGTCACAAATGAACATCATGTAAATTGTGTTTCATTGCTGAGTTTGCAATTTGTTGGGTACTGGTATCCACAAAATCTGTGAAAATTAATACCTAAGCACTGCACATCTTTACAAAATTCCACACCATCCCTTTTCAGTAAACTAATCACCCACTTTCCAATTAACTATTGTTAAACGTTGGCGGCTATGCCATCATACGTAGATAATTTGTTCTGTATTGCATTTTGTAGTGAAACATATTGACATCATAGAAATACACGTATACGTTTCCTACATTATTAAATGACTTACTCTTGCTTGTTGAAAGTCTTCTATGGACATCTGGTTGAAGTTATAACTGGCTGTTTCCTGTATCAAAATTTTGCAAAATTATTCAAATACTTGGTGATCTTGATTGTAATTAATTACAGGTAATTAATTAGGCTTTCTCTTGATAACAGTCATACACCAAAGGTTTGTATAATTTGTTTTCTCATCAAGATTTCTTTCTCATTTCAAATAAGATCAAAGAAGAAATTGCACTTACCTCACCCGACTGCAAACTGATAAGTTTGATATCTCCCCAGAAAGTTCCATACATCAGGTACTGCTCGTCTCGCTGTCAATATGAGAGAGGACACGGAAAGAAAAAGTTAATGATCAGTCAAAGAATAAAAATAGCTCACTTAAAAAGACTCATTTATCACTCACTGAAAATGAGCAACACTGCATCCCACCCTCATCTGGATTTCTGTATGTATGGCAAGGTTTGAACCTGTAGAGAAAAAGGATATCATTTGGAACAATACAATAGATCACCCACTGCATATTGCCAATAATTATTGTCCAGTCTTTTATCAACTCATTGCAAATTGCCAATAATTATCATCCAATCTTATTTTCAACCTGTTGCAAATTGCCAATAATTATTATTCAATTTTTTTTATCAACTCATTGCAAATTGCAAATAATTATTGTCAAATCTTTTTTCAACTCATAGCATATTGCCAATAATTATCATCCAATCTTTTATTAACCCATTGCAAATTGCCAATAATTATTGTCCAATCCTTTTTCAAACCGTTTAGTCTTCTGTAATATTTCTACTTCCTTACCGCCTGTAGATGAACTTCCTGTCCACGCTGGCGCCTCCAATTCCCCCCATCTCCGGCCCCAGCTGTAACAAAATGTAAGTAAATGGGTACACTTTGTACAATGCCATAAAATTTCAACTTACGTACAGTATTACAGAATTGGTTTAATTTATCTTTTTTGATATGTTACATCTTACCATTCGTTTGTAAATCCTAGACGTGGCGTTAATGGGTGCCATTCGTTTTCCTCGAACCTCAGGACATCTGTGGGGGCTGTAAAGTTAAGCAATGTCATGTATAACTATCTTATATTCACAAAAACTGACAAATATATTATTCTGTAACATCGAATGTTACTCTTATGGGCCTTAGTCATGATATAGGTTTTATATTTCCTTATTCATTTACAAAGCTATTTAATTCTTATTCCAAATGTAATTTACTCTTTAACATTTATCATTGTTTATCATTGTTTGTTTAAGTGGATAATGTTAAAAAATCCAGTCAATGTGATGGACTTCTTGATGCCCCGTATTTCCTAAGACATAACTAGAACAACCAATTCAGTGTATAAGATATTACAAAATGCTGATAAATCAAATGAACCAATCAAATTGTGTTTTATACATGAAATTAAAGTAACTGTGAATTAATTTTGAGGCTTACTTGAACAGTGACATTGGAGGACAGGTAGTGACAGGATTCCGACAGAGAGCATGTTGTTTACGAAGGTACTCTGTCACAATCTTATCCAAGGTCATGTCATACTCTCCTTGACCTTTTAGATGTCCTTTTGTTCTCCAAGCTGGACTAGAAAGGCCACAGTCTTTTTCTGAGCTGAATTTACTTTTTGCAGCCTATAAAATGACATTATATATACAAGTATTATTGTCTAAAAATATTAGTCTTTTTAAATTCCTAAAAAAACCATTCTCTCACATTCTTGACAGAATTTCACTCCCAAAAAAAATGCTTGTTGATAATGAATATTGAAGACATTCAATAATGAAGATAAGATGTCACAAAGTGTCAAATCAAAACTAATGAAATCCAAAGATGATAAACACTCCTGTGCGATCCACATGATAAGTGTCACCTGCAGATGGACAGATCCACAGACAGATCCCTAGTACATGCATCTGTCAGCGCATCCAAGGAATTCTTTTGACGCCATTGTATTTAATTCCTCGAACATTATTTTGTTTCAATAGTGTCATAGAAGAAGGTGTTCTAAGTTTTTTAAGAACTTGTCTCCGATCCTTTTGTTATAACATCGGGACAATAAAATACATGTATGTTCTAATCAAATGAAGGAATATTAATGCTAAATAACCGAGTGTTACTCCTTACTGTTAGAAAGTTCTAGGGAGTGACAGACAGACAGACAGACTAAGCAATCATGAAGAGTCACTTTGCTTTGACGGCAACACAATACTAAAGTTTTATCGTATTGAATAGTTCTCAATTCAAAACCACACTGCCTGCCTGTTCTGATACTTACTTTCGTCTGAGTAACACCAGGTGATGCCTGTGAGAGCTGTCGACCAAGATGAAATCTGATTGGTCCAGGAGTGCCGGGGGTGGGAACCGAGTTTGTAGGACTTTCCTTCCGACTAACAGTTTGACTGTGGATGCCTGTGGCGGGGGCGTCAGATGGGATGGCATTGTAGGAGGCTGAGGGGTGATTAACCTGTCGGGACTACAATATCATCAAATTAATTTCAAGAATCAGGAATCTAAAATTTTTGCAAGAATTGCTTACACTCCAACTGTATTCAGCTTCTTATTGAGAATATTTCAAAAATGTTCAAAAGCATTTACACATGTAATAAACAAAGATAGAAAGCAAGAACCAACAGCTCTGAACATCAATTATGACATTTTATCTAACAATGAGTACACAAAAGCATTAAAAAATCACTCCATAAATACATTCAAATCTTTTCCAGTCATTAAAGTTCAATATAAGGGGCAAAAAAAGAAATACAGAATGTTCACAGCTTTCCATATAGAGCACTCTTAACCTATATAGCATTTAGGCTAAAAATAAAATCAATAAATAGTTTCTCAGGCCAAAAAAAAAATATTAAATTTTGATGAGGCAGGCAGTTATTCTAATTTTTTTTTTTACTAAGCGACAGCAAGAGTTACCTTTTCTTTCTCGAGTATATGTTTACACGTATACTGTAGAATAAGCGAAAATAATTTTTATTCATATAACAAAATAGCTTAACATTTATACTTACTATTTAAGTGCATACTATTATTCTTAAACACTTGCACGTAAATGAGTATGCATTCAGTAATTATTTGATCAAATAATATACTTACAATTTTACTAAAACCTTCTGAAAGTTGCACATAAAAATCTATACCACAAGAATTACCTCGGTTACATAAATAAATTTGAAAATAAAAATTCCATTTTTCAACAGATATGGAGATGCCTGAGAAACTATCAGTTTAGACTTAAACCTACGATTCTCGGAGAAACTAAATGAGGTGATGCAAATACACATGGTTGTCCTGGCAGAACGTTAGGGGGCGTGGCACATCGAGGTAGATTGGCTTCCTTCTGTAATGCTGCTGCTGCCTCTGTCAACCCTGAAATATCCAACAAAAATTATCTACCCAATGTGTTATCCAAACACCTGTCATCCAAAAACTTACTGGTGTATACACATATATCTCTTAAAAAATTTTTTTATGGCTATATGTATACTATTTATTTACCTCCAACTAGAGTGTTACTCTGTCATTGGAGAGAATATGGTATGATTGTGTACGAGTGAAGTAACCTTTAGTCTGGAGGTGTTTAAGTTAACTCACCTTTAGACTGGAGATGTTTAAGTTAACTCACCTTTAGACTGGAGATGTTTAAGTTAACTCACCTTTAGACTGGAGGTGTTTAAGTTAACTTGCCTTTAGACTGGAGATGTACAATAACTCACCTTTATACTGGAGATGTACAATAACTCACCTTAAACTGGAGGTGTATAAGTTAACTCGCCTTTAGACTTGAGATGTACAATAATTCACCTTTAGACTTGAGATGTTTAAGTTAACTCACCTTTACATTGGACCTTTAGACTGGAGATGTACAATAACTCACCTTTAGACTGGAGATGACCATGTATCAGTTGAAGCAGTTCCTTTTCTTGGAATGTTATTCTTGATTGGGCAACAATGTCAGCCTGAAATTTCCATTCCAAACATTTTAACCACTTTATACAGCTCCTCTCTAAAGTTACAGTATGTACTCACAGACAGAAAATTCTGAACCTGACTACTTGTCTTTTAAGCATCTTCTACATTATATAGATAAGCATTCTGTAATAAACAAGTGGCTGTATCTCTTCAATAAACTCATAACTGATCCACATAATACAACAGTGTATGAATTGAGTTTACCCTTCTTATAGCCTCCAGGGATGCATCAAGATTTGCATTGGATTTCTTGCCCACCACTCTCTCCAGCAACTCATTAGCATATTTACAAAACTTGACGTGTTCCTGTTGCTTATCTTGTAAAACTGGCTCCTTCATCAGAACTGAAAAACCAATGAAATGAACTTTATTGTAATCTGAATCTGCTTGCAATGGAGACAAATTTAAGCAATAACTTTTGACAACTGTCCATATCCACATAAAACACAAAGGAGACACAAACACAGCCAGCATTTCTTTATCATACTTCCTTCTGGTCCCCCCCTTTTTTTTTAAGGCCCCCCCCCTATTTAACCTAATTCTTTGTTACATAGACATCCATTGGAGATGGAAAAAGACCATTTCCATGATGGTAACCATAGAGAAATCAAAACTTTAAAAAATCCAACCTTACATCACCAAAATGTGGCAGCTAAATCACCAAATCTGCTTCTTTATACTGCTGCAGTTCTTTCCGTTATATGTATATCTGACACAATTTCCGAATCTGATACTTTTAATACTGAAGAGTGGCCTATTTCTACCTACTACTTACTCTGTATCTGTCCATTGTTAAACAGAGGAAGTTTACTGACAATCTGTCGGACCGTCTCTGACCGTGATAAACCAAGTAAAGCCTGAAAGGAAAAAATTTCCAAAATTAGCATCTTAAGTAAATAACAATTTCACTTTAATCTACTTGGCTTTAATTCATATATGTCTTGGTCTGTCCAAGTGTTGCCTTATAGGGGATTTTGTTTTCTAGAATTGAAAATGAAAGTAGATTTCATTAAATCAAATAAGAAGAAAACGTAGAGTACACATACATGTAAATTCATAACTAGATTTGATCATACTTGTGATTAGCTTAGTTTGCGTTGGTTTGTAATTTTCAGATGATATGTTAGGTATCAATTATCTTTCCAAAGCATGGTTGTGATAATCCTCTGTAAAAATTTTGATGATTGTGAGGAATTTTGTGTATTTAACATCATGATTTAACCAAGATAGGAAAGCTGATACCATTTATCAATATGCAATATATAAGCTCACAGGAAGACAAGATGTAGTTTATTAAAATGAATTTCTTCCCAGGATATTTTCATCCAGACACATTCATCTACAGTCACGTTTTGCTACTAAAGGGTAAAATGTAAATTTCTAAGAGCAAACTGAGTAAAAATACTAAACAAGGAGTGAATATTTTGTTTAAACAATTACTACTAACTTAAGCACATGCACCATTGGAATACAATCCCCCCCCCCCCCCTCGCTGTGCGAGGATGATTAAGTTGACAGTCTGAACTGTAATGGGTTTTTTTACCTTGCAAGCCAATGCCCGGATACAGTCTGCATCAGTAATAGGTGTTTTGATGGTCAACAGATTCAGCAATACCTAAAACATTTTGAACATACTAATTTTTGGTACTTGTCAAATCTGTTTATCAAAATTTCACTGAACAAATGTTCCTGCAGGAACGTACCATGATGCCATTGTTGACCCTGACTCCGTTCCACATCTTACTAAGTATGTCCTCTCCGACCTTCAGATTCATCCTTTTCTTTGATCCTGCTCCTACATACCTGCTAAATCCTCCCAGCTGAAAAGTCAAGGTCATTTTCAAAACTTTTTGTTTTTTCTGAATTATATTTTTTCTAAGAACAGAAATCTACTTTCAACTCCATACAAAATTAGCAGTAATCCAGACAGTTCTTTGGTGTAAGAACTTCTGATTTACAATTGCCTCCATACCCTTTCGATGGGGCCACACACACAATTAATGATGACATTCAACGCAGATTTCTGGACCTCTGGATCCGGAATTTCTCCATCTGCTAGACCTATCAGTACACTGTTTATAAAAACATAAAGAAGTCATAAACTTATCCTGGTGGAAAATTTTCTCTAGTACTATACAAGCCAACTTTGCTCTGCATACACAAGCACCACAAAATATGCTGCCACATATTAACTTATGTACTAGGACATACATCAAAATTTTTTATCTAATACATTTTTATCTATCTATTAAAAAAAAAAAAGAAAAAAAAAAAAAAAAAGAATTTGAATGGATTTACTGTACTTGCAAAAATGTTTCTCAGAAACCACACATACAGGCAAGTGTAATATCTATTCATGTTAATAGGTTACAATACCTAATGGATGGTGTAGAATGGTTATCGTACAGTGGGACGGACTCTAACAATGCCATCTGAGACTTCGGGGTGGCTACCAATACGTTAAGGACATCCAAAGCATTCTTTATTGTCTCAGCTCTGAAAAATCAAGTTGGCCAAATTGTGAGTGCAGAATCAACTTCCTCAGATACCATCTTCACTCACAATTCGTAATACTATATGTATACTTCACAAACACATTTAATAAAACACACAGAGGAAACAAGCATTCTGTAGGTATTGCATAACAATAAATGTCCTCTAACTGCCCCAAATCAAGTCATTTGCATAATATTCTGCATGAATAATCTTGATGTCAACAATCTATGCATGATAAAATACAAATATTTTTTTCCTCAAAAAATAGGGGCAAATATTTATTATGTCTATAGTGCACAAATTGCCAATTATCTTTACTGTTTTTATCATTGTATCAAACCATGCTTCATTCTTTAGTCTTGAGTTACAATGCTGATTTAGGAACAACCTCGCCTCCAGTATTGGGTACTATCAAGCATTTATTCTACTCACATTTCTACCACACAGTACTTTTGGACAAGTAGTTGGTTATCTCTTTTTAATACTAGGTAATATCATAATTTTAATCTCGTCAAAAATGGATGTTGTAAATCTGATATATTCAAATTAGAAATTGGTATGGTCCTCTCTCATACTTTTTTTAATACTAGGTAATATTATAATTTTAATCTCATCAAAAATGGATGTGGTAAATCTGATATATTCAAATTAGAAATTGGTATAGTCCTCTCTCACATTTTTTTCTCGGAAAGTTGTAACAGATGGACAGAAGGACTGCGTACAAACTACACACATGTATGTAGTAGCTCCCTTCAGTTTTGGCGGGACAGGACTAATAAAATACTATGTTCAGAAACACTTCAAGTTACCAGATCACAATGAAATGGTGCTTCCACATTATTTTCCCCTTTTCACTTCAAAGTCAAAATCTCTACACATGAGATACATGTACCCATAGCTCTGTAAGCTTTCTATGCAGTTATAACTGAGAGTAAGGTTTGCTCCATACTTTCCTGTGAAACCATTCCAGCTGGGGGCCAGGGCAATCAGTTGACACAACAGTTTTATCCCTCCCAGTTTGTGGAATGTGACTTCTGGTGCCCAGTGTACTCGAGCTGGCATCAACTCCATCATGATTTCAATATTTTCCTGAACTATTACCGGTGTCAATTTTAAAGCCTAACAAAAAAGACATACAAAAAAGTTATACAGAACTGTTCATTTTCCAAAAATTCTTCATACCAAGGTAAAATTTTGTCTCTGCCTTATACACAACTGAGTGCAACTTTAACTTGAATAAGAATCAAGTTTCATCAGCAACATATGTATACACTTAGTTTTGCTCATTTAGAAATATGTGAGTGACGAAATAGTACATGTACTTTAAAACTTTCATCTTAAGTAGAAGAATCGTTGTGAAAAGGACCACAGGAATTGCATGCAGCTATTTTTCATACATATAATTCCACACTCCAGTCAATCCACAGTTTCTTCTCACTACTGTATCAGTTAGTTTTTGAAAATTCCAAGGAGTCTTTAAACTAAATTTTGACTTCCAACATGCCCTGTGTCTGTAACTATGGAAACCTACCTTGTAAGCTGGAGTCTCATGGACAGGTGAGCTGTCGTCGTCACTGTGAGCGTGAGATCTCTTGATCTCGTCCACTTTGTGAGATAAGTGTGCCTCAAAATATTTCTTGAGCGCATGTGTGACATGACGTATGAGCTGCCTCATCATGCTGATCTGTTCATCGTTTACCTCCCGTTCATCGTCTACATCCAGGATCTGCAGCGTGCTGATCTACAAGTAGTCAAAGAAATCAATTTGTAAACACTCATCTACTTACAAAACAGCAATGACAAAGTGCGGCAAATTTAATTTCTGACCTCGCATATGACCCTAACCTTTTATATGTCAAATAGATTTGACCATGTCCCGTTAATATATCTAGTACAGTATAAAGTCTCTATGATCTTAATTGAAAATAAAGTTGTGTACAAACATAGGTGCCAGAAATAAATTGCCTGTGTCTTTAATCTCAGCATCATGAAAAGTGAAAAGAGATTCAATTTTTGGAAATTCACATTTTACGAATTTCATTGTACATTGTATATTGTGACTTTGTGTTAGTTGTAAATTCCATTTTATTTGATGTTTGTCAATGATTCAGTCAGTTTAAACAGGTTAAAGTTTGCCAACTTTCATGCTACATGCAAGTCTAGCTGAATATACTCACTACATTAAACAATGTTCTGAGTCCATCCTTCTGATCAAACAAATTTAGGATCACTCTGTAGGGAAAGGACTGTCCAAAAAACATTGCTGCATGACATCTACTAGAATCATGTGAACACTCCATCAGCCAAAGAGAGTAGCTGTCAAAAGTACAACAAAATGCTGTCAACATTCAACATTCAGTCAAAATGCTGTCAACATTCAACATTCAGTCAAAATGCTGTCAACATTCAACATTCAGTCAAAATGCTGTCAACATTCAACATTCAGTCAAAATGCTGTCAACATTCAACATTCAGTCAAAATGCTGTCAACATTCAACATTCAGTCAAAATGCTGTCAACATTCAACATTCAGTCAAAATGCTGTCAACATTCAACATTCAGTCAAAATGCTGTCAACATTCAACATTCAGTCAAAATGCTGTCAACATTCAACATTCAGTCAAAATGCTGTCAACATTCAACATTCAGTCAAAATGCTGTCAACATTCAGAGAGAGTACCTGTCAAAAGTACATATTTAAATTTCTTACATGAGAAATAGCAAATATTTTGGTCTTGACATCATAACAACCTACATGTACTGTTGATGTATATGCTGTATATCTATTAGCTAACATACACTTACCTAATCAAAACCGAGAGTGTATCGTCTGGCAGTTGGCAAACCTATAAATAAATCAAACTCAATTGTCAGATTATTGTTATACCAAATACAAACATTTTACATGAAAGATATGATGCTGTTTAAAGTCTCTCTGAAGTAGTTTTGAATTGATAACAGGAAATCCTTACAAGCTTGAGATAAATACAGGAAATCCCTACAAACTTGCTGGAGTACTCATTGAGAGGGAATATTCAGATTTATGACTTACCCTTTCCATGGCATCCTCAAAGTAAGAGAGGTAGTAGAAACAGAGAGCCACCCCACAGGCTGCAACTGAAGGGCGGGGCACCTGTAGAGCTCTCTGAACACCATGCATGGTCAGGAATTCAATGGCAAACTTCTTGTGACATAGGAGATTGGCAGTATACTGAAACACAATATTATATAAAACGGTAACTTAAATATTGACACTGTATTCAATTATAGTTTGAATATTCTGTAAACCAACTTTTTTTTTGTTTTGCAATTTACCAGTGAGGAACTGTCTCATGTTGACTAAACTCTGCAACTGAAATTATCTTAAACAAATACAAGGACTGGTTTGCAGCAAAATGAGGATCTCAAGAACCTTGTGAAAATTTCTTACAACTGAAGAAACGTTGGTTGACAAAATTTCATTGCATCAAAATAAAATTGGCTTGGAAACAATTAGGCTCCTTGGTAAATCATAAAATTAGTTTTTCGTGCATTTTAAATTATGATGAGAGGTAAACATACATCCATAATGTTTTCAATGTACCCAGAGTCATGTGTATCAACTCTCTCAACTCTCTATTACTTCCCTTACCTTTAATGCTTCAAATGCCAGTCGTACATCTTTATTTTTTTCGAGGTCCATGTAAAAGAACACCAGATCCAAAGCATTATGTTCAAAAGCTGCACTGATTTGCTGCAATTCACAGAATAATTCATTTCACAACAGCAATGGTTTCTGCAGGATCCTTACAACTTTATATACCCACATGTGTATGCAGGGTCAGTACAGAGTTGAAATACTCATGAAATGAGAACTCGCTTTTTATTTCATTTACTGTATTACGCTCTGTACTCAAAAGCATTCACATAAATTATCAAGAATCTGTCTTCCAAGTGCAAGAAAGTGTTTGGACTCGTTGATAAGTATTCATCTAATATGACTTTAGCAGTGTAGAAACAATTACTGATTCCTTAGTCATTGAAACCTTTTCAAAGTGTTTACTGAACACAAAATGAAGAGCAATGTATGCTGAAGAAAAAAAAACCCCAGCAAAGACAGAAAACATGGACAGAGAGAATAACACTCGCACATCATGCAAGTCATATTTAAGTACTTCTCTAATCGGTAACAAACTGTACCTCCTGATATTCTGCCATTGGTGTCAGATATTGCAGTATCATCCTCTGTTTCATGGCGAAGCTGAGCGGCTGTAAGCTGTAGGTTCCAATCACATTAATCTTCATCTCCGCCCAGCTGCTGGCACTGTTGCTGCACTCGCCTGAAATCATTCAATAATTCACTGAAAGGAATGAGGCTCTTTAAAATGCTAGTGATTCTTTGGGGTATTTTTCTATTAACATTCAGTGAAACAAGATGTACTGTCCATTTTGTACATCATGTGGGTATTTAATCTAAATTAAATCTAATTTAAACACAAAACCATGAGGGTTATTTTCTGTAAGTCTTTAAACTCTGTATGAATATCAGATTAGTTATAAATAAAGTTATAAATAAATAAAAGCAAGACAATCAAACTCCTTGTTATTTACAGCAAATATCAATTACTTAAATAGAGTTAATCTATTTCTTCTGGCTAGATGTTCACAGTGAAACAGCATATACAAGGAGTACAGCTTACTCCACTTATATTGAAATCGCTTAATTTGAAATATCGCTTATATTGAAGTGAAACTAAATCCCCAATCTTTTTCTCTCATTTTCTTTGCAAAAAAATTTCGGTTATTTTGAAATCGCTTATATTGAAATATCACTTATATTGAAGTCAAGCCTTGGTCCGCTGAGGTGATAATGAGTTGTTTTTATAACGGTTATATTGAAGTCCCCAGCCAGAGCTCTTAATTGTCACGGTTGCTGATGTCGGTAATTACACAGGTAGGTACAAGGACTCGAGGAAGGGTATTGATTCCCTTCTCACTTGATTAGTTTTAATCGGAAAGTTTTACACAGGTAAAAACAACACGTGTACAGCAATTTTCACAGTTTGTACTTGATAAAGGAGCGAGAATGGCTACTCCCCAAAAAAGAAAAACATTGTCATTGGACACTAAATTTGAACTTATAACTGCGGTAGAAAACAATGTGAAATCAAAATCAGAAATAGCCAAGGATTTTGGGATTAAACCCAGTACATTAACAATGATTCTAAAACAGCGTGCTACCATCATTGAAGCTATGGAGTCTGGTGATTTTTCACCGAAATGGAAATGAATGAGAATGGGAAATTATACAGAGATAGAAGAATGTCTTTTCAAGTGGTTCATAAATGCTAGGTCATCGGACATAGCGATATCTGGTGAGATCCTCGCGGAAAAGTCTGAAGAATTCGCTAAGAAATTAGGCATTGCTGATTTCAAGTGTTCATCCGGATTTATTGAACGCTTTAAGAAGCCACGTGATATCGCATACAAAGCTGTGTGTGTGACTGATGATTGGATTCAAAACAAATTGCCCAAGTTGATTTCAAATTATGAATCCAGGAATATTTTTAACGCCGACGAGACTGGATTATTCTTTAAGTGTGAACCAGCTAAGTCCCTTCATCTTAAAGGTGATCAGTGTCACGGGGGGGAAACGCAGCAAGGAACGAATATCCGTTTTGATCGGTGAAAACATGAATGGTACTGAGAAACTGAAACCACTTGTAATAGGCAAATTTAAAAATCCCCGGTGCTTCAAAAACGTAAAAAGTTTACCGGTGCATTATTACGCAAATTCCCGAGCATGGATGAATAGCGACGTATTCAAAGATTGGGTTCGACAGTTGGATAAAAAATTCAAGAAAGAAAAACGGAAAATTCTCTTATTCATTGACAATTGTCCTGCACATCCTAAAATTGAAAATCTAAAATCAATCACTCTGATATTTTTCCCACCAAATGCAACGTCTTTGTTACAGCCTATGGATCAGGGCATAATCAACACTTTGAAAATCTACTACAGGAAACTTTTAATAGCCGAAAAAATAAAATGCCTTGACAACAAACATCAATTCTGCATAAATATCAAAACTGAAATTGAATGGCTGCACAAAGCATGGCTGATGCTGTCCTCACAGTGCATTGAAAATTGTTTTCGTAAAGCCGGGTTTACATTTAAATCGGAGGACGAGACTCCTACAACGTCGGACGTGGACGATATTACAGATGATATGCCACTTGCTGAACTTAGTGAACTGCTAAAGAAAAGTGGTTCTGAAATCCCACTAAATGACTACATAAACATTGACACAGCGATCGTCTCTAGGGAAGAACTCACCACTGATGCGATAGTTGAAAGCTGTCGGGACGAAAACGATGACGATGAAAGTGAAGATGAACATTTCGAGATTTCTGACGAAATTGTGACGGACAATCAAGCGTGTGATTGCATTTGTAAATTGAAATCTTATGTACAAAAAATACCAAACGTCGATGATAGAATTTTTGTAGGGTTGCAAGAAATTGAGCTATTCATTAACAGTCAATTTAACATGAAACAAAAACAAACAGAACTTACAGATTTCTTTAAGTAGAAATCCTATCTGGAATATGTCATTCGCTTAAAAGTATTGCAACTTGTAATAAATTAATTATGAGAAACGATGATTTATTTTATTTGTTTTATGATCGGGATCGATATTTCTGATATGTAAAACAATGATTAAAAATACACAGCGGTCGTTGTGAGGCTTCCATAATGATAAAGGGCTAAGATGTTACTGATTTCGCTTATATTGAACTTCGGATATATTGAAAGAATATGTTTGGTCCCCTGAATTTCAATATATCCGGAGTAAGCTGTATAGGGAAGTTAAAAATAGCTCTCAGTAATTGGAGTAACGATAAAATTTAAACGAAACAAAAATCACAGCCTTACACACAATCATCCTAGTGTTCTTATCTAGTCAAACTCATACACATACTGTATGTGGTCAATGGTCTATAGATTAAGGGAAGCAATCAATCCTTGCAGAATGAATCACACTTAGAATTCATGAATATTCCAGACATTTTACAAAGTTGAGCATTCAAGTTACATAGACTTGTACATTGGAACTGAAGCAGAGTTTACCTTTTGATTTGGATTTGAAAGTGGATAAGCTATCCGATACATTGCTGTATTCACCTGAAATGCAATAAAATACACAGCGGTCGTTGCTAATCAATGTATATTTCAATATACTGTAATTTACATTCCACAATGCCCTGTTTTTAAGAACACTGCTAATCAATGTATATTTCAATATACTGTGATTTACATTCCACTATGCCCTGTTTTTAAGAACACTGCTAATCAATGTATATTTCAATATACTGTGATTTACATTCCGCAAGGCCCTGTTTTTAAGAACACTGCTAATCACTGTATATTTCAATATACTGTGATTTACATTCCACAATGCCCTGTTTTTAAGAACACTGCTAATCACTGTATATTTCAATATACTGTGATTTACATTCCACTATGCCCTGTTTTTAAGAACACTGCTAATCAATGTATATTTCAATATACTGTAATTTACATTCCGCAAGGCCCTGTTTTTAAGAACACTGCTAATCAATGTATATTTCAATATACTGTGATTTACATTCCACTATGCCCTGTTTTTAAGAACACTGCTAATCACTGTATATTTCAATATACTGTGATTTACATTCCACTATGCCCTGTTTTTAGGAACATTGTAGTCCAACATCCTGTCTAATCTGATACAATTCTGACTCCCAGAGTTTGTTGGATTAGTTAGGTTTTACTGTACCTCACGGCTCTCAGACATGCAGTGACCGTGTTGTGTAGTGGGTCATGTTAAAGAAAGACAACTTCTGTCTGTATATATGAGACCTCTCTGATAAAATCAAGGACAACACACTTATAATAAAAAAAAATAAAACACACACTTAAATGAAATTTATTTAGCAAGTGTTCTTCTACAGTGAGTATAACTTTATTAGATAAGCATATCAAAAAAAAAAAAAAGAAGAAATTTATCATACAGACAAGTATGATCCTATGGTGCTTGACCACAAAATTTGGGTTTTATCTGAGAATGCATTAGTAATTTTATAGATCATGCATATACTGTCCATAGCTTAAGGAATATTTGTGAAGCAATAGAACTGAAAGATGTGGTGAATTTAAGTACAAGATAAGAACATCTAACAACAAAGTGTGTGTTTTTGAAATACTGATGACCCTATATGACCAAACTCCAAGGTCAAGGTCATGAGAACAAATATTTGGTATGAAAAAATTGTCTTGTAACAATGATAACACATGTGAAATTTGAAAGCCTTCATATGAACCATTCTAAAATTATGGCAAAGGATAAAATTTTCCAAAAGTAGGTCAAACCCCATGGTTATGAGGTCTCATCAAAATGAATGCACATGTAAAATAGGAAATTCACATCACCATTCATTCTTGGTTAAAGTTTTTGCAGACAGACAGGCAGACCAAAAACAACTGTGGAATCATTAAGGTTCGTGGAGGCCAATTTTTGTGGATAGCCAAATATTTACTAGTTCGTGGGGATGGAATTTTAATGGTTGTCATTTTGAAAATATACAACATTATACCTTTGAAGCTATTGCAATAAAATAACTAGTTCGTGGGGATGTAAATTCGTTGGCAAAAGGAATCCCCGAAATCCACAAACATTGAGCCCCCATGAACAGTAATAACTCCACGGTATATGCTCCCGAATCTCCGATTATAGAGGCATAAAAACTGAAATGCACAGCGATTTAAAATGTTTTCAATGGTGGAGATTATTTTGCGAAGACATAGAAAATTCATGATGTTGAAATGGACACAGACATTTGTCTTCAGTGCATCATATGGTAATTCCACACACAACATGAAATATTTGAGCATACAGTATGTTTATTTGAATTTTCCTTGCATATAGAAGAATAATGTACTAGAAAACAGTGTTTATTTTGTACTCTGAACAACTTCTCCACCAATTTACTGGACAACCCTCATATATAGCTTAATGATCAGAAGTAAATATATGCTATCAGTGTGATATGGAGTTGCTGCATAAAATTACGATATCAAAATCCCTCTGGTCACCTCATAACTAAGAGACACATTAGAGCTTTAAAACTTGCCAATCTAACAAGCAATTTCCTCACAATACTAGTCATTTTGCATATACTGGTTTTGTCTTATTTTAGATTGAAATGTAATGATAGTGATTACATCTCATTTTAGGTTGAAGTGTAAAGATAATGATTACATCTCGTTTTAGGTTGAGGTGTAAAGAGAGTAATTACATCTCATTTTAGAATGAGGTGTAAAGATAATGATTACATCTCGTTTTAGAATGAGGTGTAAAGATATTGATTACATCTCGTTTTAGAATGAGGTGTAAAGATAATGATTACATCTCGTTTTAGAATGAGGTGTAAAGATATTGATTACATCTCATTTTAGAATGAGGTGTAAAGATATTGATTACATCTCGTTTTAGGTTGAGGTGTAAAGAGAGTAATTACATCTCATTTTAGAATGAGGTGTAAAGATATTGATTACATCTCGTTTTAGAATGAGGTGTAAAGATATTGATTACATCTCGTTTTAGAATGAGGTGTAAAGATATTGATTACATCTCGTTTTAGAATGAGGTGTAAAGATATTGATTACATCTCGTTTTAGGTTCAGGTGTAATAATAATGATTACCTCTCATTTTAAGTTTGGCCCAGGCACTGGTACTATGGTTGAATTCACCTAGGAGGAAAAATATCTTTGAAACTGTCTTTTTACCACAATTTATCATATATACAACTTCTGTTATCAAATGACATGTCAAAATATGTTTTGATATATTCATTTTTAATCTGCGAACACATTTTGTCATTACTATATTCTGTGACAACACAATCAACAATTGAAAAACCTTACTTATGTAATTATCTCTAACAGAATCACTCTTCTCTTTAGATCCGTGGCTCTGCTGATAATTACTAAATGTAGATCTGGGGCTGTGTCTCCAGTGCTCTTGTGTTTCTGGCTTGTCCCACTTTGTGTCTTGCAGTGGAGAACTAGAACTTGATTCCAGATATTGTTGTGCCCCACCGCCTCGAGAACCCTCTGATGTAACTCGCTTTTCAGGAGACTTTTCAGACTCCGCAGCAAATATCCTAAAATGTCTTCTATCATAATCCTGACTGGAGCTTTCCTCAGTCTCTTTTTCATATTCATGTTTCAGATTGTGTAAACGGTTTAACATAAGAGGAACCTGAAAAATACCTTGCTCATTTCATGTTCATTTCCATCCATGAATGATTTTCTTTTTTTAAAATTCAAATTTCTTTTGCTTACATGTAAGAAATAGGAATCACCCTTGTGAATTATTTTGTGCATTTCAAACTTTTCAGACAAGACACTCATGGACCTTATCACACACCTAAGAAATTGCGTACCTTTTTCTTGATTCATACAATCTAAACTGTCATATGCAACTAAACAGGGGATTGTTATCACATAAGATGACGTCACTTATTAGAACTATAGAATAAAAAGTTAAGTGGAATTGAATTCAGTCACAGAGAGATATCTCGGGGTTTGTTAGACAGTCTAGACTGTGTCACACGTCAAGTGGCCTCTTATTATGGCCAAACGTTTTAAGATTTTTAAAAAAACTTGAATCAACATTGCAGGTGTTTGTTTACATATTTAAGTTTGCCCTGTAGTTAATTTAGAAGAAAAATTAACCAATATAATCTGATGTCAATTTTGACCCTTTTTTTTTACGACTACATCCTTATCCACTGACTAGATGTTTGCATATGAACTTGACAAGTATGTACATAATGGATCTCAAGATGCGTATTTAATAATGAATATTCCTATGTATATAATTCTATCCCCTGTTGTGGTCCAATACTGAACACCAGGTACTACAGTTCTAACCACTGGAATCTACAACACATGCCATTGACTACATATATGTACACAAAAATGAACGTACATTTCATGAGGATACTTGCATATCAATTTGACAAATTGTATTTTTGATGTATCAAAAACAAACAATTTTAATAGAATTGTCTTATATACATACATGTATATTAGAATGTAAAAATTCATACACTCCAATTGTAGTCCTGATCTAATCCCTGAGGTCATGGTTTCAACAAGACAAATCTTCATTTTGGAAGGATTGACCAACTGGAGGTTAGTCAGGGTCATGATAATTGACAAATGAGAATGGAAATATATACTGCAGGATGTATACACCTCATGACACGGAGAAAATGAAGTGCAAAGTAAATATAGTTTGATTTTTCTGCTTCAAAAAGTCTCCATCTTTTTCTTTTTTTAAACACCCCCATTTGTTTGAAGGATGACCCTTCATTTGAAAAAAGAAAATTTTCATCCATTTTACTCAAAGGTCTTTTTTTATGCCAAGTTTGGTTGAAATTAGTCCAGTGGGTTTGAAGAAAAGGAATTCAAAAATTAAAAACTTTACAGACAATACACAGATGACATAAAAACTTTTATCAGAAAAGGCAACCATGTGCTTTCAACTCAGGTGAACTGAAAAACACCATCAAACATGTTAAAACCAAACACTCAACTGAAACAGGACATAGGAAATCTACAGGTCTACACTTACAAGAGTCGAGTTGGATTCTTTAAATTTGTCTGCTATTTCCTGTAGTTCCATGGCTCTTGCCAGAAGACCTGTGGCATACGACCTCAGAGGGTCGTCACATGACTCCGCCCAGTGTAGAAGTCGTCTCTCTAAACCATCCTGTTCAAATGAATTTCAACTATATAGCATGCATGTTTTGAACTCAAACTACACTTCATTGGTGCAAAAGGTTCTTTTAAAAGATTGAATGAAATAAACCTGCTGTGTATCACATTTTTTAAACTCTACATGTTTCCATTAAAAAGAAAATTGATCATGCAGCTGGATATTCAAAGCCAAAGCATTTCCAAGAATATAATCAAAGGAAACTTAAGTTTTATAGATAGTGATTTTACATACAGGCCACATTTTCAGAATCTTACAGTGTCTTGGAATACTATGGCAGTCTCTAGTGCTGGCATGACATCCAGCAACAAACGAGACGCAGCAATGTGGAGTTCTGTCAGGTCACGATTACTGCTCATAAGGTAATTACTCGTCAGCTGAAATCACGACAACAGATTATAACATGTAATGAAATAGGACATGAAAACTTCAATGCAAGTTCTCAACACCACCACCCTTTCAAGTTCTCAACACCACCAACCCTTTCAAGATCTCAACACCACCAACCCTTTCAAGTTCTCAACACCACCAACCCTTTCAAGAATGTGATGCTCAACCCAACCATTTTTAGTTGAAAAAATGAAATGAAAAGCTAATTTGAATAAGGTTTCATAAAAATGGAATTTTGCTGTATATTTTCTTTTTAGTCTTCAAATACTCAAAGAGAAACTTGCTGCTTTAAACATATGGAAAGATTGATTGATTATATATAGTTTTACATCCCGCTCGAGAAGTTTTCACTCATATGGAGACATCACCATTGCCGGTGAAGGGCTGCAAAATTTAGGCCTCTGCTCGGCACTTATGGCCTTTAAGCAGGGAGGGATTTTTAACATGCCACACCTGCTGTGATACGGGACCTCAGTTTTTGCGGTCTCATCCGAAGGACCGCCCCATTTAGTCGCCTCTTACGACAAACTAGGGGTGCTGAGAATCTATTCTAACAACCCGGATCCTCAAACAATACAGATTATTGTGGGGCATTATTAACACAAGGACACCAGTAATGAAGGACTGTAAATCAGAGCATTGGGTCCAGGTAAGGTCTCAGGATAAAGCCAATCTAACACAGCATTATAATGAACAAGAGGAGAAACTGCTGATCATTTTAGAAACAATTATGAAATTAATGTGAGGGTTTTTTTTTCCAGTTTAGTTCAAGGGAATTATATTCTTGCTAGCTCTCCAAAAGAATGGAGAAAATTTAATTTGCATAAATCTGACACACAATTTTGTATATTATAGTACATGTATACTCTAGGTGACGATTCAAAAAGAATCATGACGCATAAAGTTGCTGACATACAATATGTCAAAAATTTAACAAAGCATATATGTATAGGAGAGAACACAAAGAAGAAAATGAGAATAGAACACACAAACCACTCTCTAAATTTCTTTGCTAATTTAGACGAGGATTTTTAAATGCACAATTTGTTTGTCAAAAAGTCAGATGTACAAGACACATTTACAAGATTCAGAACTTTATAGTACATAAATTTTTCCTTTTCCATAATTAAGAATCATTTGTACCGTATTCATGAAGTCATCATTTTTGGATAGCGTTCTCATAAGATGACCAAGGGCACATACTGGCATAGTATGGGCAGGATGTCGGTCATCGAATGGGTCAGGGTCCATTTTGTAATACTCCTCTGTCTCTCGCTCCAAGATTTCTGCCATTCTACAATATAAGAGTTATCAAATAATTTATTTTTATGCACATCATTGGAGCTTGCTTGATAATCACTGACATGCAATATTGTCCGTTTCTGAAAACTGAGTGATATATTAATCTCTCAAAATACTATTTACAAAATTGCACACAAGCTTCTTTTTATTAAATATGGCATGTAAATTCATATTTTCCACCTTGTTTTTTTTTTTCTAGATACATGCCATTTTCCTGATTTGTAGGGGAAAAAATTCCCAATTTTATAACCAATCCCACTGGCTTAATCCAGCAAGCTAAAATTTTCAAA
>JAMZEH010000017.1:4945000-5070000 GCA_024699665.1 Ostrea denselamellosa | reverse complement strand
ATTACACACACACACACACACAGACAAAGTCGGATGTGGTTTGTTGAGATTTTATTTATAAAATGAAATCTTTATTTACATCAGCACAGATATACTTCCTAACAAAATTCTATATTTCCTAAATAATTCATATCCAAAATGCAGTGATGCCTTCAGTACAGTGATTTACAATGGAAGAACCTAGACACATTAAAACAATACCCAGTACGCACAGCTCTGTGTAGTATATACAAACAGCACTATAGTATCACATACAGACACGGGACTCAAGGCTGTGGGAGGGGGATTCTTTGGCTTCTTAATGGAACATGTGAATATTCATTTCATAACAAAGTACCACATAACAGGGCTTGTAATGAGAACTGTTGTTTTTTTTTGGGGGGGGGGGGTGTTTTTTCATTTTTTTTTTTTTTTTTTTTTTACTATTTCTATCCTCTCTCAAAACAACTTCATATTCAACAACTTTGATTCACTCATTTTGTGAAAACAGAATTTATGATTATGCAAAGCTAAAATAAAATCAAACAGCATTTGGTTCAATTGGTGCACTTCTCTCTGAGAGTTAACAGGACAATGTTTCCCTGGTAAGTATTCCCAAAATGTTGTATTTCTCTTAGACAGGATTATAAAAAGCAATGAATCAGAATTACGCTGATAGTAAGCATTGTTCTTTAAATCAGCCATGTGCAAAAAGGAGAGAATATCACCGAGTTATTTCACCATGTAAATCAATCATAAATACACAAAATATATCAATTTCATGAAAATTATTGGAAAGTCTGTCTCTATGGATTTCAATATTTTTATGTTTCTGCATTGACTTTTCATGCAAATATAAATACTGAGTTTTTGATCAAAAAACAAAAATTACAAAGGGTATCATGGAACATTTTAACCACAGATATACAATTTAATAATGTAGACTACAAATTACATCACAGAGGACTATAAATGATAAGAGCTTTTGTTTCAAAATTAAGTTTACGTTATGTGAAAAATATCCCTATACAACTCGGCTATTCTATTAAAACGATTAAAAATGATGTAAAACTGGAATTATATCTCGCAAACATGAGGTTTTAATGCCATTATTGGTATATCAACTTAAATTTACTATTTTTCAGTTTTTCTTTCAAAAAATATTTAACACAGGCTTGGAAAAACTTAATATTAATATCATATATATTTATCTTCTCAGTACTCTTATTTGAGTAAACTTTTGTTTGTCCAAAGCTGAAATCTATATTTAAAAGTTTCTGAAAGAAAAATGTCTACATAAAATAGCATTTTAACTGATTTAAATAATATTGAGAAATTATGTCATTTTTTATGCAAATGTATACCAAATGACAGTTAATATCAGAGAGGAATTATGTGAAACAGCATTGAGAACATGGTCTCTCTTTCGAAATAAATTCAAATTTAGTCTTCCTTTACAACTTTGAAGTTTTTAGTTTTAAGAAGCCGATATCATGCATGTCCTTTCAATCACAATTCTGTTTTTAGTGTCCACTGCATCTGATCAACATTACAAGACTGAAAGACCACTTAAAAGAGTCTGACCTTTTTAAAACACCATTTCCTTCAATTTTGACAAACATAACAAATACATGTATCTGTATTTAGATAATTCACAGGGTCGAATCATCACAATTATAGCTGGCAAGCATAAAACATCAAATAAAAGGGAGATAATTAAAATCACAATAGCACAATACAGAACGAATAAAAAATTCAAAAGGAATGTTTCTTTCATCACAGCAAATAATAAAAAGACACAGAATGATATTTTCATTATCAAAATAAATATACATGTCCATATTATTTTTACTGGTATATATATATGCATATTTCTTTCAACAGAGGATATACACCAACCTGTATATTGCACATATTAATTTTACTGGACGGAAAGGTAAATGTGTGAGTATCCCTTCACTGGTACAGTTTTGATCTGAAACTCTGTACTGAGAGTTTTTCATAACTTAAAACATTTTGATGATAATAATAATAATTTAAAAAAAAAAAATGTATAAAGTGCATGTTTCTTTCCACATATTAAAATTTAAATTCCTAAAAATATACATACACATAAACATACACCACCACGGGACATGAATGTTTGGCACTAGCTAACATATGTTATAAAATACAAACATTAGTCAAATAATATCAACATTTAAACGATTAATGTCATGGATTATTAATTAAAACAGTTCAGATAAACAAATCCACCCATCTGGTATATACATAACTGACAAGTACAAATTTGACACAGACTTGTAAAATGTGACAAGGAAATTAGGAGAAATAAATAGAAAATCAAAATTCATGTTTAGTTTAAAACTAAAATTCAGATATATATAGCAGTGACCACTGAAAATTGTATATTTTAGATTTCATTAATTCTATGAAATTAAAACATTTCTGCCATCAATGTAGAGTGAATCAGACAAATATATTTTGATATGTTTGTAAAACTAATCTTTAACTAGACACCATGATCAAAAATGGAGAATAAACGTAAGTCTATAACTGTATCCTTGGCTTGTTGATAAAGCATTGATACTTCACTGACATTTTGAATCATACCTAAGATTTACACAGTAATTCAGTTATTAACATTCATGGGTTGTAATATATCAATTAAAGATTAAGTAAATTTCAGCTCTGTAGTCCTGGAGTTTGCAAGCACTACTTCATTATTTTTCTTTGTAATTTCTGTTCACTTTATAAAAAAAGAATAATTCTTCAGGAGTCACTTTGTCATTATTATTATATATATATATATATATATATATTTTTTTTTTTTTGGCTCAGTAAATTTCATTTCTCCCACTACTGTAAAATAAAACTCCACAGAAACCAACCTGTACACCAAAATTCCACAACTCAAATATTACAAGAAAGCAAAATACGTAATGACACAAATACGATTTTATGTTATATATTGATTTTTTATTTTTAAAGTAATGATTCTCGATTTTTTTCTTTGTACTGTAAAAATTAAAAATATTGTTGCACTGCACAAAAATTGTACCCTTTGTGTGTACCCTATTTAAAATTCATGACAAAATTGTATTAAAAAAATCAATCTTGTATTGAAAAAAAAGCATGTAACAATGTTAAAAAAATAATCAAGCAAACCATGACATAATCATAATAAACAAGAGTCATATGTTAATTAACAGGTTTCCATGAGTAACAGCAACACAAAAACTGAAAATCACAACAAGTGACAACCGATGATGCATAGAATTTACAATCTCTTCTGAAGCAAACTTGACGAAACAAACAGATTTACTTGCAATTGAAAGAAAAAATAGGATCACTCCCCCCAAGTCAGCTTTTTTTTGGTCAAGCCCAAAGCTATTGAAATGCTAACAAGGTACATTGACTATAAAACTGTAGGTCTTTAAGGGATGAAATGAGGGTAGAAGAGGAGTTCATCCCAACCCCAACCAAGAATTCACAGTTGTGCAGCAGAAAGTGACAGTTCCATCGACATCAATGCCAAGTACAGTTAAACCACAATAAAAAAAAAACATGTCCACTGCAAAAATTATATTAATAGGAAGTATCAGAAATGTTCCAAGGAAACAAAATTAATAGAAACAGATATAACATATAATTTTGACATCATATTCCATCAGAGGAATTACCAGTGCTGTCAGTACTGGTGTTTGGAGATTTTTAAGAGTATCTTAATTATAATAGTATCAGAAAAAAACTAGCTATTTTCAATGAAATGATTCTTGGTTTCAAATATATATGCATCATTACACATTTTTACTTACTGCACAATTATCAACAATATACAGTCTTGAACATTAGTAGCTATTGCAGAAAATAGAATTTAACAAAAAAAGTACAAATACACAGTTGGTATATCAGTCGTTTTTTCATACCAATCTTACAAGCTTGATTATTCTGCAGATTTCTCCAGCTTTGTTCACAGTGCAACAGAGAATTCTTGTATATGCTCACGTTGTAAATTATGCTCCCTGTTTATACTTTGTGGTCATTCCTTCAAACTTGACTTTCATGGTCCTCCTGCTCTGACGAATGCAACAGTGAAGCTGAAGAAGAGGCTCGACTACCATGTCGACTTTTTTTGCTCTTTTTTCGCTTGTGTTTGTGTTTCTTTGGCTGGCTTTCTTCCTCGGGGGTTTTTGAAGGCTTGGGTGGCTTGGCCGACGATTCACTAGTCTCATGTTCGGTTTCTCGCTGGGAAGTACTGACTTTTGATATTCGTGATGTGTTCTCGGTTTCAGAGTCAATCTCTTGTAGTGAACAATCTGCTCCTACTTTCGAGGACTTTGACATGGTTGACTCATCCACAGTTGTAGTGGATCTTGAGGAATGTCTTGAGGTTCTGGAGGAGACAGATTCCGCTCCTCGAGATACCTTTGAAGCTTTTGATGAGGACTCCACACTCCCTTGACTTGTGTAGCCATCCTCCGACTTGGAATAAACACTAGGTCTGTACTCCGAGTCCGACTTGGACTTGCTACTTTCTGACCTCACACTCCCCGATTTCTCACTGCTTGTTTTAGAACTTGCATATTCTCGTTTACTGGCAACATTTGGCACTTCTTCCCAGTGTAATTTTTTGACTTCCTTTGAGGGTTTAGAATCCTCCAGAAACATCCTATGATGATTGCTCCTTGAGGACTCTGTTCCGTGTATTGAAATATCAGTCACAGACATCCCTTTCAACACACTATCACTACCACTAGGTCTAGATAGCTCTAAGTCACTACTTGACTCGTCAGTTGGGGAAGCCTGTTTAGTTAATGCTAGAGGAGACACTCTATTGTAACTGAATTGTTTGGTGGTAGCAGATTTTGGGCTGGATTTGGGAGTTCCAGCTGGCTTTTTCACTGTTCTTTCACCTGGGGCTCTATGTTTGACCCCATTAGGGATATTGTGGTTGGGAGCAGGTGAGTCACGGCTAATAACAGCGGGACTCTGATGGTTCTCAATCACAGTCTTACTTGGCTCCTCCTTTCCAATGTAAGGGGACAGTTTCTCAATCAGACTTGGGTCTGACACAAAGGTTTTACCCTTCGTAAGGTCAATGTCTCGTTCCCATGCTAATTGTGCCAATGTCATTGAGAACATCTTCGCCTTTTCGTCTTCGTCACTGGAGTAATCTGACTCGTTGAAGGACAGTTTCCTCTTGCGTTTAATTCTACCCAGCTTGAACGGTTCTTTCTTTCCTTTGTTTTTGTGTTTCTTTAACTGTTTGATGATTTCCTTTCCAAATAACTGAAAAACAGAAATGTGTAGTGGACTTAGTCTATATTGTCTCATAACACAGTACACAAGTAAATCACAAACTGACAAAGTCCCCAAAATCTAGGAGTAATAAAATATCTATACACAAATCATGATGGATAGAATCAAAATTCTTGCTCATCACAAAAATCTTACATTGTTTTTTTTTTTTTCTTTTCTTTGGTTCACCATTTTTTAACCTAATATATTAAGTATTGAAACTGAAATACTTTCATTGATGTAAATCATGCTGACATCAATGTGACATGCTGTGGTTCCAGACACCCATATATCAACTAAAATACTAGTGGTCAATCTGTTTAACATGCAATCATCATATTATACAGGATGATTAAATAGCCAGAAAACCTTTCTAATCATTGACCACTCTATTGATGCCAGTCTTTTATCATGACGTAATGTGTGTATCCTTGATCTACCAGTAAAATTAATTTTCAACAGAATTCATTAAATTTCATATGCATTGTGATTCAGAAAAAGACTCTTATCAACCAGTGGGATTTCCTCGGTAACAAAATCAACCAGGATTTGCATAGGAATTACAATAAACTAAGTGGATATCCACTTATTCGGTACATGTGTACTGTGTTTGGAAGTATTTAGGTGTAATCACTTTCAGACCTTGGATATTGCTGCCATAATAATATTCCTGGAGTTTAGAACTACATCTATACAGTGATTGTGAATAACATTACCAGCATGCTCAATGAAAATTTGTGACATGGAAATGATTAGAAAGTGATATTTACAAAGTTCCATCATGTACGCTAGCTAGAACACAGGTGAATTTGAATTCTCATTGAATAAACAACTTTTTTTTTAAGCCCCCCCCCCCCCCCCCCCCGTTTACATTATACATTCTATCTTTTAAAGAGAAAAGCACATTTTTCCCACTTTATAACTAGAATTTATGTATGCTCAAGATTGATTGATTGATTGTTTGTTTTCCGTTACAGTCAACAATTTTTCAGTTATCTGGTGGTGTCCAGTTTTCATTGGTGGAAGAGAGAACTTAGATACAATGTACCCGGGAAGAGATCACCAACCTTCCGACAGTAAATTAGCAAACTTTCTCACATGTATCGGTGCAAGTGAGAATCAAACCCAGGCCAACCAATGGTGAGAGACCTTATGATTTTGAGCACGATGCTCTAACCACCCAGCCACAGAGGCCCTATGTATGTTCAAGAAATTGCATAATTCATTCATACACTTAAAACATAAAAAAAATAATATATTTGTAAATCTAAGAGAATTTTGTTTAAAATCATAAATAACAAGAGGTACTGCTTTCATCATATCAGTCCTTAACTTCACAAAAATTTCTGATGTATGTAGACACAGGCTACTAAAGAAGTATTAAAATTTACAGGACTGACCGAATTCTTCATAATATCCAAAGTTCAATATAGCCAATGTTGAACTGCATAAATAATGTTACTGGGAATGGATTTATACTTCAATATTAAGAAACAGCTTAATATAAGTGGCTTCCATATAAGTAAAGTTGACTGTCATTGTGTGTGTTCAAATTCACCCATATCTCGTTACGGAACAAACCTTTCTAGTTTAAGACGGCGATGGCAAGCATAAATTGACTAAAATCACAACATGAAGAATTAGAGAAATGTAAAAAGGACAACATATTGGCAAAAGACTTGTACACAAATACTTCCTATTTCACAAATTTTAACAGATAAACAAGTTTGATTCATGTCCTTCAAACTTATCTCTATCTTTCCCTGTGAAGTTAAGTATGACAGTAGATTTGATGAGCACTAAATATAGGAAATGTGGCAGAAGCTATGGTCTAAAATAGGAATATGATGGCATTTGATGTTTTTCAATATATAAATAGTTATGAATGATTAGATTACAAATCAATTAATTATAAGATTTAATGTCAAACGTGACATTTCCTGTGTTGTGTATATCTGTGTGTGTGTGTATGTGTGTGTATATACAAACACAGTCTTTAACTTCATAAAAATTGATATATACTATATAAATTATAGATGAATGGATCCACCTCTACTTTGAGACCGTCATACCTTCCAGTTAGCAATGGCACCCTTCCGTTGCTTGGCCTTTGTCTTGCTGGACGTTTTAATGACCATCAGTCCCCGCTGCTCCTCCACCTCTTCCTCAATATCAGCCAGGTTCTCTTTCGGGGGCCCCATCATTTTTATGGCATACATCTTCTGAAGATCTAGTAACTGTCTTCTCGAGAAACCTCTCTCTAAGACCACAACTATTTTGGCCCACTATTCCAAAAAAAATTTCCAACAACCATAATTTTTATAATAAACAGTATCATGCTGATTCTAAATTTTTGTTTAATAAAGCAGACTAGAAAACTGGCATTTATATAGGGTCCTGTAATTATGTCATGTCATTAAGATGCCCTCACTGTAACCTTGACCTCTGACAGTCACAATCTATAGGTGTCATTGTCTGACCTTAATATACTGCTATAATGAATATGACGTCTAATCATCAAGATGAGAAATACTTTTTGAGTTATCATATCACACGTCCCAAATGTAAGCATCACAATGTAAATGTCTTTGATCACCATCCTCTTATATAAAATGATATACTTATATTTTGTAGGGGCTCTATCTCATGAATTTTGAGGACACTCCCAACAGCTATGTCATACACCTTAATCTTTAACAAAACACAGTTTATGTCACTTTTGTAAGTACAAAACAAATCCACAAAATGAATCCCAACAAAGCTATAAAATCCTGGAAATCTTCAAATATTAACCACGTCACATTCAGTTCCACAATACAAAAACACTCTTGACATGGTGTCACCACATGTTGACAAATACACATAAGAACAAAGTATATTTTAAAACTGCACCAATCCCCCCTGCTGCTTTGGAATATATCACGGAGCAGATGCTGTTGTTACCGTTTAAACAGTCCACCTACCTGCTTTCTCCACTCCTTCTCTGATTTGGCAATGACCATTTGGTACGTATTTCCCATCATGGCGATTAACATGTTCAGCAGTAAGATCGGGACCAGCATCATAAAGATGGCAAACACGATCTTTGTTAGCCCAGAATATTTTGTGTAATTGAAATCCTGGTACTGTGAACATAATTAAATAAAAAATTAACATCTCGTCATCATACAGTGTTCTACGACTCCCCCAAAAGAAACATGTCTTATATTACATGTTGTTATATAGCTATAAGAATTTCAAACATCTCTATAAACCAAATCACTGATGAATATTCAAACTAAATAACAGGTAATTCATTTCATGTGTACAAGTATGCTGCTTGAATAATAACAAATTTCTTAAGATTAGCTTCCAACAAAGTATTACAAAAGCAAATTCTGCTATCACAGTCCATTCTGATACCATGTCAAGTTGTACTCCCTCCAAATTCTGGGCAAGTGGAAGCGTACAGTGTTTTTAGAATGACATTTAGAAAAGACACATGTACACAGTTAGTAATATATATTGCGTATCAGTCAATCAAGTATTTGTTAATTCACTATGTAAAATACATTATGAAACACTACACATATAAGAAAATAACAGTGTCCACACATCATAATGAAGTGAGCTGATAACAATGTTTTCTACACCAGACAGACTGAAAAGACATTGAATCTCACAAAAAATCCTGTATCAAGAAAAATATCAAAAACACTAGTGTGCCGACTAATCTCAAACACGCAAGAGGTGCACTGAAAAATAAAAATAAGATCCTAGCTATCTGTACTGAAAAAACCTAGATCCTAAATGTTCATTTCGTAATACCAACTATATTAGTATATTTCAGAGTGGCCCAAAACTTTCTACCAGCTATGATAAAGATGGAGAGGTGGACAGGCCATCAGTACAATATATGGGTTAAAAGTCAACATCCAAATGTGCAATTACGAACGTGAAGACAATATTGAAGTGCAGAAGACTGAGTGCAGGTGAGATACGGTGTAAATTTAGTGAACATAAATAAGTCCCAAAACATCTCCATTCAATCACAGGTACAATATAGAGAAATAACGATGACAAAAAAAAAAATTTATGAATTTCTGGACAAAGTTCCCTGTACCTGAGACGTGGTTCCTCCACGGCTAAACTATGCATGCATGGAACAAAAACAACTTATAAACACTGTACAATGATGTGGTCACGTGAATAGGTGTCATGCATCATGGCCTGTGATAATACTCATTGGTCATGCTTGAGAGGGGCTGAGAAGGATGATCTCAGGATATGAATGGGATAAGGATCCAATAGGGGTGGGGGGAAGAGAATAAACAAGGATTAGGAAATTTTGGGAATTTTTTTTTCGAAATATGATGTATGGATCCAGTGGGTTGACAAAAGAGGAAATGTAAATTGAATACATGCATTTTCAGAGTTTTGATTGGTTGTATATACACTTGGATTTTGAGGTTGATGGTGGGGAGAGGTGAAGGTTGCCAATCCATGTGTATGGATGATATACCAACAGCATTGGTGAACCCCAAGCGACATTCATCCTTATGATATAGATACACAGTCCTGTAGCATCCTTTCATTAATTATATGGCAGCTATGCAGATCCATTTTATGGCACCAATTCATTACAAATATAGATTTAGTAATTTTGAAATTGTGAGTAATCCCTTGATTTGGGGCACTTATAGAGTATATAGTTCCTAAAGTTGTTTTTTTTTTTGGTCTACAACTTCATCATAATAGTACCAGCATTGTTACAGAGTGGTGTTTGTACAAAAATATTGAAGGTATGAGTATAAATATTCAAAAACAATGTGATTTTAAAAAATGTTACTGAATTTACAATCGTTTAAATATTGCATTGTGAAAACATTAATTAAAGTAAAATGTTGATGGATTGATTATTAGTGTGAAAATCTCAAAGTTGGAAATGTTTTGCTTCTGTGCTTTGAAATACCTTAAATTCACCCAAGGTCATTTGGAAGAGGGTCAACACCGTGTCTCCAATGTCATCAAACCCTTGACTTTGAGTACTGGTGTTCCCTTGGAACAGGAAGTAAAAAGCTGCAAAATAAAATAAATATACATGGACAGAGACCATTACAGGAAGATGCACCTCCACAGAAACAGTAGGTGTGTTGTTACAGGGGCTCTAATACAGTCACATTTCTCTGATCTGGATACCAATGACACCAGAAAAATGTTTCAGATTAGACAACTTCTGTAATACAGACTATTGTTTTATGACAAAAATTAAAAATTTGGGTGCAAAAATATTTGTACACAATCATTATATAATGTTTCAGATTACACAATTTTCTAATTAGATGAGTTTCTCTTTACATAAATGATCTGCAATTCGATTGGCTAAAATACGGCATCCTAGAAATTGTCAATTATAATGTTGATATGTACGTGTCCTCAGAGTTATTATAACTCTATATACATGTGTTTCTATGAACACACACACAATAATTATTGGAAGACAAAAACTGAACAAAAGAAATTTTGGCTTGTAAAACAAAAAAAAACAACAAAAAAATAAAAAAAATAAAATAATTTTGTTGTTGTTGCTATTCTCAGAATATCAAATGTATGATAGAGCATCATTTATTAAATTGAATATTTATATTTTCTTTCAGTAGATGCAATGAATATGTGTATAAATGAAAATGAAAAGAAGAATTTCCTATGTCCAGAAGATTAAAATGATGAGAGATGCATTGTTAATCTGTTATGTACTGCTCTACAAGTAAACAAGACAGTGCTACAAACCTTGTGTGAATCCTATGAGGAAAATTACATATATAATGCCAAATCTTAGGAGGTCACCAAGCAACATTTTGTAGATCATAGTGACAAAAGGCCCTGTTAGTGTAAAGGTCCTGAAAGAACAAAGTTCAAGGTGCACAGTCACACATCCAAAAAAAAAACATAGTGCAAGACAAACACATTTAGTTGTATACTCAGCAATTTGTACAATAAACCAGAATATCTAACATTTTCCCTGATTTCAGTGTTTCTATGATCTAAGACATCAGTCTGTTGCTATACCTCCAGCATCAGTGTTGGCCTTTGTGGGGTTTATCTTGCCCCCCCCCCCCCTTATACTCTGTGTTAACAATCACACTACAAGGAATCAATAGTACAAATTATTATTTCAATTGCTGTTTACACAATAGAATTTGATAATCATCAATTGCATTGTTTTGATTAATAACAGAAATGTTTCCCTATCCACTTTTCTTATTTGAGCAAAAACCATGAATGTAAACAGTGACAAATGTCTTTTTTCCAAAAATAAAAAAATAAAAAATCACAGTACTGAAATGAATTTATTTGGATCAAGATAACACTCTATCTCAAAAAAAAAAAAAAAATAAATAAATAAATAAAAAAAAAACAAAAAACCCAACCAAAAACCCAATAACTTTTAAATAACTACAAATTGCTAGCAATTTTAACATCAAGCCACATGACCCTGCATTTTTTATTGAGTGAAATTACCTTCCCCCTCCCCCACTCTCCTCCCACACACATTGGATACAGATCCCAATTTAGTCTTCTAACATAATGGTATGATGGAAATAACCACAGAATGATATATCTAGTAATTCTCAATTACAGTTAGAGACAATCCATTATACATGTAATTAATATTGAATTTTGCCATTCATTAGTATAATAATTCAATTGTGGCTATACTATAATTTCTGAATACAAGTGACATTGATTCTGTTATGATTACAATGCCCCCCCCCCCCCCCCCTCCCAGTTACTGTACTAAAGGAGGGAGGGGGGATTAAGCATGGCATCTCATATTACTAATGGAAGGGTGATCACAACACCAGTCTTGTTTCTGTTTGGAAATTTAAATGTTAATTAGGACATCAAAACTTCTTGGAAGAGAAAGAGAGAGAGAGAGAGAGAGAGAGAGAGAGAGAGAGAGAGAGAGAGAGAGAGAGAGAGAGAGAGAGAGAGAGAGAGAGAGAGAGAAAGAGAGAGAGAAAAGTGCCTAATGGCCTGAGTTTCCATCTGAAAGTGATCACTAGCATTGATCTGAAAATCAATGGTGTCTGTGAAGTGCTGAACTGATTTCAATATCAGTGTTTTCAAACAAGAGTTTAAAGATGCTGAATAAATATTGACAAGTACAAAACATGTACTGAATATTATTTTGTAATGAGGAAAATTTTTCAAACGGGCATCCTGATAACTAGATGATTTCAAACAACAACTGTTCCAATTTATCTGGCTACCCATAACAGGTATAACATAACCAGTGTTGGAATCAATGGACTTTTTTCAAAAAAAAATATTTAACTTGGGACTTCTAACAGATAGTTTTAATTTCAGTATTGTACGTGCCACAAAATCAATTCATCCCACTGTGTACTTCAGGTTAATTGAAGATCTTAAGTATAATTAATTACTTAATTACAGGATTAACTACCTAACAAGAGTTCAGTGAGTGAAGCCATCTTGAAGGTGAACAATTTTAAAAAACAATTTATAAAGGAGCGTGATGATGTATACACAGTACAAGTGTGCATGATAAACAGTGTTGCATATTATTTCGATTAGTATAGAAATCCACACCATTTCACTCCAACACAAATGTATACCTAAAGAAAACGTGGTCAAAAATATCAGAAAGATGTATCCGAATTGCACCATGTCATTAAGTATCATAACATACATCATCACAACCATAGGTCCAGTGTCTGGGTGACCTCTGAAATCAGGTCAAGGTTTTAAAAAAAGAATGGTTGATGCGAACATTATATAGGTTCTGTAACCACAAAGTAACAAGTCTGCCCCAGCTATTGAACAAAGGGATAAAGTTTACAATATATCTGTAATAGAACATTTAGCATAAAGTTTAGAGAATGGAGGAGTATATAAAGTTAAGAACAATAAACATTGTAACTCCAGATTAAGATTAACCCCTATAACCTTGACTAATGACTCATTTACATATGCTGAAAAAAAAGTTTCGCATTGAAAACTACAGCTTTTTTGTAGGATATCATACCCCCCCCCCCCCCTCCCCAGTTGGTTCCTATCAAATTCTTTGATAAATATTTCAATTAGCAAAGTTGGGAAAGTGGGCAGTTTAGTGTCTAACTTTACAAATCTTCAGTCTGTCATGCTGACAGGAAGCTCATCTAGAAATGAGACATGCCTCTATATTGTCAGTCTAAAAATTCATGTAACATCGTTACACAATAAAACATAATATAAATGCAATCATTGGATTTCATTTTTGATTTCCTCCTAAAACCTGATTAAAACACACAATAAATTCCATCAGTAAAACCAATCTTTAGCATTATAGGTCATCGTTTGTTTTATTGCTGTGAAGTGAAGCTCGAGCATCATTAAATGACATTGCAGCATATTATTTAATTCCATAAATTCATAAAAAAGATATCATTCCACATTCTTTATTCTCAATACCCACAGACACACACACAGACACAAACACACACAGAGACACACATATACATACATACACACACACACAAACACACAGAGACACATACACATATACATACACACATATACATACACACACAAACACATGTGCATAAACACACACACACACACACACACACACACACACACACACACACACACACACACACATACACATGCATAAACACACACACACATATATATATATACACCTCCTGCTTACCTGGCAAAGAAGAGAAGAAACAACCAAGCACAAGGCACTGCTAATATCAGTAGAACGTCTTCCACCTGCTTCAATTCCAGGAACCGGAATGGTATACAAGCGATGAACAGAACACATGATATCATAAACAGTGTCTGTGCTGGCGCATTTTTCTACAAAAGGTATGATAACAGTTAACAAATATGTTCAGTGCCCATCTTGGCTGCATCATATATATTTCAAACAAGGTATTATTTTATCTCGGAATAATTATATGTTTCGGAATTTAACTAATTGATGTGTATAAATGTAAAAGGCATCCGTAGATCATAGAAAACTGTTTTCATGTTGAGAAATGTTGTAGAAACCCCCTTTCTAAACTATGAAGAAATAAACAATAAATTTATTTCTTTTTTTTTTCAAATAGTTAAATTCCGAAAAATATAATTATTCCGAGATAAAATAATACCTTGTTTTCAATATAATCTCCCAAGTATACTGATGTGTAATCATATTACGAAATATGATTGATCAAGTTTCATCATAACGATGCAGGAAACAATAATATCAACAAAATTATTGAAGATGCAAGTTTCATGCACGGAAAACTTTCTGAGTTCATTTTATTTTTGGATCACTCTCTGTCTACTTACACAATTTTTTAAGAAACTAAATATTCCCTGAGTGCTGATTTCAAAAATATCTGCCACTAGTGTTATGGAGCATCCTATACACGTCAAAATCTCACACACAATTCGAATCTGGAAACAGAATACGGAAAATTATCCAATTAGCTATTACAAATGCTGATTCAAACAGTCAATGATACTATTCTATATCATATTGACACAAAGAGAATATGTGTGCAAAAGCAATTCCATAAAAGTTGATCTACATTTTCATAAAAGAATACTTACAATGTCTTTATAATCATTTACGGCAAGAAGGTTTGATTTGGGTCGCAAATATACAGCTACACTAATTAAAATCAACTGCAAAAACGCCAGAATTAACCGAACAAAAAACCGCTTCTGTAAAAAAGAAAAGAAAACCATACAATTAAAATGTTATAGTCAAGATCTGTCTTCAGATAAAAACTCAAGCTAGTACAGTAAAACTACTCAATACATTTTCCCTGAATACCTTGCCCCCCTCCCCCTCCTAACAAATTTAGGAAATACTTCCTCACCCCAAACCGACACACAATTAGTGATGATGTAATAAGCCAGATGTTAATTAATGACATACAGTCTGTGTCCACCTCTTTACTGTTTGCTTATTTATCACCTGAACAAAATACAGAAGTGACAAGATTATCTAATGTGTTTTCTTAAATGAATATTCATGAATACTTTGTGATTCACTGATCTACATAAACCCCGAGAGTTTTAAAAAGATATGATGCAACACATTGTACATTGTAAATGCTGTTCAACGAAACATTGTAGGCATAAAGGTAAGTTTGGTTTCTTCTGTTACTATATTTTTCATGAATTAAAAAAAAATTATCAAAGATAATTCCAGCAGCTGAATGTGGAAGTTGACGATAGAGATATACGAGTCTGCTGACAGAATCACTGTGCCCACTTGTTTTTAGTGTTTACATTTTTAGGTAAGTCAACATGGAAATCAATTCACATCCCTTTGAAAATTTTTCGCTCAAATTGAGACGTCACCAGCTGTAGGTGAAGAACCACAAATTTAGACCTATACTTAGCACTTGGGGCCGTAGCAGTGAGAATTCTTTTACGTGCCAATATCTGCTGCGACATGGGACCTCAGATTTTAAGGCCATATCTGAAAGACCTGTGATTCTCACTTATAAATGCTGAGCATTAGCAAAGGAACAATCACAACCTATTTTTACATTTGATATGGTCAACTTAATTTTTGGCACACTAATTCATACTCTTTTACTTAAAAGAGTTAACCAGTGTTAACATTTAGCAAAATTAACCACTGAGTTACCATGACCTGTGAGCACATCATTAATTACCTGAAAATACCACACAAGCATTTTAACTGATCATTACAAATTTGGTTTGTTTCGTTTTTGTTTTTTCCCTTTTGTTTTGCATTAAATTGCATATATGAAAGTTTTCTGCAAAGTCCATATTCATCTACAAAAAATCAATGGCAGTAAACAAATATAAACTTTGGAAAAGGGGAATAACTCATTAGTTGTCAATTTTCAGTAAAACCACCACCCCTCTAAACCTGTCATTTTCTTCAGTACAACAGACAGCCGGTTTTGAGGATTTCCACTGTACAATCTAATACATGTCATCATTTCAAACAAACTGAAGGTAATACAGGTATTTTTCAAAGTCTTTCAATTTTTGTTTGTAGAAAAACATGCCTCATTCACAACATGTATGTACACTTTTATCATCAGAGAGAGAGACCTGTTGTCTTGGCATCATCTCAACACCAAGTAAACAACAGTCCTATTAAGCAAGGCATTTCTTTACTAGGACACTTCAAACTCTACATACAAGATGTCAAACCTAATACATACATACACTCAACAGTTCTGGACCATATGAGACAATTTTAAAGAAGGCGATGGAACACACCCTTGGACAAAGAACAAGTAAAAGTGTATGATTGTGTCCACTTTTGGCCCGAAAATGGAGCAAAATTCTGAATGATTCAATAAGTGTAGTTTTTGTATACCACAAGAGGATAGGAACTGAAAAGTAACCAGTCAATAAACATCCAGATATAATCCATTTTGTGTGCATGACAACTGTATATCCTAATTTTTTTTTGATACCCCCTACTTTTTTGGATATACCCTCTTTTTTGATATCCCTTACTTTTTTGAATATCCATTACCTTTTTAGATTTCCCCCTACTTTTTTTGATATCCCCCGACCTTTTTTTTGGATATCCTTTATTTTTTTGTTGTTGTTGAAAAAACACAAGAAAATTCAAAATTTCATTTAGCCTAGTTTAGTTTTTAAAAATTCAAAATTTTTGGTCCCTTAATACCTATGGGTCTGAATTCATTTATTTTAACATATCCCTGATCTCACTTTCCATTGTGAGGTGACAGTACGGATTTATTGGGTGATGGACTTTGTACTCACCCTGGCAAAGGCCTTCCACTTCTCATCTAGAAGCTGTCTCATGACTCCGCCCTCTAACATCTCTAGATGGTCATCATTCTCTCCATTAATGATGATCATTAAGGCTGAGTTCCAATCTACAATGCAGACAAGAAATATGTCATAATCTCTGCTTTTTTAAAAATTTTATTTTATATTACTTCCCATATTTTGTAAATTACGTTTTCTTTCCAAGATAAATAGTTATAGGGATATCTATGACTTATAATATAATCATTATATACCAATTATCAATTTTTTAAATTATTTTTATCACAATTTTTAAGGAACCTATTTTGATATCAACTTTGAAAACATTTTAGGAAATATATGCAAATGGAAGTTTAGATATGTTGAAGCTGCTTTGATCACATGTCACAAATCTTGAAAAGAATTTTACTTGTGTCTCCATTGGGGCCTATCGAGTCCAGGGCCAGCAACGGATACAGGGAACACGTAATGTTACTGTAACGCCACAGCTCCTGTAATAAATGATTACAATGTAATATATTACTGTAACATAACAGTTCCTGTTATAGATAATGTAATACAAAAAAATCTTGTAATGTAATAAATGTATTGTTATAATGTAACGCCACAATCCATGAAATGTAATAAATTATACATAATTTATTCTTGTAGTAACACAATAACTCCTGTACTGTACTGATACTGTAATGTGATACTCATGTAATGTAATGTAACAATGACCACTGGATCCTATAATGTAATATAACTGCAATATAATAGCTCATGAAATATTAGTGTAAAACAATAGCTCCTGTAAGTGGTTGTAATACAATATTTCCAGTAGTGTTATATTACTGCAGTACAATAGCTCCTGTAATGTAGTGTATAGTAATACAATAACTCAATGTAATGTCATATAATAGCTCCTTGCAATGACATTGTAATACAATAAATCCTTGTAATGAAATGTTATTGTAATATAATAGCTCTGGTAAATGAAATAACTCCTTTTAATGCAATTTCATACAATAGCTCCTTGTAATGCAATGTTATTGTAATATAATAGCTCCTGCAATGTAATAGAATACAACCACTCCTTGTAATGCAATGTCATACAATAGCTCCTTGTAATGTTATTGTAATAAAACAGCTCCTTGATGTATTGTAGTACAAGTAGTCATATAATATAATGTTATTGCAATACATTATTTCCTGCAATGTAGTGTCATAGAGATAAAATAACATTTTGTAATGTAATGTTATTGTAATATAATAATAGCTCCTGAAATGTAATGTCATTTTTGGGATCGATGAAGTACAAATTTTGCTGACAGGAAAAAAGAACAGAGTTTCATGAAATCATGTATCAACAATTTGTGAAATTCATAAAAATTGATGCCTATGAAAATCAACATGTCACTTGCACCACTGGCATGAACAGACCTGTAACATGCAACATACACTAATGAACTTTGCCCAAGAATTTTAAAAGCTGAAAAATGTCATTTTCCTGTTTATCTCTGTTTCTTGTCTAGTCAATATATTTTTAAATGTCATTTAAACCTCACATAAAAACTGATAAGGCAATGAGCGGAAGCAATATGCTAATGAAATTTAGATGATTTCAAATTACAGGTTTACAAATAAGTTGTTAATACACCTCTGTAATAATTTGACGCCATCATCTGCCGTAAATGTGCTGTTTCTGACTGTGTCCAGGTTACAGAAACGTTTATTTACCAGTGGCTGTGTTAGTGCTTTGTCGTCATGGCGGTTCCATTTACACAAGAAATTAAATTTAAACATCTCAGAAATAATTTCGACCTCACAAATACCTTTATATTGACATTGCAGGGATCAGTCTGCAGAATACAATTATGACAATCTAAGACCACCAAACTCTCCCATTGATTATAAATGCAAGGTCATAAAATCACTAGCTGTCTATTCCATTTCAAATGGAATGCATACACATCACAGACAAAATTTTCAAAGGGTAATAATAAAATTTCTTTTCCTCAAATGAGAGTATTTAATTAAAAGGTCACCAAAAAATCATTAAGTTTCCTAGCTGTATATTTACAAACTAAATACTGCAGTAAATGATGTACATACAGCTAATTAGGACATGGGTATATCTTTCACGTTAATTGATTTAGTTTACTGTGAAGAGTTATATTTAAGTGTCCCTGATAAATTGTACTGCACCTTTGAGTACTGAATAAAAGTACAAAAAGCCAAAGTCCTAAACTTGCACACTAGAAGAGCTTCTACTGTTCATTAATAATTTCATAATTTGTAGATGATAAATACGTAATCTGGCGTGAACAAAAAACAGGAAAAAAATCAAGCTTACAGCAAGAGTATCAACCAGTACACAAGTGTATATTGTGAATGATGACGGGGATAACAGACGCTGAACAGAAACTAATTTAAACTGAAACTGACGGGAAATAACTGAATGAAATCAATTTATAGTAATAATCAACAAGCATTTCTACTACCTGAGGTGATAGATTAATTGAATCATCAACCTCCAATGCTTCGAAATCCTGACATTAACTCAATACCTTGGGTCATTTATTTCAAATTGTTTCATTATCAACCACGATTTATCAAAGGGGGAGAACTCCCTGCATACCACACTGCCAGGGTATTGGAGAGCTTCTCAGCCAGTGGTGAGAAATGACTGTTACCGCCAGCCAACACCTGACATTAATTCTGTGTGACTGGTACCATGTCAGTCACACTGATAATGAAGCATTGTAATCAATGTTGAAATCATCACATCAGATATTTTTCTTTCTCTAATCAAGATTTGGGAATGAACAAGACTGGTGCAAAACCAGAATGTGAGTAGATTTCCACCCCAGGAATTTGTCTTTGACAGAGAAAAAATTTGGCAAGATTTAAAAAAAAAAAAATGCAAATGTAGCAGTGAACCAAACAACCTTCCTCAATCCTAATCTACATTTGTCTACTAGTTTTCCTTTAACCCCTAACATAGCAGAAAAATTTATATGTTTCCAGTAAATTAACAACATACAAATAATGGATGCATTTTCTCTGTAGTTTTGGGTTTACCTTTAAATGAAGTATATATTTTTCTTAAAGGACAGATTGAGAACTTTCTGGAAGGATATCATATATGTTAATTCCGTTGCCATATATTCCCTTGACATGTGTAAATATGTAATAAATGCATAGAGTTTCAAATTTTCAAAATTGTTGGTGGACAAAACTTCAATCTATTAAAAAATATTGAAGGTCATTTGAATCCTTTTGGTAGAATTGAATAACAACTATTTAATATCAATTTACAAGTTTGACAAAAATATAACAACAATTATATGGGAACAAGAAAAATAACCTAGGTGTTGGACAGAAATAATACTGGTGAGTTTTTTCAAGACTCAGTTACTAATTTTCTCTTGTCTAATGTCTTGGTATTTTAAGTGAACAAAGGTTCTTCTAAATGATTAGCAAATATGTACCCAGTGCAACCTAAGAGCATGTGGAAATTTTGGCTTTTCATAGTTATGAGGAAGACAAACAAATATTGGTCAAATTATGGACTATAGCTAGGACAATTTTTATTAAGGTCATCTAGTGGTCAGTAGTTATTCTATATGTTGTCCTCGAGTTCCACCTCAAATCTCCCATAATTCCTTGGGATTGATAAGATCCAATATCAATCGATTGTTGAGATATTGTTGATTTATGGTCAACTTGCTGAACAACCCTGATGAGAATGATCATATATTGTCAATTTACAATCTTCAAGTTTACTCCAATGAAAATTTAGCTATAATCAAGCCTGTGTCCATTACAACAAGAAAATTAAAGAGGCCTCCTGCTTCGAAAAGTCATTTCACGACAAACATGACAGGCAATTTTATTTGGTTTCCTTTGAGTTATGCATCATTGAAAGGTTTCAGTTTCCTGTGATGAGTTTGTGCCTGCCATTGACAAAATCAACATGTTGTTGCCTACAAAGCCACAGATTCCGACATTAGTTCACCAACAGTAGTCAGAATATTTATAGCTCTATGACTGACTACTTAAAGCAACATGACTGCTGATTTTATTTCCTCAGTTTATAATATCAGAACCTTCCAGCCCCACCTCCTATCTCATCCTTATAACCCCTCACTCTTTTTGTTTCCCACTTTAGAGTATTTGTTATACAGAAAGAAATACAGTTCAGAATCTAGGCCTGCAATCCAATCCAACAAAAGAAAGACTTCTGTGCATGCAGTCACCTGCTGCAGACAGGAAAAGCAATATTAACAGAAAAGTAAGAAATTCAATTCACTGACATTGAAAATCTTCATACTGGGATAAAATGGCTAAGTACTGCCATTAAGACCACAAAAAGACCAATCCTAAATCAATTGGCATCCATGCTTCCCTTCTGTGTTCCTAATACTTAGTTTCCGTCTTCTTTCACCAATGCTTCATTTATTGAATCTTTATAATGGTCTACATAGAATCATCACCACCAGATTGTCAAAAACCTGTGCACTTCTAAAGTCCAATAATCTAATCAACCAAAGGTTTTCAATGCTTTTACCATTTAAAGGAATCAAAACGGGGACATTAGGCCATGGGTAATTGCTTTTGAGTTAGGAAATCTCTTTACAATTCAATTCTTTGGCCCTGATGTTTCAGGTTAATCCCAAGACTTTCAATCTCAAAAAAGTGTTTAAACTGATCATCGCAACATAAACCTTTTTCGTGATATGAAAATGAGTTTAAATGACTTCCAGCTATATAACAGTTCTTTCTCTTCTCAAGAATGTTTACTCAGAGTTTACACACCATTACATACATAAAACACCTACAGACAGACAGTTCTTCATAAAAGAAAACATGGAAGTCCTTTACGAGGACAAGAGGGCCAATATAGCTTTAACAATTCAATGACAATCTTCTCAAATGCTAGTGTCAACAACTAGGAAATATATTGACAGGAAAAGAATAACAGAGCAGTATTCGGACACACTAAATCTCCAACTTCAAAGACTAAGAGGGGAAGTGGGTAACATTACCCCTAGAAACCAAGTACTTTATCTGCCCTGTCAAGTGATATATATAGAGAGCACCTGTTAACTATGTATTTTTCCTGTAGTTGCCTGTATAAATTTCACCAGCTACACACTGTCATAATACATCACCAACATTTATATCCTTCAGTGATAACATTATATAAAATGTAGAAAACTATATATGACAATGCATGGGTTTGGCTCAAGTCTCCTAAAACATAAAAATTGAATAGAATTCTTCTGAGATTTGAAATTTATCTTTTTCAGCTTTAAAACTATGTAACAACCAATGGAAATATTACCCACCAATTTTGCACCATTTCTTGTAAATGATGTAAGATTTTAATTTTATAAGCATCTTACCATCTGCAGTCCTTATCAAAATTCAAAAACAGAGAGCAACTCTATGAATAAGATTGATAGTTTGTAGTTCTGATATGAATCTTATGCATAAAAAAGTGATTCTGTATTTGCAGAGAGGAAAATAATACAAAAATGTGCATCAAAATTTCAAAAATATGGGAAAATCTATCATGTATGATGTTAAATCTCACAACTAATAATAATATTCTTTTAAAATCATATACATTGCTTTATACCGGAAAAAAAAAATTAAAGACAATCTGGTATCATTTATTTGTAATGAATTAAAAACGGTGGTACATATATTGCTACAGACAGTTAATAGGGGGGCGGGCGGTTAGAACAATGCTCATGAATATTAGTAATAAAATTCAATATATAAATGTATAAACACTTTCTTGAAGTCAAATACACCTTTCCTTGATGCACATGACTATCTATAAAATTAAGTCAAGCTAGTGTACTAGGTGCACTTATTTTAGAGGGGTTTAAATTTTGCCAGTTTTAGTGGTGCTAATTTATAGTTGTGCTAAAATGCAAAATTATCTACTTATCCATTATCATACACATGCTAAATCATGATTATACTCAACAGTGCATCAGCTCTGACTGCATCAAATTTTAAATATGCTGAAATAAGTGCACATACAATAAATCCATGCACCATCTCCATTTTTCATTCATGAACCAACAAACAGCACATTTGTTAAACTTTATCTATTAATTTATCAAATATTTCACTTTTTACAGCCTAACATTCATTATAAAAATTCTGAGGTAACTGTTGGTAAGTTGAAATAATTGTTGTGCTTCAATTGTTAACAATAAACAAACAGTTTCAAAATATTTTTAATTATACATGAAAAACCCTCCGTCAATACTAAACTGTTAGGGATACTAGTGACAATTTTACGTAACACATTCAAGTGGTAAAGCCTCCAAAATCAATCGTCTACCCAGCGTGAACACAAAAGAAAGCATTAAATCATGAATCTGATCAATTGATTGCCATCATCTATTTTATAACTGTCAATTTAATTTACCAATCTCAGCAACCAGTTCTACTCAGATAAATGATGGTATCCAACTAATAAGTAGGACAGGATTACAAGTGTAGCAATTGTCGAGCTCTTAAAACTCACTGAAAATTTCAAGAGACTTTTCATCAAGACTTTCTTATTTTTTAAACTTGATTCTTTACTACAGAATCTGATTCAGTGCTTTAATACCGTATGAGATCCCCGATATGTAAAACACAATTCACACTTGAAAAACATGCGACTTACATTTACTTAATAGTGCATATGTAGCCCTTACTTCCAGAAATAAGATTACGACAGAGTTACGCCGCTAATCATGCTAATACCTCTGTAATGTGACTTAAGACTTCCATACTTTCCTTTCTCGATTATATACATTTACTTCATCAAATACAATATGCTTTCAACAGCTATTCAAACAAGACCAGCTGTCCCAAGGGAAGATTACCCTCATCCCATCCCAGGACCAGTCCAAAGTGGGGCATATTCAACATACACCACATTTCATACAGATTTCTTTTTTGTTGTTGAAAATATAGAGTATATTTCATCACAGAATTCTGATTTTGGTGGCCAAGACCCCATGTCACAGCAGGTGTGGCACGATAAAGATCCCTCCCTGCTCAGAGACTGTAAGAATGGAGAACAGGCCTAAATTTTGTGACCCTTCACTGGCAAAAGTCTCCATATGAGTAAAAAATTCTCAAGCATGACGTTAAACAAAATACAAGCAAAACAAAAACAAAAATTTCAGATATCAATCAGCCTTAGGCACATAGAAATGAAATAACTAACTTAATTTTAGTTCATTTTCACATTCTGTAATCAAAAATTGAAATGAAAGTTGAGGCTGAGATCAAAACTGATACACATGAACAGTGTTCACTACTTCACATTCTAACTCACTGGTCAACACAACCAAAATAATCATGCATGCGAAGTTATGTACTAGATATTAGATACTTATGTACTAGATACTTATGTACTAGATACTTATGTACTAGATAAGTCTGTCCTTCAGGTAACTTGAGATAAAACAGATAGTGTAGTTCCTCAACTTTTGCCAGTAAAAGATATTAAATTACAAGTTTTGTCATTATCCAGGAAGTCAGAGTCATCTTTCTCCGTTGTTTTTTCTTTGATTTTTCTACATCAATAACACCACACTCTTCGTCTATGACATAACCAGGAACAAGGTGGGCACCTTCTTATGTAGGCCTCCTAACTCGTCCAGAAAACAATTTTCTGATGAACTAGGAAGTCATTTCAATTTACTTATTTTATACTTGTTGCGGATTATTGGGGATTTACGATTTCTGTGAAATGTACATTCGTGGATGTATACGGTCTCTGTACCGTGAAACATTATATTACTTGTGTATTTTGTTGGAGCTTGAAATTTGTGGGATAGGGGTATACCCCACAAAACTTGAGCCCTCTTGTAACGATACCACAGTACATGTGTGTTTTCTACAGATGTTCTGTTTCTTTCCCATCGACTGTATATCAATATAAATGTGAAGCAGTCTTGAATCAGATCAAACCCAAAATAAACAGAAGATTTTAATCGATATTTTTATTTTCAACATCATGAAGCAATTAAAATTTAGATATTTTCGACCCCAACTTTTTTAAAAATCAAAAACAAGGCACTTTTCTTTCAAATTATTAAAAAATTTATCTATGGGACAAATTTTCCACACCACACTACTCTATATGTATCTTCTGTATGATTATGCTAAATGATATAGGTGCGTATGTATATCATTATACATGCATTTTCAACACAGTATAAAATAATTCAATAATCACATTTTCGTAGCAAAATACAGTGTTTTTATTTATGCTAATACTTATTTTTCGATGAGAAAAACATATCAGAATTAGAACCCAAAATTTTTTGGGAAAAGTTTGTGCATTCACAGGTATCAGAATTGCCTTCTAACATCCTTTAAACTTTGGTACAACTGTGTAATATATACACTATGTAATATCTACACTGTGCAATATATACACTGTGTAATACACTGTTGAAAATATTGAAAATAAAACTGCAATAATGATGATCAGTTCATAATTCAGAACCTTAAAAAACTAATCCGCAACCAATTGACAGTAATAGCTTGGGTGTGTATCACTTGTATCTAAAACCGGGAGTTTACACGGGAGGTACTGAGACATTGTCAGAACCAATGCAGTGTAACTGAGAGAAAACCCATGGATTCCTACGATGGTACTGAGAGAGAGAAGGTACTGGCATACTACATTCCTAGTACTAAGCATGAAGTACATTATATTCAAAGTGATCCTAGTACTAAGCATGAAGTACATTATATTCAAAGTGATCCTAGTACTAAGCATGAAGTACATTATATTCAAAGTGATTATCTATTGTATTACAGGCTGATCATTATTGTCAAGCACTGAATAAATTAAAGCAAAGGATCAGTTAATTATGCATGTCATGATAATTCTGCCAGTTAGACTTTAGGCTCCGTGAGTTCTCATGAGAAATAACATTTTTTTCAAGATCTTTTAAAAAATGAGATCTAGAAGCTTTCCAACTCCCAAGGGACACTTTTTTCGATTGTCAGATTCCAGGAGATATCGCATGTATGTACTATCAGACCATGTGTCTTGATACTAGGAAATACCCTGTCAGATTCCGGGAGATATCACATGTATGTACTATCAGACCATGTGTCTTGATACTAGGAAATACCCTGTCAGATTCCAGGAGATATCACATGTATGGACTACCAGACCATGTGTCTTGATACTAGGAAATATCCTGTCAGATTCTGGGAGATATCACATGTATGTACTATCAGACCATGTGTCTTGATACTAGGAAATACCCTGTCAGATTCCGGGAGATATCACATGTATTGACTATCAGACCATGTGTCTTGATACTAGGAAATACCCTGTCAGATTCCGGGAGATATCACATGTATGGACTACCAGACCATGTGTCTTGATACTAGGAAATACCCTGTCAGTCAGGGTATGGACTATCAGACCATGGTTAACTACAAAATGCCATTCAGAAAACCTTACCAGACTTCCTAGCTCCAGCATCTCCTTGAAGATTGTGTGTCTGCCCAGCTTACTGGCCAGGGTCAGTGGGGTCAAGTTCACTTTGTTTTTGATGTCCGTTTTGGCGGGACGTTTGTGGTGCCTCACTATGTATTTATACATTTCCTACGAAAACGAGGACATTGTTTAGTCGCCTTGGTCAAATTTATCTACACAACAGTATAAAACTTGTGTGAATAATCATATTGGAATTTTCTTAAAAAGTACATCATATTCAGAGCAATATTTTCATCAGCAGTCATTAAGATGGCATACATTGTATATTTTCTTCAATCAGAATCACCACGTTCATGTAATGTAAAATCACTGTTGCTTAGCAGATACATCAGAACCAGTCTATGTAATTATTTTCTGAGCTGAGTCTTCCTCTGAATGATCACTGATCACAAGAGTAATTATTAAGAAATAAATCTTATTTTTGAAAATGCATGAGGGTGTGAACTGTGACCACTTCACACCAGCATAGCTCATGAAGCAAGTTTAAATTTAGTGCACCATGAAAAGTCTGTCAGCGTAAAGCATTGCAGTTCACACCTTCATGTACTTTCCAAATGAAATTTATTTCTTATATTTACATTTTACTTTCATTTCTGTCAGAATTCCTAGATGTCAAAAGTTGTACAACATTCATCAAGATTCATACACATATTCTCCACCATGGCATCTAATGCATTCATGAGGAAATGGTTACCATTACAATTTGTAAAGCTATCAAAAACAAAAACACTGGAAATGTAAATATTTACAAATATATCAGTAAATGTAACACAAGCATTAAAAACTCAGGACATTAATTATAGAGGGCAAAGTCACCAATATAAAGTGCCTCTGACCTGGTTGAGCTCATAATCCTGCACGGTCACTAATTACAAGAGGATTAATTCCCTGATATTCTAAACATTTTCAACTACATTAAAGATTCTACAAACTTTTTCTCTTGTCTCTTAAATTTTTTTTTCTTTTGGCACACGGTGAATCTTTTTTTTTTTTTTGACACCCAGTTTTTATAATGCCCAGTTTCATGCGTAGGTAAATTAGTCTTAATGGTCATGATGGCTGATAGTCTATAGGTGACACTGAGCATTTCATAAGACATTTGTAAAAATTTATACTGAAATGTACATAGAACATACATCATAGTAATCAAAATCAGTCATTTTCGAGTGTTTCATTTAGAGCTTGTGTAAAAAGGGGAAGGAGAACACACTTCTGATTGTTTGGTTGTATCTTCTTTAACGTCCCACTCGAAAATCTTTCACTTATAAGGAGACATCTACATAGCTGGTAAAGGGCTGTAAAATTTAGGCCTTTGCTCAGCACTTACAGCCTTTGAGCAGGGAGGGATCTTAATCGTGCCACACCTGCTGTGACACGGAGCTTCGGTTTATGGAGGACCGCCCCATTTAGTCACCTCTTACAACAAGCAAGGGGCATTGAGGAGCTGTTCTAACTCAGATCCCCACAGGAGGCATACTTATGATGTAAATATTTATCACTTCATCAATGAAATATTCATTCAAAGACAAAAGTGACAACTTATTTATGTTGGTCCCTGGCTCTAAGGATGGACCGTGTATCTGCACTTTATCTCTCTTTTTTCCAAATTGGATATTTACCACCAAACTAACACAATGCCTAAAGTATGTATGGTCACTCTTAGACACTACTGTGGCCATTTGTTTTATAATTTCAAACCAACGCCAATAGGATTAAGCTTAAAATTAAACATACTAATGAATACAACAAACTGAGCATATTTAAAGAAAACAATTCAGTTCAAACACGGCTGTTTGGGCGTTTTAGACAATTCACTTGACCTCAACATTGATATGGTAATTTAAAAATGAAAACTTTGGAAATAGTTAAGCTACTGGAATGGTGTAGGTCTTGTATGTAAGGTAAAACAATATAAATCTTAACACATTTTCAAAGTGATTAGATGATTGGCTTATTTCTAGTAACACGAATATATCAAATATTCATAAGTTTTGTAAATGCAGACATTAGTTGGACTGTGTGGTTCGAAACCTTTATTTTATTCATGCAGAGTACAAAAAACTAAAATACAAGAACAGTCTCTCATTAGTTAATAGGATAAAGTATTCCCTACATAGCTGAACCAAATTCTGGTGCAATTTTAATCAAAGAGAGACTTTCTTTGGTGAAATCAAAATATTGTTGCAAACTCATGGTTGCCCTTTTCACTTACTATAAATCCCTTGACATGAAAGGTGGGGAATTAAAATTAAAAGCATAGTTTGACAACATCATGGATTAATTCTCAATACTGCTCCCTGAATTTCAAATACATCAATATCATATTCTAAGGCATTAGCTTAAACCATTGTTCACTGTTTGTTACAATCCATTTTGTCTTCTAAGTGAGTATAGGCAAGAAAAATATTTTAATTGTGTGTGTGTGTGGGGGGGGGGTGTCAGAAATGTAAAAGAACTATATCAAATTAAGTTTTTAGATAGATAGTACACAGAAGTTCAAATCAGTTAGCAAAAGGAAGGAAAAAATCTGGAAAGTTTCCTACTTTAAAATACGAAAAAAGAAAAGAAATGGCTATTAGTTTTGGCAGTCTCTCTAGGTCTAATCTAGGCCAAATGTAATGCAGTATTGCATGCAATAGCCAGTCCTAACCTTTGCAACATATCTAAAAGAAAAGAAGGCTGCAACGCTTTTCTGCAAATTTGTACAATGTACTAAAATTATGCAAGTTAGGAACAAAACTCACATTTCATCTGTGTACATAACTAATACACAAACATTCAAATCTCATATTTGAAACACTACTTTCACCAAACACTGAATTTATTTGTATATGGAATAGACATGTGAAGGTCACAACAGTGACAATTATTCTGCAGACACAAAACTAATGGCCAGATTTTGGGGGGGAGGGGGTTGGCCACAAGTTTATTGCCTGCTTGTTATTTGTACTGATATTTCACTACTCTGAAGAAGAGACAGTAGATGACCATTTGATATAATGTGTGATAATTAATACAAAAATTTGATGCCCATATAAAGCATACTATAGAACACCATTTTATTGCATACATGCTGTTATGTTATAAATAAAGATTTACATTTCCAATATTTACATTTACCAATTGTAATGATAGCCATTTCCTCATGAGTGTGCTGCAGTTGCAAACAATGTGCATATGAATCTTGACAAATATAGTACATCTATTTTAACAACTGAGAATTCTGACAAAAAAGAAAGTAAACTGTAAATATAAAAAGTAATTTTCATTTTTGAAAATACATGAGGAAATGAAATGCAACACTTCACGCCAGCTTTGTAACTTTACATGAAGGGCTTCATGAAATATACTGCTGTAAAGCACTGCAGTTCATGTCCTCATGCACTTTCAAATCCAGAATTTATTTCTTAAATATCTATTTGTTTTCAGTTTGAAAAATTTACGCAGAAACATAATTTCTTATGGAAATGTGAAGTATCAATATCAGAATAGTAATAAAATACTCGTTTATTTATTCATACTCGCTTTTCTCTTACCACTTGATTGCATATAACCACCATATGAACTGCTGTGTTTCCAAACGTGTCCTGGGCATTAGGGTCTGCTCCATGGTCGATGAGGTAGTCGTAAATTTCCTGGTTACCAGTGGCTGCCGCAAAATGTATGGGGTATTCACCATAGTAAGCATAGCCTAAAAACAAGACATTTATTTAGATCACCAATATATTATACACTAGACAATTGTGTGACAATTGTACAAATGCCATGGCAATAGAATTCTGCAAGACAGAAATGTATTGTAGAATTTGTCACTTAAGAACAATGTTTGATTTAATAGTCTTCGAATTTGTATAACTCAGCAGTTCAAATTAGATTTTAGCAAGTTTAAGTGAGAAATGTTCAAGATCAGCTTAAATGTTGTCATCTTTAATTTGTCAACTCAAATCTCTGAGAAGTCATAGAATATTTCAGAATTGATACGTGACTCGTGTATAAGCTAGTTCCCTGTCTTGCATTGTCGTGTATAAGCTAGTTCCCTGTCTTGCATTGTTGTTTATAATTGTGGGAGTCCAAATCCAGAATCGTGAAGTCCTGGATGTCTGGATTGAGAAATTTTACACCCTTGATAATCTTCACTAAATTGTGACTTTTAAATGGACCAATGTCAGTGAAGTAGGGCCAGGATATGTAACATATAGGGGCAGATCCAGCTCCAAAAAGGGTATTACAAATCCTGGTACTCCTAAACAAGGAAGGGACTGACAGTCTCAAAATTGCACAATACAACCTTTAGTGGTAAATTTTTTAGACTATATTAAAGGAGATGAGGTAGGGTTCCAATCCCATAATCTGTCCCCCTCCCTTAGATCCACCACTGGATAAATATATATCACTACATACCATGCCAAATATACCACAGCCAATTCTCACTTTGTGCACTTAATTAAGCTATGGTACCATACAATAATAATTCACCATCTTCATGTTTGTCTAAACATTTTTAGATAGCTAACTGCAAAAAAAATCCATATTAAAGTACTTTACATATATTTTAAAGTAAAACATTGCATATTGATTGGTGTGTACAGAGAATAAACTTGTATATGGACAGGTCTTTTCAAACAGCACAAGGTGAAAATTGGCATGGATTTATGTCACACTGGAATCAATGGGTGATGAAAACAAATAGATTTTAACCTTCTCTCCAAATCTGCTGTTCAGAGAGTAAAAAAAGAGTTGTGCTGAACAAATATCTATAAAATTGTAACTTTGCTACCTTTGAAAAGGATAGTTACACATCTGCAAGAGCCTCCAGATCAGAATTTGTTCTTTACAAGAAAAGGCTTTGGCTCAAGTCCAGTATACAGACAAAGTAGTTATGGCAGAAATGAAAGTAAACCTAACCCTAACCTCCTAACCAAATCAGTCCTTTTACAAAATAGTACTTCTGCAAGGAGCTACTTTGTCGGTAGACTAAACCTGAACCTGAGATCTGTATGACTTTTATAAAATCCCTACCCCTCCAACATCTCCACCAATTCTCCCTCGACTTTTATGAAATGTTCAAAACAGATTTGAATTTTATGGTTCTTTAGAACTTTGAACTAAAATAACGGTTAAAGGTACTGTTTAAGTCCTCAATGTTGGAAGACCATTTCAACCTCATGCTTTGTAAACTATGATGAGATTGCCAATAGAAATTATGATGGTTAATTTAATGGAACAAGAAAGAGAACATGACATAATGTTCCGTAACAGCTATTGGATCTGGGTCACCTGTACGACGTCAGGAACATTACCACAAGATCAGAAAATCTGCTGTTTATATCACGTATAGTAAACATTTTGATATACTTATTACCCTTACAAACAAATACACACACATATAGTAAAGAAAAATCAGAATGCCGAAAATAACTCAACAGGTTTCATTTTCGATCTTCAAGAGTTATGACAAATGCTTAGTTACACATGTTATTTCACAGTTCAACTATGATGCCCTCAATCATCTTTATCTATACTGCTACTTGTGTGGATACTTACTTATAGTTTGGATTATATATACATGCAGTTGAACCAACTGCATTAATTAATCAAATATAAATTATAGCTTCTTTCAATAATTAAACTTTCATTTTTTAAGACTCCATAGTGATTAAATACATGTACTACACAGACTAATATGTACCACTCTGTAACTAATCAAAACAGTACGATTCATTTTGTAATTATATTACAGGTATTGCTTTCATTCTGTAACATTTCAATCTGCAGACTAAAGACAATTAGAAACTACAGTTAGCCAAACACGTCAGGCTGCTGAGACTAAATCGCTCCAAACTTTGAAGTCCTAAGTTAGACGCCATCCTGCGTTATGATAAAAAAAGAACACGATTGATATTTTGGGATGCAGAGACCGTACAAGAATATCGCATCATAAGTATCTTTTTGCTGGCTATTGACTTCATTTAACAGTGAAATTATCAGAGCCATGGGCGGATGGCTTAGAAATTGTTAGAAAGGAATTAATGTGCAATGAAGTGGAATTCAACTGTTGACAGTTAGAAGATATTGAGCCAGTCACATTCATTATGTTGTTACAAGGGTGTAGCTGTCTAAAACAACAGCCAACTTTAATTCTTTTGACATTATAACAGCAGTCTATAAAATCACACAGAAAAAGCTTCCTCACCAGAATGATAAATTGCTATCAATATGATAACTGGTTCATCAGTTTTTAATAGTAATGATTTTCCGACATTCAGAATAAGCTCGATATGTTTTCAATCCTCTTAGAAATTCAGCTTACAAATGTGCTGTTATTATTTTGAAAACATTAAGTCAATATAAACTGACTTCATTCTAAAATAACATTCTTTAATAATTCATTCAACTTGCCATTTAACCAAGTAATTAGTAATAAATGAACTGGGAGGAAAGAAAAACACATTGTTGTAGTCATAGCAAGTCTTTACATCTGCCAGTGCACAATTAACATACTTTTAAAAATCGAAATACTAAATTCAAGTATCCATATCACATGCCATTCCTAGAATTGTTTCTACTGATATAATACATGTATATCGATATCATTTTTCATTTCAATATGCTGAGTCCGTTTACACAAAGATAATTTCACCCTGTAAGTAACCAGAAAAATCTTATCATGCTATCATAAGCAAGTTTAAGGATACATGAAGTTGAAAAATAAAGTATAAGGTGTTCAGACTCTCATGGCGGCCATTGTCTTTTATTTTTCTTTCAAATCTGCACTACACCAGTTTAAATGAGGTGGGCCACAAGGGACCCCAGTTTTGGAATTTATATGCATGGCCAGACTAAGAGAATCATTCAAAATCATTTTAAAATGAACTAGCGTATGCTTTCATGAACACAATATCAACTGGGAATATTTTAATTACATTTCCATCATTTTTTGGGGGGGAAAAAACAACACACAACTCTATTGCACTCAAATTTGTAGTGTTGTTGTTTGATTGATTTGTTTATACTTTTGTAGTTGGGGGTGACAGTGGGTGTAAATCTGTGGTTGAACTAAAAAAACAAAAAACAAAAACCACTTTAATCTTTAAAAGCCAATTATTTAATAGAAATTTTTAAAAATTGAAGCATTTATTGCACATTGCTAAGAAATATTTTTTAAGCCAAAGGAACTGAAAATGCATCCTTGAACTCTTTTAAAGCTTTCATATCAATGAACTTTTTCATATTTTAAATTGTTGTATCAATGAAATTGTCAAAGACTTCCTGAATGATTTAAGACTGGCTTTGGAATATAATTATTTATGAGGAAAAAGATCATTACTCATATTGAATTTGAATTCAAAATTGACATTTATATTACAAAGAATTAGTATTTGTGTATGAAATGCAATGATATACAGCTCTAAATAATGTGGCCCTCAAATTATTTATACATGGATTAGATAGTCAGGAAATTAACAAAGTTATATTATGAATAGTTATTTATCATGTTTACTGTTATGATTCAATATGAATGAATTGCCCTGCTAGAAATTTACTTTTTTCTTCATTTCCTCTTTTTTTGCAAACATGACCAATACATGTAATATAATGCCCCCAACCCATATAGTTTTACTGCCATACCTCTCTCAAGATTTTTTTTTACATTTCAAAATATATGACTCAAACTTTTGTACATGTGATTTGTTTGCTCAATTTCATAGCTGGCATATTTAATATGTTTGCCTCAATTTAAAAAAAAAAAATTGTTTTTCCTACCTACCAATCCAGAAATGAAAATGCTGGTCACATAAAAGAGACACACAATGTGTTAACCTAGGCCACAGAAATTTCTACAACCAACCTTCAAAATCTGTGGTTTTGGTATAGCCCTTCTTCTGGTCCTCCGGCAGGAAAAATCGCCCCGAGCATCGCTGGTCTACTAAGGCACCTTTAGCGATGAGGAGTTTTACTGCATCAAGACTACCAAATACTATTGCTATATGAAGAGCACTTTCCCCTGAAAAAAGATGCAAATTTCATATCATGTGTTTCTTCACAACAAACCATTAATACATATTTAATACATACTTAAATTCAAACTAAATAAATTCTCTACAAAGGATACATAAATTAAGAGCTTAACATGGCCCCAAATTACTTTCAATTTCTTGAATAAAAGTTTACTTTAAATATTGATGAACAGCATACACAGTTTTTCTCATATATATAATTATATATATATAATCCAAAAAGAAAGGGTAGATGTTGCACAGTCAAAATAATTAAAATAAAAAAGCAGGAAAATATGCAGTTCCAAAGTGAATACACTTTGGAATATATATATATATATGTGTGTGTGTGTGTGTATATATATATATATATATATATATATATATATATATATATATATATATATATATTTCCTTTAAAAAATGATGGTATCCTTATATTTAAAAAAAAAAAATTAAGAAGAATGCACATTATTGCCATTTTTGAACCAATATCCCTCCCACAAAGTTAGATTTACCTCATGCATATAATATACAAATATGGATGTGTCTTTCAAATGTATACAAGTAAAATAGTTTCTTCTTCATGGAGTCATTTTGGTTTTTGGTGTTAAAAAAAAGTTTTCTGAAGCTAAAGAAGAAAAACAGTATCCTAAGCAATAAAATGTGTAATATTTCTGATGTTGAATTATACAGAAAAATCCGCACAAATTATTGGTAATTATTACTGTTGTGTCAACTGTGAATTAAAAGTTTAAAACAAGACGTGTTTGTGGAACGTTGATGCCCCACATGGCAGCAGAGTCCTGATGATTACATGCACACCCTAGCACGAAATGTTCAAAAGCTAAGGCCAAGGCAATATTTTTGTGGAGAAAACAGACAAAAAAAAACCAGACCAGGAACTGTGTGCCCCAGTCTCCAATTAATCCTTTCTTTACAACATTAATCCCAGTTAATTAATAAACAAGTTTCACTTGAATTTCATGTTCTTGTGGAGTCATCAAATGTATTTACTATAAAATTTGAATCATGTATGCTGTAAATATCAATACTCCCCCCCCCCACCCCCACCCCTCCATTTCTACAATAGGTGGAACATTAAATATTAATACCAAGTTCCATTGCAATTAAAAAAAAAAAGTATTTTAGAGAGTTTCGAAACATATATGCTCCACTGTGTGACTGACACCAAATATTCTATAATTACACAAATCAATGCAAAAATTCATTGAATTTGCTGTTCTTTAAATGTGAACTTCACATTTTTCCCCTCTGAAATAGATTCATTTTGCACCAGTAATCATTCTGTCTGCAAGCTATTCAAATTGATTTTTTGATTTAAAACTCTTGATTTCCATAGGCCTGACAAATAAGAAAAACGATCTTAGCCCTCCTAGTCTGATATTATTGTCATTAACAATATAGAGACTATTCAATATAAATATGTTGACTGCTCAATTACACATCTGGACCAATAAACATACTGTGACAAAAATTTCTCGACCCTTCTTTTTCAACATCAATTTTTGTAATATGATCACATCATTTTGATTAATTCAAGTGAAGTGTTATAGATGCACTTCTTATAAGAGGTTTGAGATGGGAGGCACCCAACCTCCTACACAGTCCAACTGGAACCCCCCCCCCCCCACTGAAAAATTTCTGGATCTGTACATGCAACTTTAAAATGTTGACTACAGCCCTCTAGAAAAAGTCATGGTTGCTCAATGTCTCATTTTTAAATCTGAAGTTGCTTCAAATTTGAAATGTTATGGCAATGATTTGCATGACAACACTAAACTTGACCTTTGTGAAAATGATCTTTGACTATTATATTTTAGGAATAGATATCAAGGTTACTTGTATTATGGGGTGATATAAACTATGGAATCATGGGGTCATTCACATAATTAGCACATTTACTCCTTAATATATAAAATTAATTGATTAAAATATATAAAATTAATTATATTTTACATTCTGTAGGTTTTCTGTCAATTTTAAGGTTAAACCTTTTACTTATTTATGATGATGAACAATCAAGTTCTACAACTTATTGATGCTACATTGTAAGTGTTCATGGATGAGGGAGGAAATCAGAGTACCCAGAGGAAACCCAGGAGTCCAATTTGGGACCACATTTCCCTCACACATAAATAACAAGTGCCAATCCCAAAGATGGAACTTGGGTCACAGTAGGGAGAAGAGAGTGTGTTAATAACACCTGGATACCCATGTTGTTCAACTGTCTGTGCTTTTATAAGAAATTAATGACAATGAAACTGCACACAGGTTTATAATTATTACACATAAAGCAATGGTTGATGTACAAATTATTGATGTTCAATTCATTCTGTCAAACAGCCGACCTAGTCTTGAATTCCCATCTGTTTGATTGTAACTAACTTCTTGGTCCAGATCTCTGTATTAATTATCACGATTTACCAAATCTGACATGAATCCCTACTCAACATTTGCTGATACACACAGTAGAATCCTAACATTTTCTGAAGCAACAAGGAGGAGTTTGCTCTGTAAACAATGACTTCAAATGAACAAGCAATGAAATGCCATACCTAACTACAGGCTGCCTCATGCCACCTGAACTTAAAATTGATTTTGATAAAAGTCTTCTTTCAATTTACTGTTTCTGTTAATATTTGGCTCCATTAATGATGCAGATATCTATATTATGGATTGATTTGATGTATTGTTCACAGAGAAAAATAAAACTCAACCATCTAATCACCATGAGCTGTGCTTGAGTTTCATACCTCCCAATTCCAACTTAATTACAGCTAATAAACTAATACCTCATTTGTGTCGTGTTCTATTCTGTACTCCTGTAATTTCTTTCAAGAGCATGTTGAGTGCCCCATTTAGATTTTTTTTTATCCAATTTAGAAGTGTAACAGCAAGATTTGAATAATCAACAGTGTCTAACCATATCTCCATTTCTCAATAGGGCCAAAAATAAAAATAGCCAAATTTCCACTAACACGACCAACTCTATATTATATATCCTCTACCCAAAATTTTTGCAGATGCTTATTGGTTTGGGCACAAGGAGGCACAGACTGATCCTGATTACTGTATCAAGCGCAACACCTTAACAATGGATGTCCCATATTTCAGTACATGTTGGCACATTAAATAACCCTCTAACAGCTATGGCCCTGAGCATCATGCATAGGTCAAAATTTGTGGCACTTCAACTAAAGCTGTTAACATTGATGTCTCTACATGTCACCATGTGAAAAATTATTAAATGCGATTAATAGTGAACAAGTATTCTGAGTGTATTGCAGACAAATACAAAGTCCCCTACCAGTAGGATAATCCAGTCAAAAGTAAGTCAAGCATAACAAAACTCAAACGTGATCTGTAACTATCCACGAAAAACCCATATATCAAATTTCAATTGAATATCTTCATACAATGTAGAAAAAAAGTCTGGAAAACTGATTCTTGAAATTCATCAAGGGACATTTGATTTAGTCAAAAGTAAGTCAAGCATTCTGAAACTCAAACTTGATCTGTGACTATCAAGAAAGAAGCCACATATCAAATTTCAGTTGAATATCTTCATCCAATGCAGAGAAAAGTCCGAAAAACAATTCCTGCAATTTAACAAAGGGCATAATTCAGTCAACAGTAGGTCAAGCATAATGAAACTCAAACTTGATCTGTAACTATCTAAGACAAAGATATATATAAAATTTCATTTGAATATCTTTATCCAATGCTGAGAAAAGTTCCAAAAACCTCAAGCATTCATCAAGGGGCATAATTCAGTCAAAAGTAGGATAAGCATAACAAAACTCAATTTTAGTTGAATATCTTCATCCAATGTGGAAAATGTGGAAATTTGATACTGAATGACAGACAGACAGCCAAGGGTAAACTAATAGTCCCCTTGGACAAAGCTGGTAGGGGACAAATAATGAGCCCCTTATGTCTTGTATGTTGATATAAACATAAGGACTCATTTTTTATCAGAATGTTCCTTTGTGTATTCTGAAAAAAAGAGGCGAAAAAGAATAATTTCATATTTTTGACCTAATTCATCATTCACAAATATGTTTTAAGATTTTGATACTTTTCTTAAACCAAATATCCCAGAAAAATCTAATTTGATTTCTTTTCATGTTACGATGCAATTAATTAACTTTTTAACAAGCATAAAACATCTACCAGCTGGTGACATTTCAATATGAGTGAAAAATTCTCAAATGGATGTAAAACAAAAATAAACAAGCAAATAAACCTTCCTTTTAATGCACTTAACTGTACAAGCTCATGATCACTAACCTTGAAATCTTACATTCATTGAAAACCGTCTGCTTTGTATTCATAATTATTAATCTTCAGAAATAGAAATGAGAACTATTTTATGTTCCTATTATAAAACTGTCTTAATTGTAAGAAAACATGACCATTAAGCAGCATTCAACAAAACTGCCAAGTCATTCCTGGCTACAAATTATCCCAAAGTTTCCCAAGAATACTTCTGCTTGTACAAATCGACAATTGCTCCAATCATTTTGCCATAAACTAAGAAAATCAAGTTTTTCTTTTCTCATGCAAACCGGTTCAGCCACTGCGAGCCCCTATCTGCCATTATGGTATTTCCAGACAGTTAATTTTTATAGTTTCCTTGGAAATAATCTCATTGGCTCTTACCACAGTAACAGTATGAACTGTTGATTCGGGTTGAAGTTAAAAAAAAAAAAGGTGTTTTATGCTTAAGAGAGTGAGTCAGGGAGCAACAATCAATAGTTATCACATTGTGTATTAAATAATGTTGTATCAGAGCCCAGAATAAAATGGAATACTGACGAATTACCCATCAAGCGAAAAACGAAATATCATCAATTTGCTTCCAAAATAAATTATTAATTAAAAAAAAGTTGGAGATATCAATATCTGCTTGGAGATTTTTTCTCTCTCCCTTTCACACAACAATCTAGGTGGGTCAATTTTTTTTTAATTGAACCCAACTTCTATTTATAATACCTTCTGCACTTTGATTTAATATATACACACCAAAATATTCCTCTCCTTCGTAAACGTCAAGGCTGAGTTTTGGGTACAGTTCTAATAGTATTTCACCCACAGCATAATGTGTTGGAGAGTCCAATAAATACAAGAGATGGAATGGACTTTCCCCAACCCCGCCCCTTTTGTTGATATCCCAGCATGCTTCATGAGGGAGCACTTTGTTGAAATAATCCTCTTTGAAGTCACTTAGCAGTTGTTCATCTGTTCGTGTTTCCCACACTGTCGAACCCTGCAAAACCCAATTGTAATACTATTATAGTAATTAAAGAAAGAAAGTCATGATTATCATTTTGGTATTAATTTAGATTCTTAATGACCTACAGGAGATTAGCATTATCAAATATCATAATGTAATTATCATGATTTTGTAATTTCAAATCATCTGCCACAAAAGTAATAATATCTCTAAATCTGAAAATTGTATTTTGTTGTAAAAAAAAAAAAAAATTGTTACTATGATAGTTTTGTATGTAACTCTAAGCAAAATCATTAATAAAATTTACACAAACTTTAAAATTTTTATCAAAATAAAGTTTGCAAATCCTCTGAACATGTAACATTATACAGACATCAATTTTTGTAAGGGAAGACAGTAATGTCATTTTGCTTCATTCAAAACCTCTGTGTAGGTTTCTAACACAAATGATGGTTAATAAAAATCATAAGTCTTATTTTGTTCTGTCACTGAAATAGAAAATCACAATTTTAAAACAAAAATTTTCTGACACCAAAATGACAGCTATTATAACTATGATATTTAGCATGCATGAGTATGAAAACCCAAGTTTCAAACATGTACATAAAAAGTAGAACCTTAATTCTATAAAACTATTTCACCAATTTATAAGCTACTACATATATATGTACTTAATAAATTTCTTATTACTTGAATCATTTAAACTGACTAAGCAGAATACTGCCTGGGTAATATCAATCAAGACCATGCATATAACCTATGACATACTTATGCATTATTAATTATTCCCATCCAAGAATTTTTTAATTAGATATTGTTGATAAATATTAATATCAGGTTCCTATGTTAAATTGATTTGTTGTCATAGAAATTGATCTCCGCAGCCTAATAAAACCAGAGACCATTTCTTTTAGTTATCAATAATAAGTGGGTTAATGTTTTTTTAAGCTTTTTCATGAGAGAGAGAGAGAGAGAGAGAGAGAGAGAGAGAGAGAGAGAGAGAGAGAGAGAGAGAGAGAGAGAGAGAGAGAGAGAGAGAGAGAGAGAAAATAACAAAAATACCTCTCAAATTCAATCAGAGATTTTTTTTTTCTCTTCTGAGTGATGACACTTAAGTTTTATTTCAAAAATTAATATACTCTTGATCAGCTATATTTATAAATCTACCATCTAAGATTTTGTATTAGTATTAATACGAAATTTCATTTTCATATATGCCATTATCATCAGTGAATCAGCCAGCATATTCTATATGCTTTCGCAAAGAACTGTGGAACAGTTCCAAAAATATTTCTTGACCCTTCAACATGTTCCAAGGGTGACCCTCCTGCACTTGCATATTCCAAAGTGATTACACTTAATGTTTACTCTATTATTAACGGCTTTCTCTACACTACATAGATTATAACAATCACCAGATTTCAAACAACAAAGGAAAAAAAAAATTTTTTTTTTCTCCTTAAAGAGGGGGAACAAATTTTCTTGATAGTTTTTTTTTCTTCCCCTTCAAATCTATCCAAACATGGCTAATCTGTGTTAAACCCATTATTTTCAAACAAATTTCATCTGAATGATTTGAGAGTAAACAGTTTTATCGTGAAGGAGTTTGTGTGTCAACACGAATTTCCCTGAAGTATTAACAGACCAAGTCCTTGCTGGTAACAGAGGAATCGGGGGCAGTTAAGTGCACAGGGCTGGGTGTACATGCCAAGGCCCAAAATGCACTGATGTCATCAAAACATATAATGAGCCACCAATAAAAGGCAAAGATAAACTAGCACGTTTTATTTAACAGAGCACTTCCAGTTGAAATTTTTACATTTTCCATGACATGTAAAATTCTATCCCTTAATATTTCTAAAATCTAATAGTAAACATTCATATTATCATTCATTCATTATTCTAACTCAACCCGCATACTGTCAAGGATTGGGTGGTTGAAATTAAGAATATCCCTTCAATATGTTCAGAGATCTACCTATGTTGATGCTCATAGTTTTGGTGATCAGACATTGGAAAGTGTATATGCAAAAGTACCACAAGCTGACACCACAGGATGCTGAGGTAACTATGTCACAATGTCCTAGAATGTGTGTTCCTCATGACCACTATACAAAATCCAAAGATGGAAAAATTATTGTAATTCCGAAATTTATATACAAGATGGTAATCGATAAATGTTACAATACTCATGGAACTCAACATGGAAATTAAAATGAGTTTGACAAGCAAAATGTGGTGTAATATCACGTAGATATTTGGTATTGATGAAAATTTAACATCATTTAAAACAAGCAGTACAATGAGTGAAAAATTGGCTGTGATGTTGGAGTTTAATGGCTGGAAAGACGATTGAGTAACTTCAACGTAACTTGAGATATTAAAAAAAATATAATGATGTTTACCATGTTTGTAGTGTTTTTATGTACAAGAGTTTTACCATGTTTATAGTGTTTATATGTACAAGAGATTTGCAATAGTCTTGCAGTCTCTTTGATTGTCCTGAAAGTGACACTGGGAGTGTGGAAAAATGTTTCTGGAAAATGAATTCCAATGTTATAAAAGAAAACAAAATTGAAATGAAAAATCGCAAGGTTTTAAGAGCATGTCAGCATGGGCTTTATATAAAAAATGTTAATTATACTCAGTGACACGTTTCTCTTTTTTTTCCAGTAAATAATTTCAATTTCAACTGATTAAGAATTCATTTCTGGCCAAAGCAGGTTATTGAAAAGTTTTCACTTAGAACAACATTTCACCATGCAATGGTCACCATGGGATATTGCTAAACGTGACAAACATACACAACATACATTTCTGTCTACTGCAATCAGACACATGTATTTTTCATCATTTGTCAACGATAGCTATACACGAGATGTCAACTACTGGGTAATTATCGACCACCTGTAATTTTCTCAATTTAGAATAATATATTACACAATAGTACTTTGTATTGACAGATCTATGCTCAGTATGTGAAATTAACCTGGTTGTGTAATGGTTTTACAATAATGAAAACCTAAAGAAGTACAATTGGTTTTATTGTGAAAATCTGTATGTGTAATGTTTTATAGTGAAAACCTGTACATGTAATGTTTTTCAGTGAAAACCTGTACATGTAATGTTTTATATTGAAAACCTGTACATGTAATGTTTTATAATGAAAACCTGTACATGTAATGTTTTATAGTGAAAATCTGTATGTGTACTGTTCTATAGTGAAAATCTGTATGTGTAATGTTATAATGAAAATCTGTATGTGTACTGTTTTATTGTGAAAGTCTGTATGTTTAATGTTTTATAATGAAAATCTGTATGTGTAATGTTTTATAGTGAAAACCTGTATGTGTAATGTTTTATAGTGAAAACCTGTTACGTTTAATAAAATATAGATATATTAAATATATCTTCTTTATCAATTAATCATAAAATGTTTTGTGCAGATGAGAAATTTAAAATGTTAATTCAGACCTGAACTAAGTAATGATAGACGATAAAACCTGTTTCTACCATGTCTATTTGTATGACCTTTGTGGTCACAAATCCTAATGATAGCAAGGTCACCCAACACTTGACCTCTTGGTATAATTTTGACCTGCTTCAAGACCTTGAAGTCAAATCCTTACTCTTGACCATGCCTTGTATAATCTGAAACCTAAGCTTTGGAGAGACAGAACGATTCCACATACAAAAAGGCAGATAGAAAAAAAGTACTCCCCTTCCCCCTGTTTCTGGAGGGAATAATATATTTTCAACTGAAGTCAACAATAATCTAACTTATCTACATTTAAAACACACTTTGAAAAATGGATTCCAAACAGCAAAAGTCAAGGAAATTTTTTTGACTACCATCAGGCCGCTGGGGTATAATAGCAAAATCAATAAGAAATCAATGCATTTTCTGAACAAGTCCTTTTACATTCATGATAAACTCAGTAATCAGCCACTGAGAATTAATTCCAGCAATGGCACCAAAACAGTCGGGATCTTTTCAAACAAACTCAAGGACACTTAATTCAAAAGCAATTTGATTTCATTACAGTTCCTCTGGCAGAACTTTATTAAAAGCACATTAGCATCATTTTTCTAACATAATGGCTGGTTGCGTCACAGATTACCATTTTTGCAAACCCTTCACTCATTTCGTCCTGCTTTTATTGACACTAGGACTTTTGTAATTCCAACACTCAAACACTTGCTGCTTGCCAGTTCCAACTGATGACGTAAATACTTAGTTAATTATAGATCTATGCTTGATTAAACAAAGCCCAATTTGCAGACATCATATCCATAACGAGGAACTGTTCTACTATAGATGTTTAATGTATTTTTAAAAAAAACCATATACATGTAATTGTATCTAGGGAAATGTTTGCAGTCATGAGACATTAAATGATTCTTGAACCAAATATGACTCCAACTCTTTTAAAGGTTGATCACAAAGATCAGTTCCGGTTATACTGTAACAGTGCATAAATATAAATGGAGAAATGTAAAGTTTGCAATCAACAGGCAATTACAACAGCAGTTAAAGTTTCTAATTTTGAAACAAAAGGTGAGCACTGACAAAAGCAACTCCCAATCACTATACCAAAATGTTAAGTTTCTCCACTTTTATGGCTGGTAGACATCAAGTTCTCAGAGAAAAATTTAAGTCCATCCCATTTCATTTTCCAAAGAGCTACAGTCCTACAGCTACATTTTTACAGGATGTAAAATTATTGCATGATAAAGAAAAGTGGAGAAAACCTTAAGATATCAATATATATTGTATTTCCAACTTCTCCAAATAACCTCTATTTTAATGAGTAAATCTGAATAAAACTGAAATGAATACATGTGTTTTGTAATAAGAGCTCTTCCGTATAAGAGGTGCATTTAGTGTTACTCTGAATGCCTATGTGGGACAGAGTCACAGTCTGTACGGAAGATAGATAAAAAACATGAAAAGTAGCTCCTGTCAAATTATGTAAATGTAGGAAATGTAAAATTTTATCCAAAAGAAATTATTTGATAAAATGAAACCTTAGAAATCATTGTTCAACTTGTATAAAATGCCAGAATTAATAGCCTTTATATATACGATATATGATAAAAGTGTGTTTACTTACTCCCTGAATACTTATTACTTACTCAACTGATTTTGAGTGATGAGACATAAATAATTTACTGTGTACAGTTATTCATTTTGTCCCAACCTGAATATAAACAAATTTTGTTTACTGTGAACAAGAATTCTTTAAAGGGAAATAACTTGGATGCATCTCAAAACTTGCGATCTGGATGACCGTGATTCCGGTAAGTGTACATTATTTCAACTATAACACATGAGTATTTGAGATTACTTGCCTCATGATATATATATATATATAAAAAATTTTGGGAAAAAATTGTAGAATATGCAATTATTACCGTAAACTTTGCCTGCATTCTGCATTGCCATTTTATATAATCCAACTTGGATATCACAGCACCATTTCCATCATTGTACAAGTATGGTAGAATCTCAGTTTTCGCAATCTTTCTAACTGCTGCAGCACCCCCTGTTTTATATGCCTCGATCAACTTCCCTCCACCGGTAAAATCAACATACTTGTACACTGGGTTTGTCGCGATCTCCTTATTCTGCTGTTTCCATGCCGAATCAGGGTCGGCCTCTTTTCGACCACATTTGTTTCCCATATTCCACTATGAAAATGTTAGAAACCACATTTAAACTAAAGGGAAAGCTGTCATTTAAAATAAAGGCTTATTTCCAATCACCGACGACGAAAATGCATAGCCAACTTAGCTGTTTCCAGTGTTAAGAACACTGAAGGGTCATATCGTAATCCTGATTAGAAAAATCTGGTTTGATATTGTTCTATCACATCTTAGAAGCATACGCTAACTCCTTTTTTAAATAGTGGTTTAAAGAAATACATAATTCCAAGAAAAAATACACCATCAAAGGTTAAAATAACACATTCTTAATATTGAACTCTGGGTATAATTTTTTTTTTCACTTGTTAATCCAATCGGATAAGAGTAATCTTCTTCTGTTTCTCACCTACATGGTGAGCACCTGCAAAATAAAAGCAGTTGAAGAGGGGATCAATTCAATGCCAACCTGTGGTAACCAAAAGCAATCAGAGGCAAAGTTTGCCTGCATTTCAAAACAGAGACTTAAATCAATCACACAAGCACCCTCTAAAATTTTGACTTTCTTCAGATTATGGAATTAAAGGCACAGAGGCAAGCCACTGAATATCATAAGTGGTTTTTTTTTTTTTTTGGTTTTTGTTTTGTTGTTGCTTGTTTATTTGTTTTGTTTGTTTGTTGTTTTTTTTTTTTGGTTGGTCAAATTACATTAAACAATCACCAGGCTCTCTACAATATGGTTATGAAGGAATCAAAACACAAAATGAGTGTCCATTTTGTAATACATGCATAGTAAACATACTGTTTTATACATCAAGAATATCTTGCAACAGTATATGATGACTTCTCATGCTGAATATACTTTTCTCTCTTTCCTTGTGAGTATTAACAATGAGTGTGAACTTGGTTCTCATTGACTGAGTGAGTTACTAAGCTAGTTCTCTTCAAAGGAGTATCTGTTAAACTGGTTAACTATCAAGCATCATTTGGCAAACACTCCAGATGGTAATAATTATATTTCACATGCATGACATATTATGTAGTGAGTACCCAACGTGAAAGCACTTCAATTTGCATTTTGACTTTTTAGATTTTAAATAAATAAACTATATTCTATTTACTTTACTCAATCTTTAAAATTATGATAATGTTACATGTAATGTTAGTTTGACTTCATGATGGTATTTTTTATCCCATTGATCAAAGTGACATTATCTGATTTAAAGAAATAGTTCTTAATCAAAGTAAGACATGCAAGTTGTTCCAACTTGTATAAACTCAATTACAGTTAATGTTACTGTCAGAAATCCAAAAGAAATTGATTGACCTTGTTTATCATATATATATATATATATATATATATATATATATATGCGCTATACATAAGACAATAGTCCCCATAATTGGAATTTAAATACCACAAGCTCTTTAATCATTTTATTTTTAAGATGGTTAAATCCATTAGGATCATAAATTTTATATCTACCGTTTCCAGAATTAATGATCCGAGGCAGCTTTCCAGTTGTATTTCGCAAAACAACAGCCACAGAAGTATAGATTTTCAAAATCTAGATATGCACACCAGGCCGAATTAAACGAACAAACCGTGTACACAGTATATTTGAAATAACATCATGGACAAGTATATATATTAAGGAATATACAAGTAAAAGTAATGGGGGGAAAGGATAAGAAAATATCATCTACTAAACTTTCAGCAATAGATTTATGTAACCATGGAAGACGTAAACAATTTTATTATTTGGAAAAAATATCTTGAACTTTTCAAAATATAAATCATATATACACAAAAAAATCCTACTTGTAAAAAATCTGCAGGTTATTCCATAGAAAGACATGGATACCTACCTTTACCCTAATAAACTCCCATCACGCATGTACTTCTACCAGTGACAACATAAAATTCTAAAAGTACCGAATTGTCACGTGATATTTCGCGCAGCGGAAATTCAAAAACACCGCATGGAATCAACTTCCTGTAGCTGCACGTATTGTGATAGTAGCACTGAAACGTTGTTAGGAGTTTTATAAACATTGATTGGGATAAACTGGTTTTGGATAAATCTGGTAATTCGTTAATATGAATTCTTTGACACATTAAATTAAATGCATTATTATTCGCTAATGTAAAGGGTAAAAAGATTTTTTTTAGAAAATGAAAGTAGGTTTAAACAGAGACGTATAATATATATTATCTCTGGTTTACATAAGACAGTGTATGAAGTATGAATAAATAAATGTAGAATATCAAAGATTTTAGGATAAATTTGAAAAATGTTGTGCATGCTGAAGTATGTAACAAGCGTATACAGTGTGCTTTGGCTTTGCTGTGTTTATTGTTTCTGTGTGGTATCCATTCCCTTCTCAGTGTATCTCTCATTCTTTTCATGTCTGCCCTTTGATGGAACTTATCAATTGTGACCTTCCTTGGTCACTTTATCTTCAAGGTCAACCTTAAAAATATAGCAGGTCTACCCTAAAAAATATAATTGGTAGTAAGTGGGTTCAAATTAATTTGTCATTCTCTTTCATCGTCCAAGTTCTACACCGATATGTTAGCATGTTGAAAATAATGGTGTTAAACCAGTACATAGAATTGCTGAAATTATTGCTATTTACCAAAATTTCCAAAGAAATGATTAAAATTACCATTAAAGGGAACAAAATTATCTCGGTATATGTTAAACCATATGTCATCTAGTGACACATCAAATTTCACCAAAATTGGTAATGATTTGAATGGGTTATGCCATAAAACAGAGTATTGTGAAGCGTAAATCTGAGTTATTTCCCTTTACAGGTTAAGCAATTTATAAACAGCCAGTAGTCATGTAGGAAAAGTTTCCTGATCAATCAGGACAAATATTTTTATATTTATAACACTTTATTGTATAAATCAAATAAATTTTTACATTGTGTTCATCTGCCCGTATAGCACATTTGTGTTAACAATTGTTTCACACCTTCAAGTGTACGAGAGTTTTGTAAAGAAAATAACTCAGATTTCCACTTCACAGTGGTTTGTCTTATGGCCACATCTCCGTCAAATCGTTACTTATCTTCATAAAATTTGATGTGTGACTAGATGACATATAGATGAATATGTTCTAAGGTAATTTTGGCCACTTTATCAGTAATTTCAATCATTTCTTTAGTAATTTCTGCGATTAGCAGTAATTTCGGTGATTCTATGCACCTGTGTTAAAAAACTAGACCTTTGTCTTTACAAAGAAGCTTGATAAGTTTCATATTTTTTGTCAGTTTCTAGCTTATCCTAGTTAAACTTTTAGTGTGTTCATCACATCTTTTGTTCTTCAAAACAATATTCCTCATAAATATATCTTCAAGAACTTCAATTTCACCCTCTCCTCAATTCTTATTTATTTAGCATCTTCTTAATTCTTATTTATTACTCTCCGCGAGTCTTATTTATTCTTTTATATATTACTAGATTTCACAATGTAATTTCTATACAACAACTTTATCAACAAACTTTAACTTTACACTGGTAACCAAATGATTCATTCAAGGATATTGTCCAAATTTGAGGACAGTATCAGTTTTGTTTAACCTGCTTATCATACTTTAATTGTTAAGCAGTTTTGATTCAGTAGACTTACAAAGAGTTGCGTTTGGAATGTTATTTTGGAGTTTACAATTATTTTTTTGTTACAAGTTATTTGTTTTTATACATAATATATAGAGAGAACATGGCAGCTCTGAGCCCGGATGACCCATGCTCATTTTCTAGGCCAGATGAGTGTAGAGTAACTGAGATCCACCTAAACCTGGAAGTGGATTTTGCATCAAGAAAATTGTGCGGCTATGTAGACCTGTCAGTACAGAGGATGAAAGATGGAGTGCCAAATTTGGTCAGTAAAATTTGAAGAATGAAAGGACATGTTCATAGTAGATTCATTCATTAACAACTTGTGAATATTTTAGAATTGGTTATGTCAGTGGTTACAATTGAACTATTTGTACTTAACGTTTGTGATATATGCAGATATTGGACACAAGAGATATATCTATCCAAAAAATCTCAGATGCTGATAATAACCAGGAGCTGAAATTTACACTGGGGGAAAATACTGAAAGTTTTGGATCCAAGTTGGAAGTCCAGCTCCCAGTGTCAGCAGCTAAAAGGTAGAAAAGGTGTAAACATTAGTTGTATTTCGTCTCCAAATAAAGAGACAAATCACTGAGTATATTTTGTCTCCAAATAAAGAGACAAATCACTGAGTATATTTTGTCTCCAAATAAAGAGACAAATCACTGAGTATATTTTGTCTCCAAATAAAGAGACAAATCACTGAGTATATTTTGTCCCCAAATAAAGAGACAAATCACTGAGTATATTTTGTCCCCAAATAAAGAGACAAATCACTGAGTATATTTTGTCTCCAAATAAAGAGACAAATCACTGAGTATATTTTGTCTCCAAATAAAGAGACAAATCACTGAGTATATTTTGTCTCCAAATAAAGAGACAAATCACTGAGTATATTTTGTCCCCAAATAAAGAGACAAATCACTGAGTATATTTTGTCCCCAAATAAAGAGACAAATCACTGAGTATATTTTGTCTCCAAATAAAGAGACAAATCACTGAGTATATTTTGTCTCCAAATAAAGAGACAAATCACTGAGTATATTTTGTCCCCAAATAAAGAGACAAATCACTGAGTATATTTTGTCTCCAAATAAAGAGACAAATCACTGAGTATATTTTGTCTCCAAATAAAGAGACAAATCACTGAGTATATTTTGTCTCCAAATAAAGAGACAAATCACTGAGTATATTTTGTCTCCAAATAAAGAGACAAATCACTGAGTATATTTTGTCCCCAAATAAAGAGACAAATCACTGAGTATATTTTGTCCCCAAATAAAGAGACAAATCACTGAGTATATTTTGTCTCCAAATAAAGAGACAAATCACTGAGTATATTTTGTCCCCAAATAAAGAGACAAATCACTGAGTATATTTTGTCTCCAAATAAAGAGACAAATCACTGAGTATATTTTGTCCCCAAATAAAGAGACAAATCACTGAGTATATTTTGTCCCCAAATAAAGAGACAAATCACTGAGTATATTTTGTCTCCAAATAAAGAGACAAATCACTGAGTATATTTTGTCTCCAAATAAAGAGACAAATCACTGAGTATATTTTGTCCCCAAATAAAGAGACAAATCACTGAGTATATTTTGTCCCCAAATAAAGAGACAAAATCGCTGAGTATATTTTGTCTCCAAATAAACAGACAAAATCGCTTAGTATATTTCATCCCCAAATAAAGAGACAAAAATAATATATTGTGTTGGCACGTTTAGTTGAGGTTTCAGGAAACAACCAGGTTAACAGCGGGGTTTACTTTGCATGTAACATTCATGCGTTGACCACATGTACATAAATGTTGATTGCACATACATCATACATATTTATTAACCACACATATATGTATATCCACATATATATATATATATATATATATATCCAATAATAAAAGTCAAGAAACGCAAAACTCGATTTAATTTACATTCCACTGTAAGTGCTTTTGGCTTTAATGTCTCTTCAGACAGTTATAAAATGAAGTTTAATTGCTTAGTAATGTCAACATATGATGACGTAATAAATTGTCATTTGTGACATCATAATAAATTACAATGGTCGCGTTATAATACACACAATTAGACAACACTGGAAAATAAACACTCAAAAATTAATTAATACAATTCAGTAAAATCTAGTTACAAATTTAAACAATTATTTTCTAATAAGTTTGGGATTAAACTATTTTAAAAAGTAGTCCTCTTTTGTGACTCTAGAAATTTCACAGTCATTATTCATTTTATAAAATGGAAATATATTGAAATTTCCATGACCACAGTTGGCAAAATGTTCAGAATATGGTGAATTTCTGGTACTTGGGTCGCGGATTTGTTGTTTGTGAATGCGCACACATGCGTTAAGTTTGCCGGTTTGTCCAGTGTAGTTCTCTTTTCAGGTAGGGCAGGTCAGGCAGTATTTTACATATTCTGATTTGCATGTCATGTTAGAATATGGCGTAAATTATTTTTTGCCACATATAAGAATTTTTTCTCTGCTGTATCAAATACTGTTTGTTTGTTTGGTTTTTTTTTTTTACAAATTATATATATATATATATACTGACCACGTATGCATATATATATTGACCACACATACATGTATCTAAGTCAATATTGAACACAAATGCATCATCAAAACTGACAGATAACTTACAGTATGTAGTTAGTGAGAATGAATGAAAATCTTTATTCATCATGCAGGATATTGAAGCTAGAACTTTAAAGTTCATCATTATGTTGACCTCCCTACAATAAAGTTTTATCACTGTAGAAATTAGTAACACACTGAACAGGAAAAGATAACTAAATCATTGATATTGTAACATATTTGGATTTCAGCAACACGATTCGAGTACATTATGAGACATCTCCACAATCTTCAGCTTTACAATGGCTGAGGCCTGAACAGACTGCTGGAAAACGACATCCATATCTGTTTAGTCAGTGTCAGGTATAATTCATTACATGTACCTATACTTGTATTTCATCCTGATTTCATGTGTATAAAATCAAATAAAAAAAACACATCCGCTCCACATTTATAAATCACACAAAAAAATTGAATCCAGAATTATCAGTTTCTGGATACTTTTACACATTATAAATCAACTTTTTTTATTTGCTTGAAATCCTTGTTAGCTCTTGTTTATTTGTACACATGAACATGTATTAACTGTTCCCTAAAAAAAAATTTCCGCTTTATTTCATTGGGACAGACATCTTAACAGTTGGGTTCTGTGATATCTGTTGGTCTTTTAATGGATAAAGGTTAAATGAATTTGACTACAAGTTGAATGATGATTTCTTGGTATTGAGATAAAGCTGTGTACAGTGTATTTTGATAGAGATGCATGCCAATTGTATATACAGCAAAACTTGCCTAAAATGAACATACTTTGGTGTCACAATTTAATTTGGGTAACATCTGAATTACAGCACATATTCTGTGATAAATTCAAAGTTTTTGATGCCAGATATAATGTGTTTTACACAATATATAGTATTATACAATGTCACTCTAGTTTTTAATTCATCTTACTTTCACTTTCATTATGTTGTAGGCAATCCACGCCAGAAGTATGGTTCCGTGTCAAGATACACCTGGCATTAAGGTCGCTTACACCGCCAAGGTAAAATATTTCTTCCAATCAGAGTAAAAATCCAAAGAGATGCATGTGTAGGTACAAATGATTGTTCATCCCTACAGCCCAGCATTGTCTGAGAAGTAAGAGGTACTACACACATAGCAAAGCTATTTCTTGTGGATTCAACTGTGGTTTCATCAAATTTTATGGATTGTAGAAAAAGTAAGCTTTGTTGGCATAAACTTTCATGGCCTGGGTTAGTAGTAAAACTTGTGATATGCACAACCCAAAATTTTGAAACTATAGTAGTTTCAGACTTTGTGAAATGTTACACATTTGCCTAACATTTGGCAACTTTAAATATATTTAAATTTTCAAACAGGTGACAGCTTTGAAGGAAATCACCATTCTGATGAGTGCAATAAGGTTAGAGCCGGAGGTACACCCATCAGACAACAGTAAACTGGTTCACCAATTTGTGCAGAAAGTTCCTATTCCCACATATCTCATAGCCATTGTAGGAGGGGACTTAGAATCAAAGTACGTGTATGATGATGCAATCTTATGGATTCAACATTTCAAAAACTCAGGAACAGAAGTAGAGCAGAAATTATATATTAGATATATTTAATCTTTCAATTTAATCTTTATGCCAACTAGCTCACGCAACATGGAAACTCTGAAGAGACCAAGAGTATTGCACACATTCTACAAACAATAATACACAATTATTGACATTTTTGAGGTCTATACAATGCTTTAGCTGCTGAAGAAGTACATTATTCAACAGTTGGAAGGGCAAGGTGAATATAATTGTCATTTGAGGGTAGCTGAAACATCGTATTGATCAAGAAAAAGTCAATAATTGTTTTATTATATGACTGAATAATTCAAAATACTGAAACTGACGACTAAAGCCAAACAAACAATACATTGCCCACCATCTTTGTTTACTGCTAGAGTGCTAGACCAAGTTGAAAGTGACAAGAGACATGGTTTTTGTTTATTATATGATTAAATAATTTGAACCATCAAAACTGACATCTAGAGCTTACCAGACAGTAATTATGTTGACATTTATAGGGCAATGCCTCGTCGAATGATGAGAGAGGTGAGTTTTTAGTAACATGTGTATCAATTTGGAAATTCCAAATTTATTTTATGGCCAATATTGGAAAAATGAAATGTTATTCACCTTGAAGGCATGTGGAAGTGAACATAAAGTTTTATTCTTTTTCTGATTTGTTGGATTTCAGCTGATCAGAAAGCTAGGAGTCATTCATTTTGATGTTTGATGCAATGATACATAGTTATATCTTTCTAGAATTTGGATGCATATATGTTTAGATTTGAGGAAGGTAACTGACTTTTTGAAATGCTATAGAACATGATTATTTTCCTTCTTTTTAATGTAAAACTTTACTACAATTTGAAGATTTTTTTATATATTTTTTTTTTGGCTGCAAGTTTGAGAGGTTTTTATGTTGATGAATATTTAGACAAAATATGCATTAGGATTCAGTAACTGATAAATTTAACAGAAAAGAAAAAAGATGGCTGTTACTTACCTGTATCCTTAAGTCTGTACAACAAAACTGTATCTAGGGCAGGATTCATATTTTCCTTTGTGTCTCATGTTCAGTCCAGAAGCATTTTAAGGGGAACAACTCCTGATTATCAAGAGAGTGCAGTGCACAGTTAAGGACATATGTGACATTTCAGATATTTTCTCTAAAATTATTTTTTCATCTCCTCGATACGTAGAGTTCTTGAATAATAGGTGTATGTTTTGTAACATAGTAATATTACTATGTTTTACATAATCCTCAGTCTGATTAAAATCAATCTTTGTGAAGCAACAGAACATTACAGGACCGGATCAAAGATCTGATTTTAATCAGATTGCATAATCCTAGGTAGCTCAGTGGTGAGGTTACCTGACTTATGAATTATGGGTCCTGGGTTTGTTACCCCATTGTTCCAAAGATTTTTCTCTCCTTATTTGCGTTTTTACTTGTAACAACCAGGAACTATTGAAACGTACAGTAGAGCTGAATTTACATTTTTACTCGCAATAACTAAATATGCTAACTAGTAGCATACCACAATTTTTTTCTAGACACAAGATAGAATGCAAGTGAATTGTATGTAAAATTTCACAAAAAAATGTATATATTATTGAGAAATGTTGCATATGCCCTTAACTGGAATTTTCTTTAATTTTTCAAGTGTTTTGTATTTTTGGTGTATTAAAAACATGATCTCTAAAGTGGCATCATGATTTAATATATGGCAGACTAGAAATACTGTCACATGAACTGAAAAAAAGAAAATGCTAAACCAACAAGTACTGAAATCTTCATATATTTTTTTTTTATTGAAGAACTATTGGATCAAGATCTAAAGTTTGGACAGAGAAGGAGATGCTGGAAGAAGCAGCAAATGAATTTTCAGATGTAAGACAAAATTTACAAATGTTATATAGTGTGAAGATGTAATGTTCAGTAAATCCAAATTTTTGAAAGCTCTAGATATTCTTGTTGCCTAGTGATCAATTTTTGAAGGCTCAAGTATTGTCAATGATCCAAATGACGATTACTGAAACAGGTCTTCCGTAATCTGTAATTTATTTAAATTTCACAATCCTTTAATCTATTTTCACGATCTTGTCTTGTCATTAGTGATACTTACTTTTTGTAAATGTTGATTTATTCACCACAAAATTATTCTTGAATATTCATGGTAGCATTATTTTCACATCAAGGAAATCTTCCAGATTTACACAAAAATAAGTTTTTCTGTGTAAAACTTGATTTACTGCATTCTTGAATTAATAGATAGTGGTATATGTAAAGATACAAATTGAAATTTGCTGAAGGCTGATGTGATTTAAAACTCTTATTTTTGAATTAGAATAGCTTTTCTGTCATTCTACAATCAGGTGCTCAAAGTTTGTTTTCGGAAGTGATTTAACATCTTTTTTTTTTACATTTGTATGTTCACCCGTAGTTCAGGTTCTGGGAATTTAATGCTGACTTTTTTTCCTGAACAGACAGAGAAAATGATAAAGATTGCAGAGGATTTACTGGGGCCCTACATCTGGGGTCAGTATGACCTCCTGGTTCTTCCACCTTCTTTTCCATACGGTGGGATGGAGAATCCCTGTTTGACTTTTGTGACCCCCACTCTACTGGTATGTACAAAAATGGCTCTATCAACTGTTAAAATGTTACTTCTGTGAAACTAAGAAATTTATTCCTTGCATCAGAGAGTCATGCTTGATTCGGAAATTTATGATTTTGCAAACTGTGTTGTTTATTACAGACAGGAAACAAATTATTGGCTGATGTTGTTTATTACAGACAGGAAACAAGTTATTGGCTGATGTTGTTTATTACAGGCAGGAGACAAGTCATTGGCTGATGTTGTTTATTACAGGCAGGAGACAAGTCATTGGCTGTTGTTATTTATTACAGGCAGGAGACAAGTCATTGGCTGATGTTGTTTATTACAGGCAGGAGACAAGTCATTGGCTGTTGTTATTTATTACAAGCAGGAGACAAGTCATTGGCTGATGTTGTTTATTACAGGCAGGAGACAAGTCATTGGCTGATGTTGTTTATTACAGGCAGGAGACAAGTCATTGGCTGTTGTTATTTATTACAAGCAGGAGACAAGTCATTGGCTGATGTTGTTTATTACAGGCAGGAGACAAGTCATTGGCTGATGTTGTTTATTACAGGCAGGAGACAAGTCATTGGCTGTTGTTATTTATTACAGGCAGGAGACAAGTCATTGGCTGATGTTGTTTATTACAGGCAGGAGACAAGTCATTGGCTGTTGTTATTTATTACAAGCAGGAGACAAGTCATTGGCTGATGTTGTTTATTACAGGCAGGAGACAAGTCATTGGCTGATGTTGTGGCTCATGAGATATCTCACAGCTGGACAGGCAATCTCGTTACCAACAAAAACTGGGAACACTTCTGGTAAGGAAAAACTGGAGTGACAGAACAGGACAGCTTTAAAAAAATTATTTTATGTAAAGTTATTAAAAAAAAAAAAGATGGGGAATACTTTAAGTGACATTGAAGAGGAACCATGTGATAAACACTGTCTATCCTGTCAAGATTGATTGATTGTTGCTTTCCGCCACACTCAACAATTTTTCAGTTATCTGGTGGCGTCCAGTTTTTTTTTTTTGTAAGTGGAGGAGAGAACCCAGATACAATATACCTGGGAAGAGACCACCGACCTTCCAAAAGTAAACTGGCATACTTTCTCACATATATCAGCACAAGTGAGAATCAAACCCGTGCCAACCAGAGTTGAGAGGCCTTGTGATTTTGAGCGCGATGCTCTAACTACTCAGCCATGGAGGCCCCATCTATCCTGTCATATGTCTGTCTCCATCCAATCTATTGTCTCTGTCTATCCCATATCACATATATCAGCACAAGCGAGAATCAAACCTGCGCCAACCATAGTTGAGATGCCTTGTGATTTTGAGCGCGATTCTCTAACTACTCAGCCATGGAGGCCCCATCTATCCTGTCATGTGTCTGTCTCCATCCAATCTATTGTCTCTGTCTACCCCATCCAGTATATGTCTATTCCATCCAGTATATGTATATCCCATCCAGTGTCTGTCTATCCCATCCAGTGTCTGTCTATCCCATCCAGTGTCTATCTATCCCATCCAGAGTCTGTCTATCCCATTTAGGTCTGTCTATCCCATCCAGTGTATGTCTATCCCATCCAGTATCTGTCTATCCCATCCAGTGTCTGTCTATTCCATCCAGTGTCTATCTATCCCATCCAGTGTCTGTATATCCCATCCAATGTGTGTCTATCTCATACAATATCTCTGTTAATCCATCCCTTCCAGTGTCTGTTTATCATGTCCAGTGTCTATCATGTCCAGTGTCTGTCCATCCCATTCAGTGTCTGTCCATCCTGTCCAGTGCATAGGTCCAAACGATTCCATACACCAGTGGACAGTAATCAGATAATGACATGTATAGGTACTGAGATCACTAGAGGTCCAGGTTACTATGGTTTGGGGTCTGTGCAAAGTTGAGTATATTGTTAGAAAATAGTCTTTATAAAAGGAAAATGATTGCAGGTTTTGGGGTCACAAGGTCAGAGTGAGAAAATCAATTTTGGGATCGCATGATATGATGATAAATGTATTCTTCAACTTTCTTACATTGCACATCTTATTGGTATATGTACTGATGTTGGTGAACACCAAATAAAGTTAAGGTCTGTAGGTGAAAGGTTAGGTAGCAGAACACTTCCGTGTAACATGAGTTGGCAGCAGGGCCTGGGATGAGTAGTTTTAAGATTGATTAGGTAACTTTCTGAAGTATTAACTCAACACTTATTGTTAGATATACCTACACCATATCTGGTGTCTGAGCATTTCGTGTCTGAAATATTTCATTATTTGACTGCATTGCTGAATAGTTCCAGTCTGAGAATTCATTATCTCTCCCTCTCTGTAGCTAGCATCAATAATTTACCTTTATCATAGATTTTCTAAAAATATTTGAGCTACAATTTTCAAATTTGCACATAGTCCACCTGTTGAATAGACCTTGACCTTTAAGAATTCAAACATAGACACGGTCCACTGTCATCAAAGCAGAATGTTTGTAATGAACTTACCTTTAACAAGTTCTTATTGCAAAGTATTGTAATCTATGAGATGAAAATACTGTATAAGCAGAATTTTTAGCAAGGATTTAAGTTTGCCTTCATTAGCGAGATTGTGAGATTGCTAAAACTGAATATCGCTAACAATTTATTCTGCTGCATTATTATTGTCAGGTATACATACAGTAAAACATCCTTATTTTGAACATGCTTAGAACGAATTCGTGCTTATTGCAAAGTGATATTTATTCCCCTATGTGAGGAAAATAACGGAAAAAAAATTATTGATTATGATGAAGTTTGATTTTAATGAACTTTTTTTGCTGGCCCTGGAGGCTTGCTATAACTGTGTTTTACTGTATAATGAAGTTTTGTTATAATGAACTTTTTTGCTGGCACTGGAGGTTCACTAAAACCGTGTTTTACTGTATTTGTGTATATAGTTTTTGACCTTTGTAGGCTGAATGAAGGTCACACTGTGTTTGTGGAGAGGAAGATCACAGGGAGACTACACGGCAGTCAGTCTCTGTCTCATTTCATGGCCCTGGGGAGAGCTAAAGACCTCAGCGAAACTATTGTAAATATATCAAGGGACACTTTCAGATCAGCAAATCATTGATGTGTATCAGTAGGAAAAATTGAAAGAATTCTATTTTATAGGATGGAATTTTCCTTACAACTCAAATCTATTCTGAAAGAAACAAAATTCTTAAACTTTGGAAAAATGGAAACATTTCTTGTTGCACCGTTTAAGCTCTCCTTTCAGTTTTCCTGTGTCTTGCACTCCAGAAACCAGTGTCGATGTTCCATAATTGGGTGACTTGTCAATGATAATCACGTACTTTGATCATTGTAGGTTAAATGAAGGTCACACTGTGTTTGTTGAAAGAAAGATTACAGGGCGCCTACACAACAGTGAGGCGCTACGTCAGTTTATGGCAATGGGAGGATCACAAGATTTAAAAGAGAATATTGTAAATACATTGAATTATGACGTATTTAGGGAACTTACATTCAGCAGTAATTTTATTTTGATGCATTCAAAAGAGTATTGATGTCACCAAGCTGTTCATGCTATTCTCTACAGTTACACTAAATTCCAAAATTAAATACCATATAATGGGTATTTTCTGTGCTTGTCCAATTTTAGCGGAATTTTGTGGATAGGAAAAATCTGCAAAAATTACAATCGCAGACTCTATATTCATGCACGTAATGTAGGTATTTATGGTCAAAAGCAACTGCAGAATTGCAAACATAGACTATAATCTGCTACCATTTAGGGATCAAATCTCAAAAAATTCCAATTACAAAAAATACCCATTATAGGCTGTATTGAAATGCACATATTTGGTGTTTTGTACCTGGATATTGATTCTCTATCATACTTTTCTCATTTTCAAATTCACAAATCAGGAGTGACCTTCATTCATCCTGTCAAGTAACACAGTTTTGTTGATGACCTCTGACCTTTTCAGGTTAAATGAAGGTCACACAATGTTCGTGGAGAGAAAAATTACTGGCAGATTGCATAATGATGAAGCTCTTTCTCAGTTCATGGCACTTGGAGGGGCAAAAGAACTGAAAGAAGAAATTGTAATGTGTGCAAAGAAATTTTCATTATTCATTTTTATATGACAATTTCATTTTTACGCAACTATTTCATATTCAGAAAGTAAAGTAATTCATTATTAAAGATAACTTAATTGGAATGTAAACAAAACTTTCTTTGAACAATAACATTTGAATTATTGATTAAACATGCCATGAAAGTATGGCGTTTTGCACAGAACCATGCATTCAGATTGATATTACAAATGTGTCTTGAGTTGTTTTTATTTAATATTATCTGTGCTCAGCTTTCAGTATTTTCAAACTGTAAAGAATTCAGTAGCAACATTTCACAGTTATTTTTTTGTCTTTTTAGGTTACCTGAGTCAGGTGACATGTTGCAATTGATCAATGTCCTTTGTCATGCATATCTTCTTAGCTGGAAGGCCTCTGCCAAAATTGTAAATTTCATGATCCTTGGGATAGAGGTTCACACTCCAGTGTGGGGGCCAATATTGCTTGATATATAGTGGTCATGTGATAAAAATTTAAGTAACAACTTCTTTAATTCTATTGATACTAAACTGAAACTAAATAGATACATGTATTAAGAAGAAGGTAGTCCTTTTCATGATCCCAGGGTGCAAGAGTTTTTGTTCCAAGTTGAGACCAAAATCATTATAGTGATTATTTTCTTTGTCATTTGAAGGATGTCTTTGTTGATGCTGCATAAAAACTAAATGCATTTGTAGGAAAATTGGAAGAAATGTACCAGGATTGTAAATTTCACAACCTCGGGGTTCTAACTCTAGGACAAGTCCAAATAGTCATATACTTTGTTACCAATATTACGTCAAGGCTTTCATCAGTATGGATACTTTTGGGGGCATTTGTTCTTTAAGAAGTCATCATGTTTTATACTGCTTCTAAATATTAGCTTAGATATGAAGATCAGGAAATTTATAAATTTCGTAGCCCAGTGATACTTGTGACTTATACTCAGATGACCGTTAAGGGTTGTGGGTCACTTGTTATTACTGCACACTGAAAGAAATTCTAGTTGATTTACTGACGTTTAAACAAAACTTGCTTTCACATCAGGAGGTTGTGTTGAAGAATGGACCCTACACCCGTCTGATACCGGACCTGAAGGGAGTGGATCCAGACGATGCCTTTTCCATTGTTCCGTATGAGAAGGGCTTCACTCTTCTGTTCTATCTAGAGACTCTGCTGGGGGGCTCAGGTAATGCATTTAAACAGCTTCAAGTAGGTCAAGGTGTGAATTAAGCTGAAGATAGTGAAGATGGGGAATTGTTATTTATTGATGAGGAAGGACAATGAAAATTGAGTAAACTGAACAGACAGACTGTACTAGTGCCAGAATATCTATTTAGTGTAACTGACATGCTAAGCTTTAAGGTGTGGTCACATGATAAAATTTTTCATTTGACATGATGCAATTTTGGGTTGACATTGATGCAAATCTGCATTTCTTTTCATTTGACTTACTTTTAACTAATATTGTATAGTGTGAACACCCAAGTACAGTGCAAAAACTCAAAACATTGAACAAAAGAGTCTGAATGAAAACCGAGTGATGGAAATCATTACTGTGTGAATACCTGAAGGTCTAATTTACTCTGTGTCACTCACTTTTTGTGAGAACTTCATTTGCATGCTTATTCACGAGATTGCCTTTATGCTAGATGATGTTTTCGTCAATGATTTTGTGTGTGTATGCACGTGTGTACATTCCAATTTCCTGTTGTATGTATACAATACGTATGACATACATTCCGATTTCCTGATATATGTATACAATGCGTATGACATACATTCCGATTTCCTGATGTATGTATACAATGCGTATGACATACATTCCGATTTCCTGATGTATGTATACAATGCGTATGACATACATTCCGATTTCCTGATGTATGTATACAATGCATATGACATACATTCCGATTTCCTGATATATGTATACAATGCATATGACATACATTTCGATTTCCTGATATATGTATACAATGCATATGACATACATTCCGATTTCCTGATATATGTATACAATGCATATGACATACATTCCGATTTCCTGATATATATGTATACAATGGTAGATTCCAATTTTTTGATGCTCCAAAGTGAAATAACTGTTGACAAGATTCAAAACTCTCAATTATGACATTAAAGAGCATGCACAAATCTGATGTTTGAGTAAACATTTGTTGACTTTTCTGTAAAAAAAAAAAATTTTGTATGATGACTTGTAAACATCAAATAAATTACAGACTTGATAGAAAATGACTGGTTTGTCTTTGGCTAGTATCTGCAACAGTATGTCCAATTCTCAGACAGAGCTTACCACATCTGTATGCTTTACAATACCAGAATTTAATTGAAAGTTGGCATGGATGATTAAATGTTCTTGTAGAAACCTTATTTTTGTTTTGTCGCCTTGGTGTGTACAATGTATTGATCTGCTTAAAAACAATGTCTGTGAAGAAAACCTGGTATAATAATGCAGTGATGTTCAGTGTTCCTATTTTTATCTTTTTCCTATATCAGATGTGTTTGAACAATTCCTGAAAGCCTACATAGAAAAGTTCAAACAGCAGTCCATTGACTCAGACCAGTGGAAAGACTTCCTGTATTCCTACTTCACTGACAAGGTATAGCAAGTAGATTATTATAACTCAGCTGATTTTTCACTATATAAATGTCAACAGACAAGCTGAAGTTTTAGGGAGGACTATTGGCATTATTAGCAAGAGTGATGAGATCTCTAAAATCACTAACTTTATTCCATATTGGAGGTAATAGTTAATTTTCCTGGAATTATTATAAATTCACTAAAATTAAGTTTTGATATATATATATATATATATATATATATATATATATATATATATATATATTGATAGATACCCGTTTTGATGGGAAAAATTGTTAGATTTGTGTTTCACTGAAAATTTCAAAACTTTGCCGATCCCATTTAAATCACCGTAAAATGAATAATTCTCTGCGAAAGGTATGTCAGTTGAATGAACTGATATACACCTATTTGGAACACTGGTCTTCTTTCTATTATCTTATGGAAAATTCGGATAAGTTCTGAATAGAATCATTAATATTCAGTATAAAATTGAATAGCTTCACGCATTAATTGGTTCTCCAATGAAATTGGTCGATGTATATCATTGAGGGAAATAGGCATGTTTTTAGGGATTTGGAATCTTACTGGCTACCTCAGTGATACACAAGAACTGTATACTGTTACATTGTTTTGAGGGACACTGACAAGACATCTCAAGGGTCTTGCACAATGTAATCCGAGGATCAATGACAAGGTTTGTTGAGTTACACTGACAAGATACGTCAAGTGACACTGACAAGATACGTCAAGTGACACTGACAAGATACGTCAAGTGACACTGACAAGATGCGTCAAGTGACACTGACAAGATACGTCAAGTGACACTGACAAGATACGTCGAGTGACACTGACAAGATACACTGACAAGATACGTCAAGTGATACTGACAAGATACGTCAAGTGACACTGACAAGATACGTCAAGTGACACTGACAAGGTATATCAAGTGACACTGACAAGATATGTCGAGTGACACTGACAAGATATGTCAAGTGACACTGACAAGATATGTTGAGGGTCACCGATGAGGTATGTCAAGGATCACTGAAAAGTTAAGTCAGGGGTTAAATGGGAAGTTATTTGACTTTAAAATCAAAAGTCTTATTTCACAGAAAGGGAGGCAAACTGAAAATTATATTCATGGCTTTTCAGAGAGAAGTGCTGGACAGTGTGGAATGGGATAAATGGTTTTATGATCAGGGAATGCCCCCCGTCACACCAAAGTAAGTTCTTTATCACGGAACAATGAATGTGAACTGTAATACTTACGTAATAAGATGGCAATTGTATCAACATGAATTATGATAAAACAGGCAGTGTCCGCATAAGAGAGATGATCAAATTTGACTCCTTTCTAGATTTTACCCATTTCTAGATTTTACCCATTTCCTCTTAATCTCAGTAATTTTTCGAGCTTGTTTTCCTATATTAATTTTGTTCCACAAGACTTATAAGCAGCTTGTTACAGATACGATGACAGTCTGGCCGTTCCATGTAGAGAACTTTGTCAGAAGTGGTCTTCTGCTGACGAGAATGAGCTGGACCAATTTAACCCCAGTGACTTGAAATCATTTACCTCTGTCCAGATCCGAGAATTTCTGGCTCAACTGGTGGAACAGGTAATATGCACTGGGAAATAGTCCTGTGCTTTGGTGGCCAGTTGTTTGGGTCCTGTTCTTTCCTCCTCACATGGAGAAGTCGATTGTAACCCCTAGCTTGTGAAGTTGGTGCATGTGTTGAAAGCAGACTGTAAGGATTTATAAATTATATTTCTTGAATTCTGCATGCTGAGTGTTCTGTTCTTGTATAGGGATATAGAAATTTTTAAAAAATCTTTATGTAAATATGTTGCACTCATCAAATACTTTTCTCTGTACTGTTTTCTGTTAGAGGGTTCCAGAATCATGCTGCTATAAATAAGCCTTGCCACCTCTGGGGGAAAACATTTTTGTTATCATCAAATCCGTCTGTTGATATTTCTGTATGTCCATTAATTACAATATCTGTGAACACAGTTTATCATATCATACTAAGTGCAATGTGTGTAAGGCACCTTGTTCAGGAGGATGTGTTTGTTTGCGTAACAATTATTTGGATTACTTGCACGATGGAAATGCACTTAGTTGTTTTGATATGCGGTTTATTTAAATGAAATTGGAATTGGAGATATTCAGTACATACATGTAGTGTCACTGTGGAAGACAGTTTACACTACATACAGAGCAAAGGGTTTAGAAATTTTTGCTATTTGATCCCAAAAAGTTAGCAAGTCATATTCTGCATCTCCAATTTCTGAGGTTGCTTTATAATGGTGCATTTAGATAACATCTTAATTTTGTTGTTTTGAATATTTGGAGATTCCTATCCTCAAATTTCAGCTAAAAATGTACAACCCTAGAAAATGCCTGTTATACAGTATATGAACACAGGTCCTGATATAGGTTAAATTGGATTGGATTGAAATTTGAAAGAGATGTTATATACTATAATGAATTTTTTTGACAGCCGCCACTATCCAATACCAAGGTACAGAAGATGGAGGAGCTGTATAAATTGAATGCTGTCCGGAATTCTGAAGTCAAATTCAGGTTTGTGTGCATATTTTATGTAAAAGAGGCGATTTTAAGAAACAAATATCGTCATGTTTTACTGTGATCATCAAAATGAAAACCAAAACTTCCTCCTGTGGGGATCCAGGTTAGAATAGGGCCTCAGTACCCTTGTTTGTCATAACAGGCGACTAGATGGGGTGGTCCTTCAGATGAGACTGCAAAAACTGAGGTCCTGTGTAATAGCAGGTATGGCACAATAAAGATCACTCCCTGCTCAAAGGCTGTAAGTGCCGAGCATAGACCTAATTTTTACAGCCCTTCACCAGCAAATGGTGACATCTCCATATGAGTTAAAAAATTTTGAACGGGATGTTAATTAATATCCAGTCACACCAAACAACAGAGGTGGAGAAATGGACCAGAGCCTCCTTTATTTTTCATATAAAATGATCCTATTCTATCTGAACTAGATGAATACAGTTTTCTAGTATAAAAAGCTTTAAATCATAAAAATGGAATTGAAAATAATTCCAAACAATTTGCTTTGAAAATTAATTATTTCATATGAAAAATACAGTGAAATTTTTAACAGTTCTATTTCTTCTTGTGTACGACTTTTAGATGACCGATTCTTTAATTTGAAGAAGCTAAAAACTGTTTCCGCGAAACATTTTCAAATAAAAAAGTGTCCTAACAAATTTATCCATGTTAATCACCAGAATAACCAGGTATAACCTTCTGCAGGTGGCTGAGATTGAGCATTAAAGCTCAGTGGAAAGATGCAATCCCTCGAGTGTTGGCATTTGTCAATGAACAGGGAAGAATGAAGTTTGTCAGACCTCTGTATAGGTAAGTGGAGAGAGGTTTTGTAATATTTGTTAACAACCTCTGTATAGGTAAGTGGAGAGAGATTTTGTAATATTTGTTAACAACCTCTGTATAGGTAAGTGGAGAGAGGTTTTGTAATATTTGTTAACCTCTGTATAGTTAAGTGGAGAGAGGTTTTGTAATATTTGTTAACAACCTCTGTATAGGTAAGTGGAGAGAGGTTTTGTAATATTTGTTAACAACCTCTGTATAGGTAAGTGGAGAGAGATTTTGTAATATTTGTTAATGAGCATGGCAAATGCATGGGGGGAAAAATGCATCCGTTTGTTTGGGTCTTACTGAGAAACTTCTAGTTAACTCTATAACTTGGAACACTCTAGTTGTACACTCACAGAACCCAGCTTTCTTGAATAATATTTTTATGCCCCTTGAAGATTCGGGGACACATGGTTTTTGGCCTCTCCTTCTGTCTGTCTGTGGCAAAAAAAACTATCATGGTCATTTCTTTTACACCATAAGAGGTAAAGCTTTCATATTTGGTATGTGTATTCCTTGTGGCAAGACTTTACCATGGACACCAAAATATTTGACATGGTGACCTTTACATTGACTTTTGACCTACTTATAGAAAATTCTAATATAAGCCAAATCTTTCAAATCATAAAGATACTGCTTTTGTATTGAGCTTGTTCATTTCTTGTGAGAAGACCTTTCCAATGATACCAGATTTGGTGACCTTGACATTGACCTAGTTTTTGGATTTTTTCAAAATAAAAGTTTTAACCTTGGTCATATACTTTTGAACCCTTTCATATTTGGTGTGTGCATTCCTTGTGGCAAGACCTTTCCATCGACACCAAAATCTTTGACCTGGTAACCTTTACAATCTTACAGTTCCAGTTTGTTGTAATCTGGAGGTATTAGTGTTTCACAGACACATGTTGTTTTCCATAGGGACCTGTATGGCTGGGAAGAATCCAGACCTATTGCCATAGAGAATTTCAAAAAACACCGAAGTGAGATGCACAATACCACGGCAACCATGCTGGCCAAGGATCTCAAATTGAGTTAAAGCTGTTCGATGAAGGATGTCATTAAAAAAAAAAACATCACTGAACAAATGTTGTACAAACATCTTATAAGTGCTGGTACATTTTTATTTCTTACATGTAAGAAATACATGTATTAAACAGTCTATGATTTAAAACTTTTAATTTCACGGGACCCAATGATTACAGTCAGGTAAACTGCGACACATTTAAATATACAGATATTTAAGTTAATTTTGATTTCCATTGTGGGTCACAATTACTAATACAACCTTCTTTCAAAGTTTAATGTAACATTCCTTTACTTTTTATATATTAATATTCAGGCCAAATGATTGTAGCACACATATTTTCAGGGAGAAACCCCAGTGTGCATAAAGCAAGGGAGGTAATTAATTTATGGAAATATAAAGCTTCCTAACAACATAAAACAAAATTGTGTTTGTGATTGTATCCTGTTCCGGTTCATTATGGGAAGTGATCATTGATTGTTGCTTGTGATCTGAAACTTGTTGAGCCAGACCTGTGTGTCAGAATACAAGTGTGTTGTATATATAAGTGTACTAGATATTATGTTTTAGTTTACATATTATTGATATGGCATACTTTTCTTATATTCAGATTCTAAGTGTGAAAATTTGGCACATATCCAGATGTGTGATTTCTGTTTCATTTACTGTGATACCGAGATGAAAGTACTCTGATGGTGCATGTAAATAAATATAATTTATAGATGTGAAAGAATTATGTGATTGTAGGTTGGATGATTTGGTGCAGTGTATAACAGTACACAGCATTACTGAATTTGACAGTCTCGTGGCACAGCTTGTGAATGAGCAATAAACTAGTTCCTGTTCCTTTATTATTGATTTGCTGTACAATTATATGTAGGGTGAAAGGTTATTTTTTTTTTATTTTTTTTTTGATTTACTTGCATTATTCAATTTGTTTGAACACCTCTCCGTGTCATGACCACAACAAATGTGAAAAAATAATGATTTCATTACATTTTATGAATAAAGTGCTTTAATATTTTGAAAATTACCACTTGTTCTGGTTACGTTTAGGAAATTGCAGCAGAAACTGGCTCAACCTACTCAATACTGGTTTTGACCGGTTTGTTACAGGAACACCGCAGAGGCGAAGGGCAATAAACAAATGCTTGCAATGTGTTTTAATCGCGAGATTTCAGTGGAATGTTAATCTGTACATTTACATGGTAAATGGTGTCCCTGTGCTTATTTTTCTTTGCAGAAACCAGCAAATGGAACTATTATTTGATAAAAATATTACAATGCACAGGCTTTCAGTGAAAATAACTTTATAATTTGGGAAGACAGAGAAGAAAAATGACACTTGACCTGTCGTTTGAATGCATCACACTACAGATTCCACTGGGGTCTATACTAAAGCAGTATGATTATATTACGAGTTAAGGTTCTTAACACTAAACCAATCCTTCAGTTTCAATTTTACATATTGAAAATTATCTCGCCACCTCCCCCTTTTCTTGTGTCACTTTAGGATCATCCCTGAATCATTACCAGTAATTGGCTGATTTTTGCGGCAGACGAAATACATCACAATAGCCGACACGTCATTGAATTTCACGTACTAGTTTGTATGCGTGTACCTGTTTTGCATGTAAATATACCATGTTGAAGTAAGCGGTGTGGCTGTTTTTTGGGTTTTTTTCTGCGTATTTATTTTTAAATCTGACCTTAAAATGTATAATAGATTTACGCAATTTTTTTTTTTTTTTTACTATTATTTAACGATTATGAAAAATAATTCACAGTTTTATATACTGTAGGAATTGCATATCGTATAAAGTAAAGATTGATTAATTATATATTGTCTAACGTCCCGCTCGAGAATTTTTCAATCATATGGAGACGTCACCATTGCCGGTGAAGGGCTGCAAATTTAGGCCTAAGCTTATCGCCTTTGAGCAGGGAGGGATCTTATATGTGCCACACCTGCTGTGACACGAGACCTCGGTTTTTGTGGTCTCATCCGAAGGACCGCCCCATTTTGTGGCCTCTTTCGACAAGCAAGGGATACTGAGGATCTATTCTAACAACCCGGGCCCCCAAGGGGCTACTAGATAAAAGAAATTTATGTACATGTGTAATTCTTTTAAATGACAATGTGAAACCTGTCTGGGAACTTGAATTTTGGGTGTTCATAAACAGTCATGCAATCATATACCGTTAGCCATCTCGCATCCCGGGTATAATTATGCGTTGATTACACAAGGAAAATCACGCATTTGATTAACTTCTAGCGTAAGTAACACTCCAAAAACAGTTCATTATATACGTCATACTTACCTTTGTTCTTACAAAGACCGGTATCTCTTATTTCAAAATCCGATCTTGTGAAATTTTCGCTGATTTTTTTCCCGCGATTTGAACGTGTTCGCGAAAAAAGTTAAAAATACATACATGCGGAGGAAAAAAACACAAACTGATCTACGATATTTTGTCAAAATTCCGTGAGTCCCAGGTTAGTTCTAAAATAATTCTACTTTCACGCTGATTTACATGGGTGAGATAAACGTTGTCTAAACTCAATGACAATAAATCTTTATGTTGACTTTCTTGAACTAAATTTCCGTACAAGAGGAACATACTTGAAGTCGTGCTTGACAAAAGGAACATTTGAAGTCGTGCTTGGTTTAAAAAAAATTATATTAGAGAACAAGCAGAGAGTATGCTGTAATATTATCGGGTGCCGTCAGGCCATTTCGCCTTCATTTCATACACTTAAGGAAATCAACTGGGAAAGTGTGTTTTGTGTGTGTGTGTGGGGGGGGGGGGGGGGGGGGGGGGGGGGGGGGTATTAGACGACTACATAAGGACTTTGCTTTCCTCGCAGTATATGATGATAAGTTTTAGCTTTGAAGATAAACCGTGTGAACATTAACAAAATATGCGCAGCTGATGAAATCCATGTAGTGATATTCCCACGTGAAATTTCGGATTATTTGGACTTTTCACGAACATCAGTCCCAGTCAACATTATATTCAGTTTCTTGAGCAAGTGACCGCTGAGGAATATTTGATTGCTCAGTTGTTTTTGACCCTGGGTCAACTGCAAGATCGGTATCTATTTTTGGTTGGTTTCGATAATTTGTGTCCAAAAGTCTCCCCTTTTCAATTTTTTCTTGTTCAATTATATTTTTAACCATCTGAATGTTTGTTTGGTTTACTTGATGTGATTGTGGGTAATTAGAGAGATCCTCGGTATTTTCTAGTTGTTTGTTTGGTTGATATGTGTTTTCTTCAATACTTGATTCTTCAAGGTTGCTAATGTATAATGCACTCTGGTTCTTCCTGGTGCTGGTTGTGTTGCTGTCATACACCACTGCGTTGGGTTGTATCCGTGGTTGCGTATGATTGGCATTTCTCAGTCTCTCCGCTTGTTCTCGCTTTAAAAGTGATCTGACCAGCAATACGCCATCAAAGTCCACGTTGTGGTTAGAACTTGAACTGGTCTTTGACGTATCTTCTGACGTCTCTTTCTGGGGTTCCACGATTTCTTTGCTGTTGTTTCTGAAATTTTCGTACACTGGTGGCAGGTGATGAGGTCTTGCGGTCAGTTGCATTCGGAGTTGTTCTAAATCAGCCTCGCTTTGAGCTCCAAGCAGTGTCGCCAGCTCTCCAGGTTTATAATCCCGAATTGGGAAGTTGTGGACATTCCAACTAGGCGGCATTATTGCATGAAGCGGACCTCGCGGTAGCTCCGCCATTGACAAGGACGTCTGCTCAGCCTCACTGTTGTCTAATACCTCTGGACTTGCCTCTGATTTTTCTTGTGGAGGAAGTTTCTCAAGTATGCTTAAAAGACAATTTGATAAAACATTATTACGTAACAGATCCATTTTATTATAGCTTAGGAACAAACTAGAAAACGGAATTAACACGTACGTGTTGGAGTGCCGTCTGCAATATTTTCCGCATTTTCTACAAGGACGTCGTTTGTAACAGGCATACGTGATCATGAAAACAAATATGAGGAAGAGAATTGAACAGATGATGGCAGTTGCAATTCCTCCAGGTTTCTCTATGAAACTCCTGGGATCGACTGTAATTGCAGACACAAAATTTTATATTTAAATTAGTTTCATTCCTTTGCATACAATAGCATTAATTGTGCAGGATTTTAATCTTGTCAGTTAAAAACATTAAACAGCACACGCACGACATGGTGTCATACTAGTTACGGACGCAGTTTAAATATCATTTGAAATTCGGATCATGGAGCACATGGTTTAAGTCCAATTCTGGCGACAGGCAAAGGGGCGTATCGTACCAGGACAAGAAAAGACGATCAGAGGCTTTAATATGGAGAAATATCAGGAATCTGCGAATGTATGAACTCATTTTGAAATTTTCGGTATTACATGATTGGTCCAAAATACAACAAAAAGTGTTTCGTTCAAAGTATAATTATACCATATCTTTATTACTTTGGAACATAGACGTCACCGTCAAATTGACAAATTTGAAAGATTAAGTCATGAACAGGTTAAATGCAGATGGACAACGTACTAAACAAAATGGCGTCTATACTGCATTAAAGGCAACATGGTCACACAGATCGGTCTATATATTGAACTGTTTAATACACGGCAGTGCACCACCGTAGTCACATTTACCGACAGCCATTACCAAAACAAACTATGCTATAGTATGTCGATCACAGTGACGTACATGGATGTTACTGCTGTAGTGCCATAAAACGTGACGTTCAGTTCTTCCTCATCGTCGAGGAAGGATCTATCGAGATGCGTGTTTCACGGACGAGTGTGCAACGTAAGATTTGTTTTTGAATGTGTTACACGGGCAAATGAACACGAATGTGCAACACGGGCAGATAAATACGAATGTGCATCACGGGCAGATGAACACAACCCATAGTGTCGTGTGGAAGTGGACGAAATGAAGGAGACGTATTCTGTAAATGGTATATTCCGGAATGCTAGTGCGTAATGGCAGCAAAAACAAACGAAGTGCTAGACTATGGGTTGTGTTTATCTGCCCGTGTAGTACATTCTCTGTTTTTGTGGTACTGTAGAACCGTTTCCGTTTTAGTCACGTGCAGACATGTATATTTTTTAAGATAGCCAGTATACTACATCATGATAATGACTCTAGCGTATCCTTTCTTTGTTTAACCCCGTGGGGATGCGGGTTGTTAGAATAGATCCTCAGTACCCCTTGCTTGTCGTAAGAGGCGACTAAATGGGGCAGTCCTTCGGATGAGACCGCAAAAACCGAGGTCCCGTGTCACAGCAGGTGTGGCACGTAAAAGATCCCTCCCTGCTCAAAGGCCATAAGCGCCGAGCATAAGCCTAAATTTGCAGCCCTTCACCGGCAATGGTGACGTCTCCATATGAGTGAAAGATTCTCGAGCGGGACGTTAAACAATATTTAATCAATCAATCAATCTTTGTTTAAGACAAATTCCTTTATAAAGCTTTCGAGCTTTTTTGTATACCTGGTTTGATTATGTAGTCACAGTAGTGATCTGTAGATCATGGGGTCGATTCCCGAGGGCGTCTTCATTATATGTCATGATTTTTTCACTAAAATTACCTTTAAACTTTACATGTGTTATACATATCTATATCAATTTTCTTAGACTGTTATAAATCTTTATGAGAAAAATTTACCGTCTACACAAGTCAGTGGTCCTATTGTTAAATATCCCTCCGATGCTCTCTTAGACATTCTGATCACCACCCTTGTCACTGGGAGGGCGCTGCTGTCTGTCAGGTACCCGCTGTCTTCTCTTAGTGTTGCGTCTTCCGCTAAACAGTTGCAGTTTTTGGAGGGATTTGCGCACGTACTAGACAGGCCACATGCACAATAGCTAGATTGCATATTAGCATCTCCCCAGTAGTATTGCATTACGGAGTCACGTGATTCCCATTTCGAATACGTTGCTACGAAATTTTAAAACAAATATAAATGTAATCGCAATCTGTAGATTTTGTTACTTTTTAATTCTATCTTATTTTACACAATAAATTACAAGAATGGGAATTTAAAAAATCACTTCTTAAGACATTGCCCTCTAATTTTTTCGGTCAGATATACTTACGTTGTAAAATTAATTTAGATGTATTGCATTCATATTTTATGTATTGTTGACAGCTTGATGTCAAGGTCATTACCCTCTCTACGTCATTCATTGTGACGTCATACGTTGGAATCACTATACCGTACCCTGTAAATGAAGTAAAGAATAAATCAAGGTATCAAGAAAGATATCCAATTAGAAGGCTGTCTCCGTGTCTAGTGATGTAACGATCATCCATTGTTAAGATTCAAACCCTACGCCAATCATTAAATATACATTTTTGATGTTTGAGTATATATACCATATATATGATATTAAAAAAAAGCATTTTAATAGTCTTACAGCCGTTGATGGAGTATCCCAAGTGAGTTCTCGCAATGACGTCATGATTAAACACCGTTTGTGCGGGAATGGACGTCATATCACAGTAAACTGATAACACGTTCCCATCTCTGTTAGGGTCCACGTTGAAAGTAGCGCTCTTCGTATGTCCATGCAATCGCCATTCTTCGCAGTTTCGCCATGTTGTCGCTGCTGTTGCTGTAAAATTGCACAACACACTATCACACATGTGTTTAAATGTGTTGCTATGACCGAATGGCAGTAAATACCAAGTTTAGGCGTTGTTATGGTTTCTTTTACAGCAGTTATGAATAAAGTACCAGTGTTTTGAGCAGTGCACATGTTTGCTGCTTGATGGCTATTTGATTCACCTAACGAAGAAAACTTGGCAGAAATATGTGCACAGTAAGTCGATCTAGAGACCAGTGTATGACATCATTTTGAAAATATATTTATTAAAAAACATTAAGTTGTGAAGGGTTAGATGGAGGTTGGCAGAGGAACAAGACCTTCATAAACAACGATGCATTATGTTAACAGCAGTACTCGTTTCTGAGATCATAGCTATCGAACACTTCTCTGGTCACACCCGCCGTAAGTCCTGCATTTTGATCAAATAAACGAAGCAATCCATAGTTAACATCAGTTTGTAAAGACAAATTGGTATGAAACACGTCAGACAGCAATCCACCTAATGACAGGTTGTATTTTGCAAATTGCCAATCAGATCATTTTAACGACAATAGATCTTGCGAAATACTGACTCCAAAAGAGACTATTGAAGCCCCTGTAGCACCAACTTATTTCTCGGTAGCATGCCTCGGTTTAAAAATTGATTATACGCAGAACATACTCTCAGATATGCAATCAATTTAAAGACATAAATAACACATGTAGGTGATAAGAAAATTCGACGATATATGAGGGCTGTTCGATATCTAATGTGTATTGTACCACAGCGTGATAACGCTTTGCATGATTTCATGGATGATGATACTCTTGAATATCTCTGTTCAATACCTTTCCAATGGTATAAACACAGCCTTCAGCTCCACATAGTTTTAAACTTGTAGTCATTTTAATAGAGCCAGTCGTTGACCACTGTTGTAAAAATGGTTGTGAAACGGGTTAAGAATATTGAAAAAATTGGAGCTTATATAGATGTTCGCACAAAACTCTGTCATTCGGAAAAGTAGATTTTTAATGAATTGGGGGAAATTTATGGGTCCGATAAGGTATCTTATGAGGCAGTTCGTAGGTGGGGAAAGATTGATTGATTGATTATTTTCCGCCACACTCAACAATTTTCCAGTTATCTCGTGGCGTTCAGTTTTTGTAGGTGGAGGAGGGAACCCTGATACAATGTATCCGGGAAGAGACCACCGACCTTCCGAAAGTAAACTGGCAAACTTTCTTACATATATCGGGATTCGAACCCGCGCCGACTAGAGGCGAGAGGCCTTGTGATTTTGAGCGCAATGCTTTAACCACTCGGCCACGGAGGCCCCAGTGGGGAAAGAAATTTCTGACTGCCACAGAGTCCGTCAAAGATGCAGCAAAATCTGGCCGAACTGTGACTTTAACAGGCCCAGGCGAATATCTCAAAAGTCAGGGAAATAATTGAAAGTGATGGCAGGTACACGATACATAATATCGCTACAGTTGTTGGCATATCGTTAACGCGGGTGCATTTCAATTTGAAAGCACGAGAGATTTTTGCCAGATGGATACCGCATGTGTTGACAGATGACCAAAAATGGGTACGAGTACAAACCGCTGAGCAATTGCTCAAAATGTTTCTCAAATTCAATCGAAGACAATTTGCAAACATTGTTACTGGTGACGAAACATGGGTTCACTATTTCGAACCAGTAAGAAAAATTGGAAACAATATATGGCTAACTAAACACGGTAGAAGGTCTGTAGTTGCCAAACGAACCATAAGCACAAAGAAGTTTCTTTATTACATTTTCTTCTCGTGTGATGATATAGCCGTGCAAATTCCGGTGCCGAAGGGCAAAGTGTTACAGATCAGTATTACCGAGATGTTATATACTAAAAAAGCTCAAGAAATGTTACCATAAACGACACCTTGTGTAAGGATTTATGCATGTTCGTCTAATTCATGATAATGCTCCATCACATACATCTGAACTTGTGAAGCAATTTTTGAAGTCGGAGAAGATTACCGTCTTGCCACACCCACCATACTCTCCAGATCTAGCCCCATGCAATTTTTTCCTTTTTCCGAAACTTAAAAAGTTCTTGCATGGTCGTCGTTACAAGTCCCAACAAGCCCTTGGCTCAGCCATCAGTTAGTGCCTCGGAGGTCTACCTAAATCAACGTACCGTGACGTATTTCAGAAATGGATTCAGAGGTAGCAATTATGTATTTCAAACCACAGAAAATACTTTGAAGGGATGTAATGTTCCTTTCACTATTTGAGTCGAATGCTTTTGAGAATTCGTACAATACACATTACAGATCGAACAACCTTCGTATGTAAATGTCGAGTTGAAGGCAAAAGCCAACATTTTCGTCTCTTGTAGAGGAATTTGAATAAATTCTGCCTCATAAGAATACAAAACAAGGTCAGCTAATAAAAGGTCACATCCTGTGATGTCTATACTCATAAATTAACACTGGCACCAGGCATTGACAAAACGTATTGCCATAAGCAACCGTTGTGCTAAGAAACTTTTCCTTTCTTTTCAGTTTTTTTGGAACAAATATTTATAAATTTTTGGTTTACTTAGTTCAGGGTCGACGTGTCGTAAATATTGGCCTGTCCAATCGTAAGCTAGGTTTGTTACAAGCATGAGCTTTATTACAAAATTATAGCCCAATGGTTACACACTTCCTTTACCAATGACCTCGAAACTGGTCAAGTACATGTAACCTTGATACAGGATTATGGTACGCTGTATGCAATTGAAAACCCTCGCCTTTTACTCCGGAGTATTTCATAATTTTGTATATTTAATATTTTCAGTATTCAACATGAAGATATAACTACTTTACTTTACGCATTCCAAGGTATGTCGAAAAGTATCGAAAATTTCAATAGTTTTCCTTATATAAGTAGGCAATCTTTCTCCGTCAGAACACGAGGACGACCACCCACCCCCTCCTCCCCCACTTTTTTTTTTTTTTAATGAAAGTGTTTTTGTTCGAACTGGTTTTAGTAAACGAAATGCTTATCCCGATCAATTGATAAAAACGACCAATTTATTGAGTTATTATTACTATCATTTTTCAATTTTGCATTTCCCTGAAAGCAATTCCTTGATGTTTAAATTGATAAATATATCATTTTTAGATAGAAACATTATTAAGTGTGAGTAGGTGAAAGTACTTTAAACACTTACTTCAAGTTTAGTTTAAAGAGGCAAACTATAGTGATATGGCGTGGTTATGTTGTAATGGACTTCCTGGAGTCATAGAGAAACTAAGACACACACACACACACACACACACACACTAAAACGACCAGCACCAGTACTAAAACTAAACTATAGAACTTAAGAACAAACCAAACAGAACGTATATATATCGAAATAATCAAGTGCAATATGGAGCAATAAAACAACGGCACCTTTATTAGCAGTCCATTTTTACAATTTATATTTAAGTATTTTATTTATTTATTTGTTATTTATTTCTTATTGTCTATAATATCCACATTCATTCCCCGAATATTTTTTCTCGACATAATAACCATATTTCATCACCAGCATTTATTTCTTTATTATTCTCTTTTTATTTTATTTTTCATCAAAGTTGAACACTAGTTATATAGCTTCACACCTCTAGATACGACACATTTATAAGGACCGTCATTAGAACGAATTAACAAACCGCGTAATTATATTGATTAGTTAACTCGTTCTTTGTTTACAACTTCATCAGGCGTTAGAGTAACGTTCTAAACAGACGCTGTTTTATTGTTCCATACTGCGCTCAGTTATTTCAACGTTCTGTTTGTTCTCAGGTTTTGTAGTTTAGTTTTAGGTGCTAGTTTGCATTTTCATTTTTTATTTCTATGAAAATATTCTGTCGTCCTGAAGAAGACCAAGTCGTCCAGAAAATTTGACAATTTCGTATTGTTCGTCGTGTCGTTGGTCATTTTTAGTACTTTATATATCCTTATTATTTGACCTCGTTTCTACATTTAGATCCGGTAATTTGGATATATATATATATATATATATATATATATATATATATATATATATATATATATACTGTATATATATATATATATATATAAGTTTACGAATTTGTACCTTTTCCACTCAAGAAAGGAACTGAAGATCCAAAATTGGCTAAAACGACCATTTAAAAAAAAATCGCCCAAAAGGGGAAAGGGGGTTTTATCACCGTAAACCCCCTTTTAGATCCGCCACTGCGGCTGTTTGCACAATCGTACTCACCTCGTAGGATCCACAACAGTATGACAGCGGAATGAATCATGTTCACTGGTATTGTCTCACAATCTGAGAAGTGACTTCTCAAGAACAGGACAATTATATCTAAGCAATGTGAAGTTGTTAATAAGTTCACAATTCTACAGGGGAAATTTACTTACACAGCGATGTATACTTGAAAGTTTAAATAAAAACGCAAACATATAGCAATGTACAATTTATTTAGACGGTCATTTGCAAACATTGTTGAAGGTGTTTGGGACAAGGGCAAATTCAGTGATTCATGCTCTACAGGTCTTTAGAAATTCCTTGAATAAAGAGGAAGTCACGCATTTGTCCAAAGCGGAAGTTCCGTACAATATGGTACAATTGAAGCAAATACAATAACCATGGTATGTGGACCATTATTTAATTATTCTTCTGTGAATAAAAAAAAGTTCAATTGAAGTGTTTAACTAAAGCTATTTGTATACATCATGATGACCATAACATACGGAAGGTAATAGAGAGGAGAATCCAACGCCGGGGGGACCACCTCACAAATATTATCCATTTTTGATAGAGTATTGTTCAAAAATACTAAAGTATATGCGCCTTCTATTGACAGCACTCGGTATTGTCAAGGGGCTTTGCTACTGACCACCCCCCCCCCCCCCCCCCCCCCCCTATGACTTCACCCTGGACGCACTGGGGGCCTCAAGACATTCCACAGACACCGGACTATTTATCCCCTTCCCCTGCCTTATTACGTTCAGAAATTTCTTAATCCGCCACTGTTGAATATAACAACATAACTGATAATGGCCATATCGCCTTAATATTGGAGACCCATGGAAAAATCCCGATAACCGTGAGGTCATATTAAAGGGATGAGTAATCTTCAATGAAAAAAAAAAAGCAAATTAAAACGATTTTATTCAAATTTAACAGAGGCATTTTATTGTGGGAATATTCTGACTGAAAACATACATAGTTTTGAACCTCTCAATGTATGCACAAACGACGAATCGCAGTAAACCGCTTTCCGTGGCCATTTTTATGCAGCCGGGCTGTTCAAACTGCACACGTTGACTTATTTTCCTGTCTGTGCCGTCACCTGAAAGAGTCGTTCCCTATGAATAAAACTAAAATCAAACAATTGTGAAAAAAAGAAGTTTTTGGGAGAGAATACAGCATGGACACGTCCCATACTACTTGTTCCATCTAAAATAATAATGCTTTTACATTCTGTAGGTCACGTTTAAAGGACTTAACTGCCCCCATAACACAAGTCACGTTGTTTGAAATCTCTCTCTCTCTCTCTCTCTCTCTCTCTCTCTCTCTCTCTCTCTCTCTCTCTTTCTCGCAGAGTTAAGGAGAACATTTAATTCTATTGAAGATATCTTTAAATATTTTCAACAGTACTATATAACGATGTAGATAGTTAGAGAGCGCTTAAGTATAATAAGAGAGATCGTTAACAAGAAAGTGCAATTTAATTATTCTTCCTCTCTATCACAAAATAGTTTACTTCAATCTACAGTCATGCAGTAAGAAGAAATAGAGATACAGCGGCCAGTATTTGAACATTATGAAAATTTTCTCTTCCATATATTTCTGCACGAAAGTTGATGTTGTACATTGAAAAAATCGAATATTGTGATCTTTTACCTTTATTAATTGAACAAATCTCGTATCCTTTACGGAAAATAAATAACACTGGGAGATATAGTGTACTTTGATTACGAACCATGGGCACAGGCGTGTACACCAGCTTCCTTGATTAATTTAAATTCGCCCACGTGAGCGGAGGAGATTTGTCTTTCCTTCTTTTCCTTCTCATAAGGAAACAGACAAAGTCTGTAACTAAAATGGACGCGCATTGTGGTAAGTCTAAATTTCATTTTGGTAAAATGGTAATTGACAACCTCCATATATAAGTAGCCACAGATTTGTAGCTCTCTGGGTGAATATTGAGATCTATAGCCTATCTCTATATTTTTCCAGAGTCATTCTTGTAGGTGATAGTATGATCTCTATGTTTTTTTGTTTTTTTTTTATATTTGTAGGTGATAGTATGATCTCTATGTTTTTTGTTTTTTTTATATTTGTAGGTGATAGTATGATCTCTATGTTGTTTTTTTTTATATTTGTAGGTGATAGTATGATTTCTATGTTGTTTTTTGATATTTGTAGGTGATAGTATGATCTCTATGGTTTTTTTTTGATATTTGTAGGTGATAGTATGATCTCTATGTTTTTTTTTTATATTTGTAGGTGATAGTATGATCTCTATGGGTTTTTTGATATTTGTAGGTGATAGTATGATCTCTATGTTTTTTTTTTTTTTATATTTGTAGGTGATAGTATGATCTCTATGTTGTTTTTTGATATTTGTAGGTGATAGTATGATCTCTATGTTGTTTTTTGATATTTGTAGGTGATAGTATGATCTCTATGTTTTTTGGGTTTTTTGATATTTGTAGGTGATAGTATGATCTCTATGTTTTTTGGTTTTTTTTAATATTTGTAGGTGATAGTATGATCTCTATGGTTTTTTGTTTTTTTTGATATTTGTAGGTGATAGTATGATCTCTATGGTTTTTTTGGTTTTTTTGATATTTGTAGGTGATAGTATGATCTCTATGTTTTTTGGGTTTTTTTATATTTGTAGGTGATAGTATGATCTCTATGTTGTTTTTTGATATTTGTAGGTGTTAGTATGATCTCTATGTTGTTTTTTTTTTATATTTGTAGGTGATAGTATGATCTCTATGTTGTTTTTTGATATTTGTAAGTGATAGTATGATCTCTATGTTTTTTTTGTTTTTTTGATATTTGTAGGTGATAGTATGATCTCTATGTTTTTTGGTTTTTTTATATTTGTAGGTGATAGTATGATCTCTATGTTGTTTTTTGATATTTGTAGGTGATAGTATGATCTCTATGTTGTTTTTTGATATTTGTAGGTGATAGTATGATCTCTATGTTGTTTTTTGATATTTGTAGGTGATAGTATGATCTCTATGTTGTTTTTTGATATTTGTAGGTGATAGTATGATCTCTATGTTGTTTTTTGATATTTGTAGGTGATAGTATGATCTCTATGGTTTTTTTTTTTGATATTTGTAGGTGATAGTATGATCTCTATGTTTTTTGGGTTTTTTGATATTTGTAGGTGATAGTATGATCTCTATGTTTTTTTTTTTTTTATATTTGTAGGTGATAGTATGATCTCTATGGTTTTTTGTTTTTTTTTATATTTGTAGGTGATAGTATGATCTCTGGTTTTTTGGTTTTTTTTATATTTGTAGGTGATAGTATGATCTCTATGTTGTTTTTTGATATTTGTAGGTGTTAGTATGATCTCTATGTTGTTTTTTTTTTATATTTGTAGGTGATAGTATGATCTCTATGTTGTTTTTTGATATTTGTAGGTGATAGTATGATCTCTATGGTTTTTTTTTGATATTTGTAGGTGATAGTATGATCTCTATGTTGTTTTTTGATATTTGTAGGTGATAGTATGATCTCTATGTTGTTTTTTGATATTTGTAGGTGATAATATGATCTCTATGGTTTTTTTTTTGATATTTGTAGGTGATAGTATGATCTCTATGGTTTTTTTTTTATATTTGTAGGTGATAGTATGATCTCTATGGGTTTTTTTTTATATTTGTAGGTGATAGTATGATCTCTATGTTGTTTTTTGATATTTGTAGGTGATAGTATGATCTCTATGGTTGTTTTTTGATATTTGTAGGTGATAGTATGATCTCTATGGTTTTTTTTTTATATTTGTAGGTGATAGTATGATCTCTATGTTGTTGGTTTTTTTTTTATATTTGTAGGTGATAGTATGGTCTCTATGTTTGTTTTGATATTTGTAGGTGATAGTATGATCTCTATGTTGTTGTTTTTTTTTTTTATATTTGTAGGTGATAGTATGGTCTCTATGTTTTTGGTTGGGCTATTTGTCGGATTTCTGCTGTTGTTCGTGGTGTGTGTCCTCATTTGGAGATTCAGGCTAGTATTCAATACAACTGTAACACTAACTATAGAGTAGTATGTACTTTGATTGTCCAGTTTACCAACAAAGTAGATGGCAAGTTATTTCCTTTAGAGAGGCGTGGATGTAGGCTATGCCTGTCCACTTCTCTAAGAGAATGGATGACAGCTGTGTTTTATTTAAGGTATCTACTATGAGCCTTCGCACTTAAGTTCAAATATTCAAATTCAATTTTTTTGCTGACCGTTATAAATACCTTAGTGAAGCATTGTAAGCATTAAAATTGGAAAAATAAAACATTTTCAGCTCAAATCGTGTCCTTGTCCCTTTAAATGAGAAGTTCGTGTTAGATATACCTTGCAAGCCAAATCCGTTTCCCATATTACTGTACACTCATGCGCGATACGAGTGACATCACATCCTATCTTTGTTTCTATTCATCTTCTGTAGTGCTATTAAAAAGCATGAAATAAACACGCCAGATCACGCCGATGCTTGTGTATATACAAAAAAAAAAAAAAAAAAAAACAACAGCAAAAAACAAAACAAACAAAAAAACAAAAAAACCCCAAAACTGGTAATTTTGTCGGTAATAAGAGTAGTAGGATCACACAACCCCTTATAAATTTTATCAGGGGATAGTATTATTACAATAAATGAATATATATATATATATATATATATATATGTGTGTGTGTGTGTGTGTGTGTGTGTGTGTGTGTGTGTTCCTTTGGTGTATACTTGCCACAACATGGCTCTTAGCCACATCGCTCACGTGTATCATTTTGGTCCGTATTTAGAGATTTCCCCTGTATATTCGCATTTAAAGCATTGGTTCCCAATTGTGGCCCCACCCTACCCCCGGGGGCCAAGATTTTAACAACTTGAATCTACACTATGTCAGAAAACTGCCATATATAGATTTGAACTTTTCTGGCTCAGTGATTCTTGAGAAGATTTTAAGAGTTTTTCCTGAAAATTTTAATAAACTTGAATTTGCACTATGTCAGAAAGCTTCCATATAAATTTGAACTTTTCTGGCCCAGTGGTTCTTTTAAATGACCCCACCCTATTTTTGCATTTTTTGTGATCATCTTCCCTTTGACGGGGACACGGCCTTCATTTGAACAAATTTGAATCCTTTTCACCCAAGGATGATTTGAAGTTTGATTGAAATTGATCCAATGGTTCTGGAGAAGATTATTTCCTATATTTTCGCATTTAAAACTTCGATCACCTATTGTGGCCTCATCCTACCCCCGGGAGCTTTGATTTTAACAAACTTGAATTTGAACTATGTTAAGAAGCTGTCGTATAAATTTAAACTTGTCTGGCCTAGTGGTTCTTGAGATTTTAAATCACCTAACCCTATTTTTGCATTTTTGTAATGATCTCCCATTTGAAGGGACATGACCCTTCATTTGAACAAATTTGAATTCCCTTCATCCAAGGATGATATATGCCAAGTTTGATTGAAATTGGCCTGCTGGTGTTGGAGAAGATTTTTTAATTTTTCAGTGTGTGTGTGTGTGTGTTTGGTTTTGTTTCTGTTTTTGCTATTATCTCCCCTTTGAGGAGGCGCTGCCTTTCATTCGATGAAAAGTTTACGACGATAACGGAGTTTTTTTTTTGTGTTTTTTTTTTCTTTTAGAAAAGCTCACTTGAGCCTTCGGCACAGGTGAGCTAAAAACTTAACATGCAGTTTTTCATATGATTATTTGTAGCATTACGTTTGGACTTTTTAATCTTTATAATCTAGAGCAAGATGGGTTATGAAGGCTGCAAAACAACTCCGTCTCGGTTACAAAGACAACAAACCAAAGAACAATGAAAAGGTATAAATATTTCTACTTCAATAGCAAAAGGAAACAATCCTTTGTTCGACAGCAATTTTAAATTATGTTATTATTGATTTGAATAATTTCCGTGTGTAAAGGTCGTTGTCAAAGAAAATGTATGGGTAGATGCCGGTATTAAGAAGCACTGACATTCACTAATTTAAAATTACTTCACATTTCAGAGAAAAACGTACTCCCTACGAGAACCTGAACCTATTCCCTCTGATTCGCCTGTCCTCATGAGAAGAAGACTGTCGGTCATTACAAACAATCATGTGACCTTCCGATCCCTGAATTCGACTCCATGTAATGTTGAAGACTCTAATGTAGGAGATCACGTGAAGCTTCAATCCATGTACTCTGCACCTCGTGACCTAATTCCTGCTACGTCTCGGAGTAGCTGCCTCGGTCAACTTGGTCTGGCTGATTACATGTTAAACACAGATGAAACTGAAAGTTCTCCTCGGAACCCAGTATCTACCGAACAACTTTCAAGGAAATTGCCATCAATGTGCAGGTACGACGCGTACGAGGACGAATCTCCTTACAGTTTAATTCGATATACTGAGGGGGGATATCCCAGCCAGTTTTTATACTCACCTAAAAACGAGTCTATTCCACATTCTAAATCTAGACTCGACTCGTGTGGAAGTGATTATACGAGACACAAGGAAACAGTTCAGGACAGGTCAGCATTCAAAAGCCACAGAAGATCAACTTGTCCAGAACTCAAAGATCTTCGTCTTCACCACGGAGAATTACAGTCAGAGAACACTAACCCTTCACAAGTTCGTATTTACGTGTAAATACTGAAATGTTGCACTGAGAGAAAACTCGCTAGTGCTTTAACAATCTCTTCACTGTTCCTTTTCGAGTATAATAATTGTAAGGGCAATTTCTATTGCAGAATTCTGAAACATCCATCGCCAACGAGAGAGTAGCGTATAAACCTCAAGATGAGGAACAATTTTACTACACGCTGGAAAACGTGAATCCACTCCCCATTTCTAGATTTGAGAGATTACACAACATGTCACGTGATTCCCAAAGGATCGACCATGACAGATCCTATTATTCACGTTCAGAGAGGTGTTCGAACAGCCTCTCCGAGACAATAATGACGGAATATCCTTACTTGAGAAAGAAATTTGATGACGTGTTACAAGATCAAAGAAAAACAAAGAGCTGTTCTGTGATATCATCAACAAGCGTCTAACTTATTTTCAGTTTCATCAAGCACTTCATTATTTGTATAATGACAAAGTCTAATTACAACATCTAAGAAAATGAACAGTTAAAAAAAATGTGAGGTTTACTAGATGTTTATTTGCGATCTCTGTCCTAATATATGTACAAAACGATAGTAAATAAACTTGAACAAACATATAAAAGGCACAAAGCATTGCATGAGTTGACACTAGGTGACACAGACTGGTAAAAATACAGTCAAACCTGACTATTACATAAACTATTTGAACAAACAACTGGATATCAAAGATTGTACAATCAAAATGTTGTCTTGTTCGCTGTATGTACACAGCTTTTCAAATGATCAGCAAAAATTCTGATGTTATGCCAAAAAAAAAGAAGAAAAAAAAGAAAAAGGAAAGAGTTTTCAAGCATATAATTATTTTTCACTTTACATAGTTCCAGTTTTTGATAGAAGTCAATGTGTCACCAGGTCTGATAAAAACAGAACACAGATTTAAAATGGCTGCCATTTTTCAACTGAATATCACATATCAATAAGACAAAATGGTGTGTTACTTCTTGAAATTAAATAAAATCATAAATGCTGTTAAAGTAATATAAAACGGAAACTTATAAAAAGTGATCTGATTCACTCTCTGGGCATCATTATACAATTTTAATGCTAAATAGATGTACAGATCTTGATCCCTTGCAATGCAACTCCTTATTTTCCAAACAGATCTTGTCAAATTTAATCTCCAAAATAATGTTGTAAAATTATCAGTTTATTTAAGGTGCCAGCCATTTACACCCGTAAACTAAAAATCACTTTTAAACATTAGTCCTGTGAAACTGAGTAAGTCAGTAAGTGAATAAATAAATAATCGCTGGTCAATAAACCACTTGACCCTATCCAATCACAACCTTTGACCTCTTGTAGATTGAAATAAATATTGAGTACGAACCATTCTTTGCTAGCTTGATGCTCACATGTATTAACTACACAGTATGATCAACACTGAGGATGGGTAAAACACGACATGGAATATAACGGCACAGCACTAGACTGGTTCTCAACAATGATAAACAGAAACTGGTACCCAGCATATACATAGAGAGTGCACATATATTACTTGAACACTGATTTTAAATGAGTAATGAAAGTTAACAATGATTGTCTCTAGTTTCCCATTAATTCACACTGAGGCGATTACGAGTTTTGTCAGGCACATGGTACCAGATTGACAACACAACAAATGAACAGCATTGATTGGTCAATATATATACACCATTATAATCAGGATATAACGCACTGCTTCTGTTTCACTCTATGTCTGCCTGTCATTCTCTGACGCATTGCACTATTGGCTCCGAGTGAGATACTCATATCATCCACGTACGATATTCTCGCTCCGATGCCTTGACCTCTATCATCATAGTAAAAACTATCGTCAGAATCACTAGAGCTAGAGCAAGTGCTACAATAATCATCATCACGGTAATTGTTTGAATCGGACCAATGACCTTGACCTGGGTCACGCCTGGATATCCGGTCACTTCTACGTCTTCCATGACGCCGATTGTGTGCCCTTTCTGAAGGTCGCCCTTCGAAACTTTGGCTCCTAGGATAGTCTGACACCTGAAGAGGTATTCTTCCAGATGGCGGTCTAGTTATAGGATTCATCCTCATATTATCTGGTAATGGAGGTAAACCACTGTTCACATTTTGGAGTAAAGCATTCGATTGTCCATTTTGTTGTGGCGGTGGCACGTTTTGCGGAGAAATATTTATAGAATTGTATCGTAATTCTGGGAAAGATCTTGCGGACTCAGGATTTCCATTGCCTATCGTGCGATCCATGGGTCTGATAGAACGATACTCATTTGATTGCTGTGAGCTGTTTGTCTGTTTCATACCTCTGTTTGGCACATCATACATACATGGTAACTCCTCATATTCATGATAACGAGTGTTGAGATTTTTTTCCGATCCAGACCGACTCTTGCTTTGAGAGTTCATTTTGACACTTTCTTCAGTGGGACTAGACTGCGGATCCTTTGAGAGATCTGGCATGGAGAACTGCGACAGTCTCTTCTTGAGTTTGGCTTCATGTGGAACAGGAAGAGCATCAATAAGACCATCTACATTCAGTTCATAATTTCCACTGCTCTGACCTTGAGACTTCTGAGACCTAATAGTATCATACATTCCTGGAGCATACACTTCACTGTTGCTACTGGTTGCATATCCTTGGTCACGGTCTGATGACGGCAGACTGTCGGACAGAGAATATTGCTGTCGTAAAGCTTCCTGCATTCCCATGGTTCCTTGCTCCTGTAATGCATGGCTGACTGGGGACCCTAATCGCATGCTATTTATATCATGCACATAATCTTCGGGTCGCCTGGGAGTTTGTGTCTGCATGGAAGCAGCTCGACTACAGGCTGCGGAACAGTAAATCACTCCATGCTTGGGTAGAAATGGTTGTCCTAATAAGGATTTCTGACACGTGTGACACTTAAAACAGCGTTCAGTTGCATGCCAGTGTTGACCTTCATGGGTCATTTGTCCTTGATCTACACCAATATGTTCACCACAAGTGTCACAATACTCTGCATACATTCTCTCAAAACACACACAGCAGTATGGTCGACCTTCCTTCATTATGTACCGCTGGCCACCTAGTTGTCGATCACACTCAAAACAACAGAAATGTTTCATATGCCAGCTCCTCCCTTCAGCCTCTGTGCACTCGTCAGCAAAAATTATCTACCAAAGAAAGAAAAAAATCCACTTGACAGTCTTAAAATCAAAACTTCATTTATCGCATTATTATAGAATGATATTTTACTTCAATTTATGACATGTATTTGACTTGTCAACTTCAAAAATCTGCCATTTAAAAAGCAAAATTTGATTTGAATTCATTGTGGCTTCACTTTTGACACAAGTCATTTGTTTACCCTTTAAATTCCCTTATTGTGTTTTCACATAAATCCATCACATATACTCATTTAATCTGAATTTTAGTATAACTGAATTGAATATAAGGTACCCCATGGTACACGTTCCAGTACACATCACCAATTACACTGACACAAAAATGTTCATTTACTAGACCAAGAAATTCTGGGACCTCCTTGAACAGAATTATATTGGTACACACCTCATCGCAAGCCCCACAGCGAGGCTTTATCAGTTCAGCATGATGCCTTCCGCAGTACAAGAACTCGTCTTTAAAGAAGTATATGAGGTCGACCAAGAGTTCATCACAGGTTGTGCAGGTGAAACATGCCGGGTGCCATATTTTGTCATGTCCAGCCCTGGAGGCAAAGACGGCCATGGAACCGCCCGATATCGTCTGCTGACACTGTCAAAATAAAGTATGCTGTGACAAAAAAATTCATAAATATACTGAGCCAATACTTTTGCTTATCAGTCATTTTCATATGCACTTTATAGATTACATAGTATTTTAATTTTTCCCCATTGACAATATTTTGCAGTGCAGTGTGTTCAATTTGCAAGAGTTATTCCTCTTGTTATGCAGCTGAACAAAAAACCTATTCAACACAGCCTTACCTTGCAGCAGATGATCCCCTGCATGGTAAGGGGGAGTGGTCTGACACTGCCCCTCCCCAGGGCTTCCCTTTTCCTCTGGACACTAAACATTCGTAGTTCCCGCTTCTCTTCCTCCGAAAGAGTGTTACAGTAACGGACCTCATTGTCATGGGGAGGTAACTGCTGCAGAAGCTGACGGACACGATATTTTTCACCAACACTATTCAGAAAGGGCACCTTGTCCTCAGGAAGGCAAGAGAAATATTGGTGGACCTGTGAAGGAGAGTTTTTATTAAATACAGGTAGATTTGTGGTGCAAGGTTTTAAAATCTTAATAAAGGTGTACCTATGCTAGAGTTGTTTCTTCAGTTACTTTTTTTTAATCACTGTGCAACAATGGAAAAATATTGATGGTTTGAGAATAATGAAATAGAAATTTTACCACCAATTTAACAAAAATAACCCCAAAAAAACAAAAAACAAAAAAAAAACCCCACCAATACCCCCCCCCCCCCCCCACACACACCATTGATTGGTATTGAACTAGTACTGTATTTACAGCAAACACAGATTGAGATGGGAAATTCAAAAAGAAAAATATAAAAGTTTAAAGAATATGTAAACTGATATCTTATAAAGTATGTGTTAAATCTAAAGAAAACTTCTGCACAGAAGCATAAGGGGCCTGACACATGACTAATCCACACCCACATGTCCGCTGTGGTTTTAAATTACTCCATAACACCAAGAAACAGCTTTCTTTACATGATCAATTCAATTTCATTGAGGTGGTTTGTCTACACGACTATATTAGAAGATTTCCTTGAATATGAAGTCAACACTATGAAGTATGCAATACATCTGTTGCCCATGCGTCAACATTTTATAATTGTGCAGTGGAGATGAAATATGAGCTTATAATAGCAAGCCGTTTAAATTTTGCAGCCAATTTCCCCTCACTCCCCAAAAAGACAACAATGTAGCCCTTTTCTTTCTGGACCTAAACCTACTATCAAACAACCGATAATTTGCGACAAACATTCGCAGCGGAAAAATTAATAATTATCAGTTAGGCATGGGGCTGTTGAAACACAAATGGAGAACTTGAGTTCTAAGAATCTGATGGTTTTTTTTCAATTCATTTGCAGTAACAAAGAACAATTGAAAATATATAGACTGCTCGATTATAGAATATACGGGCAAATAAATAAAACTTCAAAAATTCATCAGCATGTTCAGGTCATCGTTTGTAGGTGAATTCCAGAAACCTTTATGAGTCTTCCAAAAAAAAAAAAATCTTTCAACTTTCCTTGAAGATAAGAATTAATGGTAGAAACATTTACAAATTCACAACATCAGGAAAAAAGGGGCACCGTAATTCATTGAGGTTTATATTCATAGCCCTGCATTCATAGCTCTCGTATCTGTGTTGAAGGCTAGCAAAAGTTATCTAAGTCAGGGTTTCTTTTGCATAAAGATGCTACCCTATATATTCTACCATTAAATCCTAGTAGTTGCTCAACTCAGTAGTAGAGAAAGCACTTGAAAACAAATTTAACCAAGCCTTGATTATTGACTGACAGACACAATTGGTAGCTTTGATGCAAAATTTCTGGCAATTTACACCCCCTAGTCAATGTTTCTGTGGAGCTTTAATCAAAGAGTAATTAGTGGATGCTGGAAAGAGCACACAAGATGCTCACTCCTAATACACAAACCAAATGTTTGTTCCTCTCTGACAGTAGTTCAGCTTCCTCATCTGTGAAGTTTCCTTCCACAAAAAGTTACGACATGCTGTAATGTTTGCTTGAATTGTTAGTCTGCAGTTGTAATTTACATTCCGCAGATGACAGTCATAGTGTGAAAATCATGTACATCTTTATCAGCTAGTTCCGCAAACTTTTTTTCCCCTCTCTCTCAAACCTCAACTATCAAAAAGAACTTTTTGTGTTGAATTTCACAATCCATAATCATTTGTCCTAAACCTTGAATTCTTTAATAGTTATAATCCTGGCATTATTTCCAAACTCAGAACACCATCATGATAATTATACTCTTATTAAAATTAATCTGATAACAATTAACGAAGGCATGAGATCGTTCTTCCTTCATTTATGATCATTTAATAATTTCCGTCAGGATTGATTAAATTGAATTGTAGATAGTGATGTATGTGTTCATAAGTATATCGATCAACAGATAAAGTGATATGCAGAACAAGATTCAAAGTATTCAAATTTGTTATCTTACGGTTCATCAACTCATCAGTTTAAAAGAGTAACATTAACTGGTATCTTCTGAAACCACAAAGAAACCTTGAAATAAGAAAACCACGATTTACCATGTTTAACAAGCAATCTACAATTTAGAAAATCTTGTATCGGACACTACCATCAAAATATCAGCCTCGGCAGACATCAGCATTCTGAGTGAACATTAAATGAAATCACCCCTCCTGATTCCCGATGGACAAAAAAAAAAACCTTTCCGATACTTCGAGATTACAATATCTGACAGCATTCCATATTGCTCATACCATTTTCAGGCCCTGCTAGTATAAATCATCTCTGTGATTTTTCTACCACATTGAACTTATGCTTCAGAGTGTAATAAAAATTGCTTCATGCTCTACTATGGAATTTTATTGCCCTGTTTAATGTTTTTGCACCATGTGATTTATTTAGCCTTTTAGTAGTCTGTGTATACTTCTCTTTTATGTCGTAAATTTAGCTCTATCAATGACAATTGGCATTTTAAAAAAAGGCTGTAATATCTGATCACATTGTGAACTTGAACAGACAATTGCTTTTATCACAATTCCTGAATTTTAATTAGCCAAATATCTAAAAATCTCAATAATGGATTAAAATCTTAATTTGATCCCTGAATGTAAAGGAAATGGGAGAACTGAAAATGATTCATGGTCTGTTCTGGTATTGCATGCTTTTCATAATGCTGAATTTACGCGAGACACACATCGAAAATATCTATGAATATGGTTTATATTTATAGCTAGACCTGCAATATTATATCAGGGAAAAGGAAAAACTCCATTATTTCATTTTTTTCATGCAGCAATTAATCCCCTGTTCATTATTAAATGATAAAAAGTGAACTTCAGCATCAGAATATTTAAGTAATATCTACCCTAGGGAAATTATAGGAATAGAGATTTTCAATATATTTTCTTTAATGCAGAAATTATGAGTAGTATCTCAAATAATTTTGAAGTTTAATCAATTTATTGATTTTCTTTTCTGGCTTGAAAAATTATTTTTAAACCAAGGAAAGAAAGATGACCTGTATATAGGACTTTGATTTCTCCAATTAGCAACTGACGCTTGGCCAATAATTTTTATCGAGTAACTGACAAGATGAGAAATGATTGTCGTGAAATATTGCGTTCAAAATATTTGTGGAACTTTTGGTTCCCAGGCAAAAACTTTAATTGATTTCAATAAAATAATTATTTACAAGTGTCTGATTCAAAGCAAGTAATACTATTAATCTTGTGTAAAGAAAGAGCATTGATTTTAAAATTACGCTTCCTATGAAAAAAGATATGTCAACTCAATCAAATATTGCTATTTATGCTTTTAATTAAATATGACCACTTAATATCAAAAGCTGGGAAATGATTATGATAAAAGCCCATTATCAATTAGCACTTCACAACATTTTTAATTTTACTTGAGCTTTTAGATTATGTTAGCAAACCCCTTTGAGAGTGGACATGCAGAAAAGTTATACGTTCAAATCTATAGTTTCATTTTAGTTTAGCAGATGCCTAGATATCAACGAGCTTAGTCGCTTAGCAAAGAGCACCATTCTCATGCATTCTGATATTACTCATAATCTCACAGCTATTCTGATTCAGAAGCATTGTGTAACTCTGTAAACATTGTACTTTTTGAGAAGAAAAAAAAATCTTGCCCTTATTTTCGGTCAATTTCAAGTTTTTGGTTATTACAAAGCATATGTCCAAAACCATGTGTTATGTATATATCTGTCTAGATATATAAATATTGATCATGAAACTTATGTAAACTTAGCAGGCAAACAACCCAGTCTCGACTGTTCCACTTGTGTGTTAATAATTCTCATTTTACATTGGTCTGTGTGGATCATGTAAAGTGTCTTGAAAGCATTGTATCAGGAATTTTGTGTGATTAAGGGGCCACTTGTAGGTGTGTCAGCATGTCGGAATCAGCTGTTAAGACATTTTGTTTGAAAAGTTGATTAATACACATTTTTGAAAAGAAGGAAAAAAAATGTAAACTAAGGGAGATAAGCCAATCAATGACATACACAAAGGTGTGTTTTTTATTCTGAATATACAACCAAGTCAGTCTGCTGGATATTTAATATTATTTGTTTCTGAAATTGTGTCTCAACCTTAGGATACCTGGGCAGCCCTGAATAGAGTTGTATTTACACTGTTACAGAGCAAGTCAACATTTCTGTTAATACAATTACTTGTAACTAATTCAATTTGGATAATCCATCTCAGATTTCAAAAGTTTCTACTTGAGATCCCATGATCCTCCAAATCACAATGCCTTGTAGACATCAAAGTGAAACTCTCCCTTTGTTAAACTAAATTGAAGCAACATGATACTTTTAAACAAATCAAAAATCACAACTCTGTACTTTAAAATTGACACTTTGGAAAATGTTACTACTTCATGATTGCCATTGAAAACCTGAGTGAATTTTTTTGTCACTATGAGGAAAGTGTGCCAGTTTTCTCTTTCTCTGAAGTTTGCAAAATGAAACATGAATGTCCTAAACAATATCACAGCCCTAAGGTTATTGATAAAGAAATAACACATCTCTATGGTTATTGATAAAGAAATAACACATCTCTATGGTTATTGATAAAGAAATAACACATCTCTATGGTTATTGATAGTACATCCTTATACATATAATTATACAGAGGGAGTACAAATGAAAGAATTCTTACTTTTATTGATAGTTCCAAATTATATGCAGGTTAAAGGTTACTATTCGTAGGTCAAGGTCATGTTAAAAGGTTTTTAACATAGTTACATGAACTAATAATGGAGGGAGGTGTCATGACAATCTTACATTTTTCAATGAAAATAACTTAAAAGTATTAGTAGTATTATTTCTACTTTGAAATCATTCCTGGCATAATGTAAGAATATGTTTCACATCACACACATGTATAATAAAATTCCATTATATAATGATAGGGAAGTCTCAGCAACTCTGTCTCTGCCACGAAAAAAAAAAATTGTCAACAGGTTAGTAATGTCCACAGCACATCCTTAAAGATCTATTGTACTTTAACACATCTCTGTTTATAAATGACCAAGTAGGTGCCATTTTTATGTTCAAAGAATTGAAAGATCAATTCACTTCTTGTCTTCTTTTGAATGGCTTGTAGAAATGAAAACCATTGCATTCTCTCATATAAAAAGAATTTGTTTGATCAACCAACTCCATTAAACTGATAAAAGAGAAAGATTAAAACAATATTGCAAGAAAAACAGGTGCCCTTAGGCCTATAGGATAGTACATTCCTGTAAATTTGATATTTTGAATTAAGATATTTGCTTCAAACTGACAATACATGTATCTTCACGTACATCACAGCATCATGGCATACACAGTTGGATAAACGAGGACAGTGATAACTACCTCAGACTCGAGAATGTAAGGGAGATAATCAGAAAGAATTCCTCTGTGTACCGACATAGAGGAGGAATAATCCAAGTTTAAGATGCCAAACTAGACCAAAATAATAAAAAATCACTCGAATTTTCAGAAGCATATATTTTTTTTTTACTACTGTTTTTCAATTCCTTTTCTGTACTGTTTGGAACTGTCAATTTCATGCCATGGGGCAGGTCAACACCTTGATGAAATAAAACTGCATCCAATCCAAGGATTGATTAATGACTATACTCAGATAGATTTGAAAAAAGCATACCAGTTCTTGAACAACCAAAAAAAATTAAAAAAATTTCAATCATTAACTATCATGTTTGAGGGCTTTGGTAAAATTTTTCATTGAGATTACTAGACAGGACAATTTTTTGTCTAAAAATAAAAAAGCAGACCTTTTACCATATTCATCCAATCAAGATTCCTGTGTACTCCTACAGCCCCCCCCCCCCCCCCCCTCTTTTTATTATGGGAATTAACACAAATACATACACTGCTTTCAATGTTGAGACTTTTTAAAGTATTACCTACTTCACACATAGGCGACATAGTGTGATGTATTTTCTCATATATATCAATACATACATCAGTATTTAATATCGTTTTTTGTTACAAAATGAAAACATAAACCTCTTCATTTTAACCATTAGACTCCTGAACACTCGGGACCTTTGTTGGGTGGTGAATACAATACACAGCAGAAAGCAATTCTTCCGCTATGCCTAAATGTTACACAGAAAAAAGTCCTTCATAAAGCACCATCAAACCAGCTGGATAATACATAAATTCACAATTTGCCATTATGTGCCAAAAAGAGGGGTTCAGAACTTCGGTTACCTGACGTGAACACTTTAACTATTGCTTACTAGCCTGTTTCTGAATGGAAAATAAATGTATATATCTCTCTTTAATGTTCTTAAAATACAATCTTTCACTTGTATTACTGAGCTATGGAGATTAATGCATAAAAAAAGAAATAAGTGCAATATATAATGCATGTATAAATTTAGAAGTTCAATGCTTCACAGGTCAACATTCTTGTATCACAATCACTTTGAAAAATGTCTGATATTCATTGATAGATTTTTTTTTTATTTCCTTTAATCAGCTGACTTTTTTGCAAAAAACACCCGATCAATATAACTTATTTTATCAAAGATTTCAGACGTTTGGGTAATATATTCTAAAAGAGCAATCCCAGGCAGCTTTGATTGCTAATCTGAAGACAGATTATTTCAGATTTATAAAATTCAATTACCCTTCAAAGTCGGAGTGAGTGATATCACACACCTTGAAAAAATTGAACGTTCATGTAGATTTCAAAATTTGTGGTTAAAGGTGATGAAAAGATTATGCAATTGCTTCTTTAATCTATAATGAGTGAAATTTATTACAATGGAGCTCACTGAGCCAGAAAACTTGCAACTGCAGATTTCCTTTCTTCACAACATATTTAGACAGATTCTGACAAGATTATTTCTCCAACGAAAATAAAAAATGTTATCTAAAGCATATAATGCTTGATAAATGTTAGCTTGAAGACGTATTATACATTGCTTGCAATATCAGCTGATGATTTGACAAAAAGTCACATGATTAAATCTGAAGGCATCAGCATGTAAGATTTTAACAATGTTTTATGTCAGAGCTCTCAAGATTTCTATCTGAACACTCTCTCTGATCTTCCATAGCTTGTATGGAGAATTATCACTCTTCATGCATCTATTGTTAGGTCTGTTGTTATGTCTGAAGGAAATGTAGCTGCTGAGTGCGTGGTCTTTATAAGAGGATCAGTTTTGAAGAATAAGCATTTTTTTAAAAAATAACGTTTTAACCATTGCAAGATGTAATAGCAGAAAATTGTGAAAAATATTTTATCATTTCATGTATTTTCATGCCGAATTCTCATTAAACTGAGAACATTTGACATTTAAAGCAAAGAAAAAAAATATTCACATGAAATATATTCAATGCTGTTAATATAGCTTCTGAACCCAAAATGTGCTCACTAACATAAAAATACAAGTTTACCGTACATGATGTTATTTTTGTAGGATTCATATTTTAGTATCTCGACTATTAAACAAGAGCACTAAAAAATCCCTTTTTAATCATTACCAAACACAGAACATTTGCTAAATTGCCAAATCATGACTATGTGAAATAGATTGCACCAAATATGAAATACACTAAATTAAGAATGCATATAGTATCTTGCACCGTTTTACTCCTTGTTAAAAATACACCCCCCCCCCCCCCCCCCCCCCCCCCCCAAAACCAATACCCTAAATGACTTTTGAAGGACAAGCCCTTCCACTTCAGCATATCTTACAACACATCATTATACTCTGCCTCTCTTTGGTAATATCTACATGTATTCTTCCATGTCAGTCTCGAATCTGTTTGAAAGTCTGTAATTCTCCTAAAAGGTCTTTAGAGCTTGTTTTATCCATTGAAATCATTAACAGAAAATAAGAAATATGATTTTCTGGGATAAACCCATGCTCTGAAAATTATTCAGATTAATCTTGCTGTACACTGTGCTGCAGCATGGGGGTGGGTGTTATAATTTTGCCCATCCTTGGAGGTTATGTCACATCTAAGAAGTGAGGGTTCTTTTGTCTACATTAAAAGTGAAAGTCAGAGGTCTTTCAGACGTGACTATATAATGTGAGGTACTAAAGACTAAATGTCGTGGAAGGTGTTGGGATGATCCAGATATGCTCACTACTTTGGCCCAGAGGGCCATGCATAGGTCCAAATTTGTGTGCATGTCACCTACAGCCCATGATGTCTCTATATGAGTGAAAAATTCTCTAAAGAAACATAAAATAACAAACACACACCATAAGAATCACTCAAGCATTTTGAACATGGGGTGAAATTTTCAAACTAAACTTTTGTGAAAGAGGAGGGGGGAAAATAAGATGTAAATCTATGTTCATGGATTGCAACTGTAGAGATAAGCAACAAGTTTACCAGATGTCAGAAGAAAATAAATGGTCAAGCTTGCCTGACACCGTCATAAAACACATTGAATGGGGGTTACTGTTCTATAAAACCACCACCAAACTCTCTCTAGTTCATTATACTCTCGCATAAATCAGCATCATTTGTCAGTCTTTATGGGGTGACAAACCACTGTTTGTTTTGCTTTTTGACTCTTTATATTCATCTTGTATATTTTTCTCATTCCAACCTAATGTTCATGAGCTCCTGTACAGATGAAAAATTTCAGGATTAATTGTTTCACAAATAAAAATGATGCATTGTGGGTAAGCATGTTTATGTGAGGACAATTTCATAATTTTGTAGAAACATTATATAGATATTCATAACTTTAAACAAAACCAATTTTCCCAATAAGTTGTACAGTAACATAAACATGTGCATCTGGCGCATCAAAATTGGTATCGTTTATGCTTTATATTACAACCACTGGGTCGATGCCTCTGCTGGTGGACTGTTAGTCCCCGAGTGTTTTCACCAGCCCAGCTGCTAAGTACTTTGGCACTAGCATAAATTACGAATAAAAATTTGCTGTGATAAAATTAAGAAATTCATTTCAAAATTAAAGATTATCTCCCTCATGCATAGCTCTGATCCTTTGCCGGATTTGGCTCCATTATTTGGGATATTTGGTTCTTTCAGCTCTTCCAAGTTTGTTCTTATTTTGGATTTCCAACATTTTTGACTTGAGCATTACTGAAAAGACATTATTTGTCGAAATGCGCATCTGGTGCATCAAAATTGATATTGTTTATATTTTATATTACTACTGTTTAACTGTTGCATGCATAATGCTGATAAAAGTTCTGACCCTAGAAATATTGCACTATCTTCTCCATCACTATACCTGTATAGAAAAACAGATTCTGCACTACAGAACCTCAAATGCTAGATTATAATCCTGCCCTCTGAATTTCATAACTCCCTGAAGTATCAGAAGGGTGATCTAACTGATAACATACTAAACATTCAACATCATAAACCGACAGGTGCAAGGATTTGAACAACAGCAATATTTTGAAAATATGATGCATTTTTCATCTTTCTCAGCATATAAACATGTTGCGTTGCAATAATTCCCACCACATCGTGTAATTTTTAATGAGTTTGTTTAACGATCTTTGCCAACAGAAACGGCTTCACTGAATTCCTCAGAATACAATCCAATCAAACAAGAACAGATTGCGACCGCAGTATTCCATGGTCAATGAGAGAGCATAACTGTCATCCCAAAAAAGAATTGTATAAATGGAACGCCATATACCACAAATTACTAATAACATTTCAAAGGTTCCAGGTATTACTCTTTCTGTGCATATTTCTCATACACAGTTATCTCGTGGGTGTCTAGATTAGAATAGGTCCTTGGTACCCCCTGCTTGTCATAAGAGGCAACTAAATGGGGCGGTCCTTCGGATAAGGCCGCATGTCACAGCAGTGTTGAACGATAAAGATACATGCACCTCCCTGCTCAAAAGCAATAAGATTCGAGCACAGACCTAAGTCCTGTAGCCCTTCACCAGCAATGACGTCTCCATATGAGTGAAAAATTCTCAAGGGGGATGTTAAACATTAAACAACAACCAACATATACAGTTGACCTAAGTTTTCACCTACATGAAATATATATCCTTTTTCATTCTTTATAACCTGGCCATGTCAGCTTTGTTGGAAACTCAAATTCATTTATGACTTTTGGTGACAAAATATAGACAATGGCCCTGCAATTTATCGCAAGCAGAAAATTGAGAGTTTTTGCTTTTACCTCTGCCATTTCATCAAAATTCAACAGTACTAGTTCAATATGAACCAGGTCAGGGCGACTGTCAAACTTGTATAAGGGTCAAGGCCACAACGAAATGTCTCTAGGGGCCACACTCTGATCCCCGTCCACCTACCTGCTCTGGTTTAAGTCCAGGTGGTACCCAAGCATACTCCTCCAGCGGACAGCCACTGTCATCATCAGATGTTGAATTCCGTTTAGGGTCATGATTTAGTCGTGTAAGGCTCCGGTCATGGTCGACATGACTGGTCATGTCGTGAGATTCTGGAGGACATTTACAGTGTTTACAGATTTTCCTGAAAAAATAAAAATAGTTCAATTAATTACAATGCAGGTAAATTTTTTAAAATATTATTTTTTTGGTGCACTTTGTCTGACTGTCACTAGATTTTCCATATCTTTCTACAAATGTGCCAAAGGTGAGATAAATTTGGAGTTAGGTGTAAAAATCATGCAAATATATTGACCTAAAAGTAACAAAAATACTTATTAAAAAATTTCTGAAACATCCACTGCAAACTTAAAGAACATAATCATAAGCAATCTCTTACATGAACTCTATGGGATACAATGCTAATGAGTCCAATCTCCACCTAGAACACATCCAACTATGTCAACAGATTGTGAAGTAAGAGAGACATGCAGAAAGTAACCGACCTGTGACCCATTAATGTCCATCAACTCATTTATGCCAACCCAAAGTAGAGGCAGGTGTGAAAAAACACACATTCTGGTCAATAATTCCAGACATTAACAGACGACCTGATGAAACTGCTTGTATTGTAAAAAAAATGAACTATGTTTGGAGACAAAACAATCATTGATGTTATGTGGCTCTGTTGTTCTTGGCCAGGTGTTAATGAGTCTGGGGATTATGGCATGCAGCCGGGGGAACTTGCGCTAATTATGATATTACACCTCAACATTAAGTGTCCTGGTGCATCCTCCACTTCTTTGCAAAGCCTTATACACTTCATTTTTCATGATGTAAGTTGTGATTCATCCTAGCTCCTAACAAAACTTAAATAAGGTAATGGAAAGACATTTTTATGAGAAAATTCATCGTATATAGGGTAATTTGGGAAATTGAGAAAACAAACTTTAGAAAGCAATTTTATAGCTTTAAGTTTATTTTCTTACATTTTTATCAAAATCCCTCTGATAATGGATTCACTATTACATTGCTATTCAGAGAACAGTACTTAACAGCAGAAAAATCATGGCCTGCCTGCTCTCTCATCTCCTAGTTCAGAATTCAACAAATCTTGACACTTGCACGAAATATTATCTTTTACAACTGAATAAAATCTACATCCACTGAAATCCTTCCTCTCACTCGTGCAAAAGCTTTTATCACCTTTCATGCAGTAATGTCGAACTCCAGTGACAAAATTCAGGAGATTTCTTGCCAATATGGTATTTTGCAATGCAGCCATGAGCTCTCGTGATCTGTTGCATCCATACAGGGGAATATTGAGTAGGCAGTTCCCCTGAGGAAGGCCAATTAGTCAAGAGAACCGATGTAAGCATAATATACTAAAATGTCATACGCTAGGCCTATTCTCTCTGATTACTAATATATGATTGCTGTCTGAATGATGTCCCCAGAGACGTTTCTTTATTTTCTGTAGAAAAGGATTGTTATGCATGATCTCGTGTTTTTTATTTTTACTACCACTCTTCTCCAGCCTACAGATTTTCGAATGGCGGGAACCCTCTCTAAGGCTATCGTGGCCATGATCCCCTCTACCAAAGCGTATTATAACATATTATAGCTTCTAGTTATTCTAAAGGTATACATATAAAATTCAAATACTTTACTTTAATATAAAAAAAAAAGAAAAAGTTGATTTCTCTATTACTGATGGAAAATCATCCATGATCCAAAATTAGAAAATCTGGAATAAAGATCTTATTATTTTTGAATGAAGAGGCTAAAAACATTAGTAGGTGAATATAAATAATTAAATTCATAATTTTCACCATTTTCAGTCAAGGCAATACTTTCTTCGAGCTAAGTACATTCATTTTATACAGCTCTGAATAAAAGACAGCCAATTAGATCCTGAAAATATATTAATGACCACCAAACATCCGCCTTGCCAAGTTTTAATATCACATATTTTGAATATTGAACAGGTTCTTTCTTGCAGGAGATGGTCCCATCATTTGATTATACAGCCACAAACGTTAGGAAAACATTACCATAATTGTAAAGATGCTTAACATCAGAATCCAGTACGTCATACCAGAGATGGTATAATCTCTATGTATCCTCAAGACTTCTAAAGACTAGTTTATATCATATTATTTAAATAAGAATCGGTCACAGTGAAACATGGCTCTTACACAAGATCAATGGAGGAATATTAAATAGGAGTCATATCTGCACAATATTAATGTATAGTTAGTAGTGGACCTGTGAATTATTTATTAAAATACTCCTGTATGTTCCAACTTTCAGAATCACAACCCCTCTTGAAATTATGGCACTGCAAAATTAGCCAATTTGACAATTAGTAAATGACAGACTTGCAATTACAATAATTCTGCCAACATACTCTCACTGATACTGCTATTTGAAAATACATCAGATTCAATAAAATACGCAAAAACATCTCAATCTAGATCTCCTCAACTAATAGTAAAATTCCATTCTTCAAAATATTGCATATCAAGCCATAAACAATTAACACTTTAATATGGGCTTCATGCTCAAATAATGGAAATTTTCCGGAATTCTGAAATCTGAAAATAACATTCCATGGGATTAATTTTGATTAAGGGAGCAATTTTCAGAAGTAATGCAACAAGGGAAATCATTGTTTAATGTGGCACAGTTCCTTGCGTTAAACGAAAGGAATGTTCAGCATGCAGTGCAGAATTTAAGCTTTAAATTAAGCTTGGGATATTTGTATTTTTCCTGTCAAGATTTCAGTTCTGTCAACAAGTAAATGCAAACTATTTGTAAATTATCATAAGTCTATTCATTATTCCATTTATTACCTAGCAACATATGGAATTCCCAAGTTTTAAAATCATAAGAATGCAATTCAATGATCGCTTTTACAGCCAGAATCATCTCAAAAACAACCCTTAGTCTTTCCAAACCAGGCAAGACAACTTCCTGTAAAATTTGATCTCATATGAAATCTGCAAGTCTTTAGAGAAAGATGTTGCATAGCAACCAGATAATTGGTTTTAATTTTGAGCATGTTTTTACATCATAAGCTGATGGTTTGTCATTATCTCCAGGATTGAAAACCAGGACTGTTGACTTTTTTCTGAGGTTCCACTTGCCTCAGATGGCAAACAGAGGATGAGCCATTTTCTCATTTCCGGCTTCAGTTTTTTTCTCTCCCTTGATCAGCATCCCAAAATTTCATGTGTACATAAAATATCCCTAATTCGTTGCTGATTCGCCTGTGCAGGAAATTACGGTGTATCACAATGTGCCACTTTAACTGAGAACAAGCAAACAAGTCCCTGACTGGCCATTAATATACCTGCATCCCCATTCAATCGGATCATTTTTCAGTCTGATGTTATGTCATTGGCATGTTTCATTGAAACCATTTCGTTACTAATGAAATTTAACGATGAGGATGAATATCGTTTGCTCTCTCTCATAGAAAGACTTGGATTTTGCATTTACTGTCGGCCTTAGATATCTCCCACAATATGACAGAATAGCATGCCTAATCAATGGAATAATGTTCATTTCAATGTTATAATAGATTAAAATTACACCTCAGTAAAAACCTGATAAGGCAACAATGACCACAGCACAGTTAGTTGGTGGTCTATCAATATATCATTAGGAACAACCAGATTTATATAAAAAGCATATGTTTTATATTTTCTAAGCTAGTCTGGAGAAAATTGCTTTTTTAAAATAAAAACAAAATTGTCTCTCATCTTCCAGCAATCTTCAAGCACCTCAGACATGTGTGATAAATATTATTCCTTCTGCCTGCCTTGGTTTACTATGCTCCAGGTGCGGTGTATGTGAAAGATGCCCTCAGCCCATGGCATTCATTTCATGTACTCCCACTTGAGCAACTGTCACTCTTAATCACATTCAAGAGCCTTAGAATTAAAGCTGGCTCAAACTCACTCGAATACTTCATATTCTACATCCTAAGGATTTTAAGCCAAATATAATTCATAATTGGAAATGGCTAATGACACTGAATTTCAATGTCATGCGAAGCTGCAATGTATTGTTCTGTTTGCTTTATCTTTTTACTCTGAATAAATTATATTCTCAGATTTAGAGAACTTCCTTCGACAAAGCATAAAAACATAGTCTGCAAATAATTGCAACTAGAAGTGTCCTAATATGACTAATGCCCCCTGCTGGGCACACTGGATGGTGGGAAATAAGTGAATTGGTGCTCAATGAAGAATAAATGGTTTTCAAGATACATTCTGGGAAATAACATTACCCACCCACCCTTCAGAATAGATAAAAATATGCAGCCTAACTTTCTTGAATGTTAAAATACTTCAATCAAATGCTGCATATGCACAACTTCATAATTCATATTATATGATACATACATACATAGAGTTTAAATCAGATCTGTTCATCAGTGTTAAACAATTGTTAAAGATATTTACTCTGGACAAATCATGTCTATGAATGGACTAGCTGACAAGGTGATTCTAGCCTAACCCCACCCCCTCCCTCCCCATTTTGTTTGCAGGCGGTGTATATATTTCTGATATCAGAAACACATGATAGGGTGATTACCATTTTCTATCCTGGAGCCTTGGTGAGGGGATAGAAAACACACGAGTTGGATATAAATCATATCCAATCACAAACCAGAGGAGATTATTTCTATCACATATTCTATCCTTTCAGAAAATAAAATTTGCATTTCCGATATTCCCTTTTTGTTTATGTCAACCTAAACTACATTGGTAACCTTAACATTACTCCACTAAAAATAATTCACTGGGAAATATAAATAAACGTAAACAATGATGTCATTATGTTTGATTCATAAAAGATCATTTCTAAATGAGGAAATAAAATTACATTTTAGGACATTTTTACATCGATATTGTGTGATTATCTAAGAAAAATGTGCATCTGAATCTGTGTCATAAATGACAAGTGGCCTGTGGCTTTTTTGGGATTTGTTATAGTCATGTGGTAGTGTTAGACACATGGCCTTCCTATTAGCTGGGTTAACCCTTTAGCTCGATCGGTAGAGCACTGGACTGTTGTGCCAGAGGTTCCATGTTCAATTCTCAGCTGGGGCACAAACCAGTCTCTGTTACATTTGGCACCCATGTTGGGAGCCGGGTAATCTCTGACGGTGAAAGTAATTGCCCCCAGAACTTCACCCCACAGGCACTGGCACTCTGAGACAGTTGGGACGCCCTTTCTCTCTGGAGGGGGACATTGTGGTAGAGTTATATACACGGCCTTCCTACTAGCTATGGCTAGTGGGTTAACCCTTTAGCTCAATCAGTAGAGCACTGGACTGTTTTGCCGGAGGTCCTGGGTTTGATTCTCAGCAGAGATACAAATCAGTCTCCGTTACAGTCGCACGTGTGAATGTTGATGATGGATTTCCCACCATGTACACTGCCATTCAAGGAATCTTTATGTCCTTTAACATTGAGAGTCATGGAGCTTTCATTGTTGGATATGATTGTGTTTCTTACATCAGTATTTGTAATGGAATCCTTTTGTGTGAATTCTGAACTCCCAGGTTCGTTTGGTACATGGAGCTGGAAAGTTGATATCCACTAGATATGAGTTTTCTCTAACACTCGGAAAAATTTAAATGGTGCGTCATCACTTCTGATTGGGGTTGGGGTTCAATAGGACAGTTTTCTTCATTTTGAATTTTAAGAAACTATTTCAGTTATTTCATGTCACCGAATTTTTTTTCTTTCAATGTATTATTTTTGTTTTCTTGATCATTGAGAAAAATTCATGATTGATGCAAAACATAATCAGGGCTTTTACGCAACACTGCGCTGCAGGTTCTTTTACTTTTAGGCCGGGCTAAATAATGAAAATCACAGACCTATTCCCTCAATCTCCACTAAATATATATTTCTTCATATATAAGTTCATTGCTTTCAAATCTTGAAGGATTTAACAACACTTGGGCCACCATCATCAATTTTTAACAATTGAAATTCTGTCATCCTGATCCAGGTCCTATGCATATTATGTCACACAGCGTAACAATACAAAGTGTGGATAAAAATATATATAAGTGATGTCTATGGGATAAAGGGGTATGTAAATATATATATATATATATATATAAAACACACACTCTCTCTCTCTCTCTCTCATAAACCCAATATATTCAGTTACAAATTACAAACCATTAAAGCATAAAATCTAATGATGACAGTCAATCTGTGGAAGTGCTCAGTCAAATTAAATCACCCTCCAATTTGGAAAAAAGAACATTTCATAAACAAGTTTAAATGACAGACGACATGGGGTACACTCCACAAATCATTCCATATATTACGATCATGACACATCAAAATCGACTGTTAACTCGATTACTGCACATTACCATACTCTGAATGAAACGCACAAATCACTCTTTGACTAATGTTATTAATAATTATGCTAAACTTGTTTTTAGATGGATAGATTTGTATATCAAATGAATCAATCAATAATGAAAAAAAACAACATGAAATGTGATTAAACCATTACAAAAGAAATTCTGCAACAGCTGAAGTTTTGTTGGCTTTCATTTCGCCAAGTTTAAAAGAAAACTAAGCATAGTGAAATCAATGCTGATTAATAATGCTGGCAATTTGACAACAGAAATCCATGTACTCATCTGCACATGTACCCCAGTTCCTTCTCCTACAGCTATGTGATCTACCAAATTCTACAGTCAACAAAATAAACAACCTGATAGTCTGCTTCATTTGAATTTATGCTGAACCAGCTACATGGTACAAGATCAAGATGACCTGAAATCCTCATTCCCTTAAATCCCTAAAATCAGAATGACTCTTAACTTAAGCCGGCTTCAAGGCCCCCCATCGAAAAGTACAATTCTGTGTATTGGGCCATTCCCCCTCATACCTTTCTAACCCTTTCATATCACATAGTCAATTGGGCACTTAGAGACCTTTTGACACAGGGTTTAAAATTTTATAGCCAATTACCCACCAGAACTTCTCTTGCTTCCATCCCCTAATCAGTCTACCCCCTAGACTGAGTGAAATCGCTGAATAAACAGCCTATTGTTTAGACCTATCCTCATTTTATGGCAATGTTCACTGGACGATTACTATCAACTCTCTCATCTACCCATAAAAAATATTGAAAATTGTAAACTTGTAAATACAACAGCACTGTACTTTATGACCACACTCCTTAATGCAATGCAAGATAATGTTTTACAGATTTAAATTGCTAGTCTTTTTTCAGCCATGATATCTAGATAAGTCAATTTTCCCTATCGACTTTACTTTATCTGAGGTTGTTCCTAACATTATGCTTCAATTACAGTGTTTACAAGACAAGTTGGTTTCATCTGAATTAATCGAAAGACAGTATTCAAATTTAGCTAACTACATAATCATGTTGTATACAGGGATGTGTCTGATCCACAATTCGGACATTCCATCGTGAGTCCCGTTACTGAAATGGTCAAAACAGTCACTTAATGTTCGTGTCAATAAAGTGCCCTACAAAATATTTTAGAGTATCATTTGGTTGAATAAGTTGTATAAGATTTACAAATCTTTCTATTTTACCTATGCAAGTGGCCTTAAATACATGTGGTTTTCCAGTTCACCATAGAAATTTCTCATAACTGAAAATTATAATGAGGAGAGGGACTTGTAAGTTGCAAGAACTTGTTCCCAATCCTTTTAATTTCATCAATAAAATATGTTCAAAACAATAATGACTAAAGTTGAAGTTTCAGACAGACAAACAGACAGTTGCAGAGAAGTCCAAAAACAGTACGTTGAGGTCAGGAATCTTCGAACTCAGGGTATAGAAATAATCCTTGTAGACAAATTACCCCTGGAATGTGGAGACTGAGTCAATGATGAGAGGGACATGATAGTGAGAATAAGGACAGAGACAGATATATGTATAAACATTCTGATGAAGCATTCTTTCTTCCACTGCCACCTGACATCTGCACCATAAAATAGCTTTCTCCGTGCTGCTGAAGAAGGAGCAAGTATCTATCTCTACACTCACTGCTAACTCTCAGTCGTTCTAGCACGTCTGATGCAAGGAAGCGCGACTGATGCAGAGTGAGAGCATTGGAGAAGCACAGTAAGCTCTCATTTAACACACCAGTAATCATTCACAGATTTTCTTAAATGTTCAGAAAATCAGTGGTGGAAGAATAGGAACGGCAAAGGAGGTGTTCTGTGGTTTAATGGGATTGGACAGAAAATCGCTGCTGCTCAGCTTTCTCTGCTTGAAAAATGAAAGCTAATAAATTGTTCTTGGTGGGTTTATAATTAAAAGATGCACAGATAGTTTGAGGCAGAACTGCCATTCCACCTATAAAATTCTGACAGTATGCAAATGATCTATAGAGATTGTAATAAGAATGTACTGTTCAAGGTTTATCACTCATAACCCCATGTTCATTTGATACAATGTCTTTCTTACTTTTTTTTCTGCATAATCTGGTAGAAATAAACGTTTCAGTATATCATTTATATTCTGATATTTTCAGCTGCTCTTAATATATTTCAGAGAGTCAGATTATAACAAAAACATAATGCAATTGAATTTGTCATGCACATTTATGAGGATAGGATATTACAGCTATTTGTTAAGCTTAGCACTCTATTTGAAACCCACATGCTTTTTCCAAATTTTGCATTATGCAAAATTATATGAGTGAGTTAAACACTGATGCTTCAAAGGGTGGCCCTGCTTATTGTGACCAATTTGTCCTTAATGACTGACTTTGACCTTTATCAGCGATCTACCTTTGATTTTGACCAAGAATAAAGAACCTATCTGGTGTTGTTCATAATTATGTTATAGACAAAATGATAAGACAGAGACTAGCAGACTAAGAATGATGTAGCAATCTTCTATCTTTAGGGTATAGAAAGTTCACTGCCATCTACTGTTCAAATATGGCCATAAACTATGAAAACAGCCATTGCTAAAACTTATGAAGTTTTGCAACTCTCTCTGAGCTGATGGGAATCCACCAATTTAAATGACAATGCCAAATCTGTAACTAAATTTAACCAGACAGGGACTTAGGGAACCTTACTTAGAGTCTCAGACAGAACTGTCAAGATTTAAAAGTCTCTGTAATTCTGTCCACTCAGCCACAATACAGGAGATCCAGTGATTATGCACTTGAAAATCAATCTAGGATATCTATTTGGTCGCTTCCCAGATCAATATGCCGTGACCTTTTTCTGACACAAGATAAAAATCAATACATCTATCAACGATTATTCCATACTGCCAAATCTTGTCTACCCTAACAATGCCACCCTTTAAAAAAATAAATAGTCAGATACACCTGCTTCAATGCACGAGGAGTTTCTTGACTATTCCAGTGGAAGATCACTAGTTGTGAAAGGCAACTCACATGGAGTGTAATGACCTCCTAATGAGATCTAATTTCAAAAAAATTTCGTTCATGAAAAGTGAAAGCATTCCATTAATGTGTGACACTCATACTGATTATTATAAGCTAGACAATACACACTGGTTACGCATACAAAGCCAGGCCAAGCACCACTACCCACCATCATATCTAAAAGGTTGATCTAGTACTTATGGATTGCATCGCTCTCAATGACAGAATCAGAGTATCTTAGTACCATCTGACATAAAATATGTACCACTGTGGCAATACCACAATGGACCACCGACAATTTGTTGTCAGATCATTAACACACCTGGATCTACCAATGGAGGACAGCTCTGGACACTGTCCAAGTTAAGGGCTATGGGACACATAAGGGCAAAATCTGCAATAGCAACTCGTATCATAGATAGTTATTAAGACACAGAACTAAATCTGCTGATCATACCCAACTGCCATGAGAAGGTGGATTGTAAATTTGGCTGTTTCCCAAGTTGGATAGGCTTGACACTTGTGGACAAAATATGCAGTGTACACTAATAGATAAAAAACTTGATCCTGCGATTATCCGTACACCGATATACATGTATGTCAATAAGTTTTCAATGGGTACGCCTTTGTACCTAGTGTTTGAAGAATCTCAACCAGTTCATTTACTTTGGAATAGACATCTTAACACTGAGAACACCCAGCCGTTAACCTTTCATATTGTCAAAGCTTTTTATACTGTTGTAGTGGTACATGCTCCCTAAGGTTTCAGTCAATTAGCTCCCCATCCCCCCAGCCATGTCCTGAAGATGTGACGACTATAGACTACGGCCTTTCCAGTTTGCGGAGATTAATTGTTTCCCCTCAATTACCATTTTACTGTATATATCAGACATTCAGTCTTGAATATTTGATAAATAAGCCTCTTCTGAGTTCAGGATTTATAAATGTCATAATCATCTCTAACTACTGCACTAATCTTGGGTAACCAATGCACTTGCAGAAGAATCATTTTCCTGTCTGACTTTAGAAACACTCTCACAAGATGGTTCCTTTCTTGTCTACCAAGGCAATAATAGTGACTCATCAATCTTTGGAAAATCAACAAATTTTGAAAATTCTGAAATTTCTACTGAGAGATATATGTCATTCTTCAATGTATCGAAAACATCAAAAAGCAATTCTCTGTTTCATCCGGGTGAGTAACCTTTTCATGGTTTCCTGAATTGATATCGCTCCATAGAACTAAAAGGGAATTAAGATTTCTTATGCACTAAAAGCCAATATACGTAATACATAAAGCCTCATAAGACTGCCCTGAAAAGATAACATAGTTCAACACATTTTATCATAAACCTCTAAAACTCGACACTTTCAAGAACACCAAAGATGTCTATTGAAACAAAAACTACGTGATCTTATTCACATTCACGCCGCTAAAAATTTACTCCAAATAGCAGAATTTACTTTTCATGTTCCCTGCAATATATTCCTGTCAGTTTCTGAGAGAGAGAGAGATATATATATTATAATAAATGATGTACCATGTTGTTCCAGTGACCTGCTTCTGAAACATTCCATCCTTGCCAACTCATTGTCAGTTTCAAGTAGCAAAATGAAATCAATCTGCAATTTTATTGTGCAAACTCTGACATGCCCCAATTTCCTTTTTCTTTTAATGTAATTGAGTAATTGACACCAGGAATCCTAAATATTTTTTGTGTATCTGATTCTCTTTAAAAACTACTGACTTTCATGTCAGTGTGACACTTGATAATGTGTGTGTTTTTTTTTTTTTATAATAGAAATATTAGCTTCAATGTTGTTATGCTTGTAGTAATTGCCTAATTTGTAATTCACATTAATTAATATTTATCGGTAGTGAGCATTTATGATTTTTTTAATTTGGGTCTGCTTTTTTATTCCACGATTGTCATAAATGAACATTTCAGATCCCCCACATACCTTAAAGGTCAGTTATATAAACAAGAATTCAAAAGAAAAAATATTTCTACCAATATATTAGAGTGTTTTCACAATTTATATCACACATACACACACACACACACACACACACACACACACACACACACACACACACATCAATCAATCAATCAATCAATCAAATCTATAAGAAATCTTTATATTTTCTTTAAATTTGCTGTATATCTGATCTGAATAGAATTTTGATGGCAATATGAAGATCCAGCTTAACATGAAATGCAAAAATGATGGACTTCATGAAAAATTTGCCATACATTTTTTAAAGCAATATTATATAAGCAGTTCTGTACAAATTATTGTACAAATTTCTATGGTAACATAATATTTAAGAATCCTCTGTGTCTTTAGGTCTTTCAGTTGGTCTTGGTAGTTCAGCGGTTAAAATGTTTACTTTGTAACCAAGCAGTCGTGTATTTTTTGAGACCAGCTCATGCCGCTTCAAACCTAAGACATAAACATAGGTAGTGATTGCTCCTTCGCCAAACGCTCGGCATTTAGTAGTGAGAATCATGGGTCTTTTGGATAGTGCTTTTAATAAAAGACACCCTGAGCGCTAAATACAGGTCAAAGTTTGTGGCACTTCATCTATACAGATGGTGATATCCCAATATGAGCAAAAGTTCTCAAAGGGATGTAAAACAAATAAAATAATAAATATACCCTCCAGAAAATAGCACATACATGTCCTGGAATCGGTTTTAACTGCTACTTATTTCAGAATGTAAAGACTAGTCAAAAAAGAAAACATGGTATTTTTATATCATAATGAATATGTTATGCATGTTAAAATCTGAAACGCACAAACAAAGGACACGATGTGACATCTGAAAGTGTCAACTTGTGTGTATAGTTCACATTATTGATACAGATAAAGCAGGTAGATAATAAAACAGGAAACAGAGAGAGGAACTTGTGTTCCAATTGACCATAACACAAGGACATATTACATACAAAGAATGGGGGATAATCTCTCTAAGAACACTTGATGAACATTTAATGGCTGAGCTTTGCCAAGTCAGAATTTGGAGTGGTACATTCATAAGTTTCAGGCATTGTTTTTTTTCTTCTTCCTCCTTTCGTTCTACAAGTGGGGTATAAGGTGTCTTTCTGTGGATTATCAGGACTAATATGCAGAGCAAACACTTGGCTTCTTCAGGTGTTGACACCTCTATCAAAATTCAGATAACAAGCTGTCAGCTTTAACCATTGGGGAATTTTTTCCATTTCTTCATAAAACTGCTATTAATGTAGCAACACCTAAAGAATACTGGTGAAAAGGCTCCGAAACACTTCACACTTTTTATAAAAGGAACTGATGATTTTATTTCTTATCCCCATTAAATATCTGCAAACTTCAGAAAACTGCAGCCAAAAAATTTAAACAAAAATTCACTACCATTACACTTGGAACTCGCAGTTGAGGAAATATTTACATTAAAATCAATTACTTTGTGTGTCTGACAAATTTTTGGAACATAGAAAGTCAATTTATCTTGGAGTAATGAGAAATGAAAGGATAAATTTTGGCAGAGTAAAATTCCACAAGCTGCAGATTTGTCCATAATTGCACCCTCTCACATCTGCATCAGACTAGAATGTCACCCCTCCCTTATCACCATCCCACTCAGTGGGCGATTACATGACTTGGAGAATTCAAAGGCCACAATAGCCTACCAGCTTGCACATTTATTTCCTCCTTATATCAGTAAAATTTTTCTAAAACCTAAATCTTTACTTCAAAAATAACTAGAGTGACTGTTTCTATGTCCCAGACATTACCACCTTCAACAGACTTTGGCCTTGTCCAAGGCATCATGTCCCCCCCCCCCCCCCCCCCCCCAGCAGCAATGTGGCCCAGATATAACTTAGACATTTAAAGTCTACATCAATCTTAGCTGGATCCTTATACTTTCATTCCAGTATCTATCTATTTTAAAAATGAAAATAATCACGACTGCTGGAATCTATTTCAAACTGAAAATAATATCCCAATACCACAATGATTTGCAATCCATCATCAATCTTTGACATTTCTGAAAGGTAGGAAAAATCATGATTTACGTCAAATTCTTCTCTATGTTATATGTCAAAACAATAATTTTCCTAGATACCACCAAAAATATGAAATCTGTAAGTATTTTCAATCTTGTACTTGTAATGACTTCATATCTGTAGGAAATTTTTTTCCTGTTTTGCTAGCCAACAGAGTCTGTAAGCAGACTGACAGCCTTCTTTGCTTACACAAAAAACCCTGAACAAAGGGCATCTGGATACCAATTAGAAGATTTATATTTACACAAACACATGATACCTTGTCTCTGATTACGCAACTAGAATCCGACAGATGCTAGCAAGTTCAGGATTTGTTTTTTACATTGGTGTCTTTTGTTCAATTGATTTATTTCTAAAGATTGTAAATAAAATGCGTAATATTCCGAAAATGATATTCTCTGTTTATTTTTATAACACAGCTTCCCCTTTCCTTGCAATTGATGGAATCATAGCAAGATAGAATTTCTTACCTCATCTCAATCCGATTTGATTAACTTTCCATGAAACTTTTAACAGATCAAATCATTAAAATTTATTTTATATGCAAAATGCATCAGTCCAACACTTATATCAACGAAAACCTAAGATTGTTATTTTGAGTTAATATTACCAGTTCTGAACTACAAATTGTGTTATGGTACAAGTTATCCATTCATAAATTGCTACATCTACTCCTTGTGCACTATTGGCCATTTCCATGCTTAATCCATTACTTTACGTGATCAAATGAAATTTCAGGGATACAAGGCAAATTAACCCTTTGATGAGATGGTCAGAAACCAGTAAAACAAATACACAATCATCCAAAAATAATACATTCAAGGTAACTAAAGGCAATTAGCTTCATGAACTCTTACTCTGAGGGAATTGGAAGTTTTGGAGGGAGTACTCTGAGATGAAGAGAATCAGGAAATCAGGGATTTCGACAGATGGTTTACTGAAAATGTCAACACACCACATGCATCAGACTTACTCAATCACACATTTGTGAAATTGTGATTATTGGGTGAACCGTGTTGCAGGGACAAGACGCCATAGAGCTCTCATAGAGCTCTCGGGTTACCCAGTGTAAATACAGACTCCCTTTCATTGCAGCTCTTTAAAAATCAACAAAACACGAAAATGCACTTATCTGGCATCAGTATTGTAAATCAAAAAATAATTCTGTGTCATTGACATTTTAAAAGGACTGCAGTTATTTTCTAACACCTAGTGAAAAAGACAGATAATTTGATTAGGAGGGTGGAAGAATAGGTTGATGGATAAAATACAGAAGTTTGTTTATCATCATTCATCTGCCCCGTTTGAAAATGAGATGTGTCACTGATCGCCTGACATGACCTTTGTCTAGTGCGGAGAGACAGGAAGGATTTTTGTGTATAATTGTTTATTTTACAAATACCTACAGAAATAAGACTATTTACATAATCTAACTGTTTTATTATGATGGAGGAATATGAGATGCATGGAAGTATATATACCGGTATACATTGCATGATACACAAAACTTTTCTCATTGAAGCCCGAGGAAATTCACAACCACTGGTGCTCTGTTACATAGGAACAATGTTTAATACATTCACTGTGTATCGTTGGATGTCAGTTTATTCTGTCTTGTATATACAATGTTTAGTACATCACTGTGTACCGGTGGATGTTAGTTTGCTCAATGCCTTCTGTGTATAAGGCATGTACTGGTGGATGTCAGTTTGCTCAATGCCTTCTGTGTATAAGGCATGTACCGGTGGATATCTGTTTGCTCAATGCCTTCTGTGTATAAGGCATGTACCGGTGGATATCTGTTTGCTCAATGCCTTCTGTGTATAAGGCATGTACCGGTGGATGTCGGTTTGCTCAATGCCTTCTGTGTATAAGGCATGTACCGGTGGATGTCGGTTTGCTCAATGCCTTCTGTGTATAAGGCATGTACCGGTGAATGTCAGTTTGCTCAATGCCTTCTGTGTATAAGGCATGTACCGGTGGATGTCGGTTTGCTCAATGCCTTCTGTGTATAAGGCATGTACCGGTGGATGTCGGTTTGCTCAATGCCTTCTGTGTATAAGGCATGTACCGGTGGATGTCGGTTTGCTCAATGCCTTCTGTGTATAAGGCATGTACCGGTGGATGTCGGTTTGCTCAATGCCTTCTGTGTATAAGGCATGTACTGGTGGACGTCGGTTTGCTCAATGCCTTCTGTGTATAAGGCATGTACCGGTGGATGTCGGTTTGCTCAATGCCTTCTGTGTATAAGGCATGTATCGGTGGATGTCGGTTTGACAACATCCACCAGTACACAATGAATGCACTAAAACATTATACAATATAAGACAGAGCAAACCTACATCCACTGGTACATTATAGATGTACTACATAGAAGCTGTAGTAAACTGACATCCTTATTACACCAGCAACAACAAGGAAAACATAATGATAAAAAGAGTTTAAAGCTGATTAGGAGGGCCAGTACTGTCTTAGGTATCTGTACTAACAGTCACCACCATCTCCTGAAGGGCACCGACACGCCAAAATAGATGAACAAGGAAAGGCAGTTGTTTACTGAGCTCTGAATATTGGATAGTTAAACAAATTCATCTAATAAACAGATTGCATTCAACTTCAAAGATCTCAGGCTCTTAAGTGCCATCCCTTCTGCAACTCCCCGAGTCTGGAAATATCATTCAGCATAAAAAAATTACAATATTATATATTACCATGGCAACATATGAATCAAAGGGCATTTATGCAGCTGTCAGATTTTGAAAAGCTCTGCATAAAAGTTTTTGTTTTTTTTTAAAATATCAGAAATGAAGCCCTCCATCATCCAATGTCAGAATAATCATTGCTGATGTCTTTCCGTAATTCAGTCTCTGACAGGAGAGCTTGTTTCTATCATGAAGTATGCACTCAATCAAATTCGAAAAGGTCCTCGAGAATGCAAACTAGAGATCCTTTACAGACAGTGAATCAGTTTTCCATGCAATATTGCAAATACAGATAACCATTGGAAAATTGTAGATTGCATTCCGATTGAGAACACTATTATCATGGTTAATGTACACATGTAAAAATAAGCAAGACCAAAAAACATGGCCTGAACGGACCCTTATCAAATTCAATGATTTCATGATAGCTGCAATCAGTCATTGGAAATTAAATTAATTTTTGTATCTGATTCTGTTTTCTATCATTTTAGCTTACACCTCTACATGCCTGTTGTATCGTCTAATGTTACACCAAGAGTATCGGAGAAATCTCAAGACAACGAATATTGCAAACGATGGTAAAAAATTATACAATGGTGGATGCTGCTTTATAAAAGGCTGTAAGCTTTTTTTGGGACAATTTGTGAGAAAGATGGGATTTTGGGATCAAGGGAAGGTGAAAAGCTGGTGATTTACAACATTATCAATTCCTCAAGGGCATCCCTTTATATTTATTGAGTTGCTCACACTTAATCTTTACACCACGAACACTGAAGTACACTGAAGTCAACAACATTACTGTTGCTCTTTTTAAAAAAAAACAAATTCAAACTAATTCAATTGAAATAGACTTTATTGGCCTTTAGTATAAATTCTCTTTGAACTTTAAAAACTACATTTAACTGGAGAATACTTTTTAATTCTTTCTATCCACTAGACAAATAAGTCATATGGCTGGGCTATTCACTAATGACAGAGATTTTCAGTGTAGGAGAGTTTGAACACTCTAAACCTGTTAAAAGTTGGGATTAAGGGTTGGAGTTTTTGATTCCTTTCATCATTAGAAACCCTTTCATTAATCAGTTTCTACTCATCTCTACATGTATGTTCATTGTTGACTTGTCTGCTTATATCCGAGCTATATCTGTTAATTCTCAGAGTAAATATCCCGAAACTACACCACCCTTAATTCTCCATAACTGTTTTGTTTTCTTCCTCTAGTTCTCACAAATTAACGAAAATAAATTGATGTTTCTTAGTTCACAAAGTTCAGAAAAATTTATGTTATTTTCCCTTCCGTTACAAATTTATACCACATCCATGTTGACAATTACACGTACAATAATGTTTTAGTGTCAGAGGAAATTCTGGACAGAAATAAAATTTTGACAGATGCATTATAATCATAAGACATGCTGTTCACTTGGTACACAAACAAACATTAAGGAGACTCCATTGTGAAGGCTTTTACACGCTAAGAGATACTGCACGTGTACACGCACAAATGGATTCTCCGAGTTTACAGACAGTTCATGTAAAGAAGAATTCGATATAACTTACTCAGGTATCATAATAGGACAGGGGTGATAATGTATATTGATTGGTTAACCAATCCTCATGCACTTAATTTATTATTTATTAAGCGAAATCTTGCAAAAACAAGTGTAATAGCTTAATGCACCAAGTACATAGTTTGTTTCTTATTCTGGAATGCATCCATTTTCCAAGCAGTTATGTAAAATAACATTTCCAATAAATGCAGTAAGATTACTATTGAAATTTCACTGACGCCAACATGATGACTTGCAATCAATACCCAGTTTAATAAATATCACTTTCATTAAAAAAATTAATTTTTCATGGGAATAACGGATAATTTCACACATCTAACTATTCCCAGTTAGACCTTGACTTGGGCCTGATTGATAAACAACCACTTGTGAATTGTGATACTTATTTTCATTTCTCTGTCCAAATGATGAAAACCGTTTTTCAAAGAATTGTCTCTGGGCAGATTTATTTCAAATTTAGAATCCCCTTCTAGTTCATTAAAAGATAAAAGATTCAGAAAGCAATTTACGAGCACTCTTCATTTCAGATCATCAGTATTCTCTCAAAATAAAGCTTTAAAATTACTCATAAATCTGAACCACAAAATGCAAGGACGATATGAAAACAACTGCAAGCTTATTGTCAACATACAGCACAATAGTTGTGTCAACATGCTCTCTGCCATACATCACAAATTTGGAAGAGAAAATATGTTAGAAATCTACACAGAGTGACACTTTGTCTAAGGTGACATAAAAGGGGTGACCTGTCTGATAAAATCTTAATGAACTTGTTGGGTAGTTTATCAAGTTTCAGTTCTCACTCGTTGCCACACCCGGAGGTCAAACAGAATTCTCATACAACCAGAGACCACATCACTGTCTGTGGCACCCACACAAAGCTTGGAAGACAGAATGATTTCTACTCAAATAACATTCAAATGTAAGAGTATAGATTCTGTCCAAATAATTGTTACCCATGCATTTAATCAATATACTAAAATTTCAATTTGGTCTTGAAATGAGAATGAAATGCATTTGTATTGATCATCCTGATCTAAATATTGCAGTATATATAATATATAGACATTCTGATATACAGACTTTTTCTGATACAAAGAAAGATGGAAAAAAATATTTATCTTCAATACTTGACATGTTAAATTCTTGATATCTTATGCACAAACAGGGGGTGCAACTTCTTTAATCATTGGCCTCTGAGCACCAAACCACCTGAGCAGTCACGGTGTATAGTGGCAACCACTGACCATGAAGTCAAGCACAAAGAACTATTCTCTAGGCACAATAAGGAGGATGTCTAATCAGTCCCTCCTGCCATTGTCTTTGATAGTCTGTTCCTGTTGACTTGTCTAAAGAATTTCTTCTCATAGAGGGGAGTGTACTGCCTCTCAAAGATTTCAAAGATTATGTATGCCAGCTGTTCTCTGTTGAAAAATCATTCATTTTTATTTTTCTGATGAATGTCATTAATATTAGAACAGTGTTTCAAAAAGAATTTCTGAAAAATTAAACAAAATGTTTTTTCCTAATCGGTTTGATATGTGGAATTATTCAGTAATATTTTTTTTTGTGGTCAAAACATTTATTGGACTCATCATATTTCATGTAAAATGATAGGAACATCTCTACTAGGAATCCTTTATAGAAATCATCAGAGCTGTCTCTTGTGATGGGTAGTGGAAAATCCAGAAATTTCTGACTGGGGGGGGGGGGGGGGGGGGGGGGGGGGGGGGAGAGAGGGGTATAGGGGAAATAAACAATTGGATGTCTAGGGACCGTCTTGAGTCACCATGGGGGTCCAATGCAAAGCCCTGATATCCTCCCCCCCCCCAAAAAAAAATTATTGAGTTCCAACAAAATTGGAAAATTTACAGACATATTCCTATAAAAAATGGATCATATTTGTGAAGGGTGGTAGGGGGGGGGGGGGTACCACTAGATCTGCCAATGATGAGGAACACTAGTTTCTCAGATCAACATTTCATATCAAACAAGACCTTCCTTGAGTCCTGTTTCTGTCATTACCAATACCTGAATGAATTGCTTGTTGAAAGTGAAATTATGCTTTGTTGGCATAACACAAGAAAAAATCTCGGAGAAAATGTTCCATCTCTTCTGCAGAATTCATCATGTGGGAGACAAAATTCTACAACATTTTGAAGGTTTTTAAACATCCTTCTGTTTGTGTAACAATCTTATTGTTATCACCAAGATTATCTCATACAGGCAACAATTCAAGCAGAAATCAAAATCATTCATCAAGTGCAAAAAGTTTGAAGGGCAGAACTCTCCCAGTGGAATCGGAGTTCTTCCCCATTAAATCTTAATTGTTTTCATACACAGCAGGAACTGTCCCATGTGCTAATTTCTAAGAAGACAGGCTGGTCAGTTGTTAACTCACAACTCAAAGATTTCATAATGAGGCATTTTAACATATGGCTATTACTACACTATTGAGAATTCATTAAGAAAGCATTCATCTTGCTGGGTCATACAAAAGAGGGGAGAAAATCAAATGGCTGCTGCTGCTGAGGGGAAACAAATGAAGATACAATGGACCCTCTTGAGCAAACAAAGATCTAAAGGTTTATCTTCTGGTGATCTCAAGACTCCATCATACACCAGATGACTAAGATCTAAGGAGATAATAGCCGACACAATCATCCACCAAGACAACACACAAACACAAGTGTATATTCCATATTATATGCCAGTAATTACTATTCTTGTTGATTTGCAAAAAGCCTCTCTCTCTTTCTTCTCTCTCTCCTCTCTCCCTCCCCCCCCCCTCTCTCTAAATGTAGATTATAGTTGTTTGGTACATATAACATTCATCCCTTTACATCAAGGATTCTGAAAAAAAAAACCCCCCAAAAATGGCCCTTTGGAGAGCATAAAATAAGGAAACCTACACAAAACAAAATTTAAAAATATGGTACAAGTTTATTTCCACTATAGTTTTTTTTAATTCATGTAATCAAGCAATTAATAAAAAAAATTAAAAAAGCACCATTACAATTACATAAAAGTACCTTAGGTTTGTTTATGTCATGCAATAAAATACTTTCTGTCTAAACAAAATCCCATAATTCTTTATAAATTTTACAAATATCACATTCTATTTCAAAATCGTTAATCTGAATAACGTCACATCATTGTGTTTAATATCAAATTCCTAAAAAGATGAATACCATATTCAAGATGTCTGGGTCATTGTAGAAGTAGAATTTCCATAGTAATAAATTCTCTTGCCCTCTGGAAGCAGATATTCTCAACTGAACAAGTGCAGGCATTAAACTGTACAAATTTGCCTTATCTCCTGAAGTCCATCAACAGTTAGACATCCATGCAGATTGACAGAGCTATGATAATGGAAGTTTAGTATTATGTCTGCAGATTTCTAGCAGTCTGGGACTATCCCTTATTAGTATCAAATATGTATAAATGTCTATTTAATAGACGTCTATGATGATGGTGTAGAATGGATTTAAGTGACCTCCTCACTGAACCTATCAGACTGCAGCTATGAATATCTTATTTATTGGCAAGTATTATATATAACGCTATATATATATATATATATCTTCAAAATTTCAGAAAACATTTTTTTTAAATCTTAGTACACATACTCAACATGCTCTGAAAACATACTTTTCAGATTTGCAATACAAACAGGCAAGGGGAAAAAAAATACGAGGTGATTTTTTTATGAAAATTTTTCCGTAATGTAAGAAAATGAATCGATTGGCAAGAGAGATACACGGCAAGACATGTTTGGCACAACTATGTGCACATTCAAAATTTCTGGCTTCAGGAGAAACAAACAAGACATTGACACTCTCGTTTTGGAGGAAAATCAACTTGTGTGGCAGCAGTGTACATGGTCTATATACATTTTGCTGAGACATGCTTTTGGTAATTGTCACATGTTATATATTGTACATATCACTGGCCTAAGACACCTGTCATTTTAACACTTTAACAGGTGTCAAGCAAGGCTCATTAATCACAGGTAAAAATGCAATACACATCATATTGTGACAGTATATATATTATAGACAATGGGGGGTCTGCCAGAAGGACACAGGTTACCTCTGTAAATGAGCTGCCCCCCCCCCCCCCCCCCCCAACTTGCATACTATGCTGAGTTACATAAAATGTACTGTTGAAATTGTAGTCTTAATTGGAATTTTTAAAACTGGCCTGCCACATGAAAAATATAATGCATATTTAATTTCCTTCAGAAATTTACATCTAACAAAATCTCAGATTACATTGAGAACATAATGCAAAGTGGCACAAATTCATAGCAATACTGTCTCCATTTCAATTCTTAAAATGTTTGCCATTTCAGAATCAATTTCAGAAATAATGTTAAAAACCTCTAGACAGTTACTTCCTTCCATTGTATTGCTGGCTTGAGCTTTTCAATGGGCTGAAACGGGCCTCAAAAATCGTCCACTGATACATCCCTAATGTAGCAAAAATCCCAACACGCAAACTTAATTGGATATTCCGATTTTAAAAGGTCTAGTATCGGAAATTCTTTTTATCTCCTAATGAGACTAAATTATGTTGTAACTTGACTTAAAATTGACCACTGAAGCTTGAAATGAGAGTCTTTCAGTGTGAAATTCTTCAGATATAAAACTTTATAAACCTGGCCTCTTACATCATTCATGAGAAAAAATGTTAATCTCCGCGAGATTACAGAATTTGACTCAATGGGATTGACTGCAATGTACAGTATGTTTTCCAAACCATTCATAACTCATTCAATTCGTAAAATGTTTGAAAACCACATAATGCGGGCATAACTTTGGTCATTTAGTCACAATAGCAGCGAAATACCATGAGACAGCAATAATTCTAAATCTGAGCAGTACGTTTACAATGAAATTTGGTGTCAAATACCTGCATTGAAGTCCCAAAATACTTGGAGATGTATAAGAAAATCACTTTATGTCTAAGGTTTCAAAATATTGATTTAAAAAAGATTTTTAATTTACCAAAGACAAATATTACATAACACACACGAAATAAAATTTCTGTTACTTTAAAAAGACAAACACGAGACTGCATTTTTGTCCAATAATAAGGTGTCATTTTAAACTTTCATCAATTAATAACAGACTATGGAACATAACAGGTATTTTTTTCCCTTTAAAAAAATTCAAAGATGAGCAAAATCTTTTGAAACAAGAATGCTCGTTTGAAAAAGAATTTCAATGGAGAACAGACTCCCTCATCGAAATAACAAATGCGTACATTTGCATCCACTTCCTTTGTGTCCGAGCTTTTCTCCAGTAGCTCTATGTGTAAACACTGACTTATTTTCTCTCTTTTTCTCCCATGTGTTTGCTCAATTTTTCTCTGTTTGCGAGTGGCACCTATACCTGTCTGGGTTTTTTCAAATTCTGTTTTCGTTGTGTTTATTATTAAATGAAATCCTGTGAAATTTAGCACACATGTACATCTATAACAATGCCTCCCCCCACACAATGTTACTAAGGAACAAGGGTTTTATTGTCTTGTTTGTTACTTAGATAAACTTCCATTGGAAAGGGAGATAATTTGTATCTACTCTGTAAATATGCAAACAGAAAAGTGATAAAAGGATCTAGCAATTAAGACCTTATATTAGCATTTGACAATGTGTAAAACTATTCCAAACTTAAACAATGACTGACTTGAACATACGAGAAGGTTGCTTACTTCAGTGCAGTAAGAGATTTCAATGCTTACCTATTTAAAATCAATCAAATTATAAACTTTCACTTAAAAAAAATATTTTGACATGGACTTTTGTTCATTATGTTGCATGTCACCAGGTAAATTCCTACCGACATTGTTGTCATTGTTCTTGAAAATTTGAATTCTTTCCATCCAAATGTTTGTGCCTTAAGCATGTTAAAAAAGGGAATAAATAAAAATTAAGAGATTAAGTGTTTAATAATCTTCATGATTTATATAAACTGTCTGAAACCTATACTAAGCATGCTTAGTAAAACTTCAAAAATGGTTGCTGTATTTTCACAGCCATGCTTTAAGAGTCACCACTGAAGTATGTTCTTCACACCTTGCTTTTAGACAGACCATAAAGCTATGATTGGCCCTCATATCAGCAGGACTGTAAATTCACACAATCAAGCACCAATAAAAACATTAAGTCTGGACAATTGGTGAATTACGATGGTCACCTGATACAGGGATTTGCTACAGACACAGACAATGGGCTACCCTTTGGGTGTCTTAACTGACTGTCACCCTCAGGCGAGGGACTGTGAACAGTGTGGGGATGTTAACAGATTTTGGGGAGGGATAAGGTGTATAATTATCCCTCTATTTTATTATTAGCAGATTATCTTACAGATAAAACTGTAATCTTTTGAAAGCGTCTCTTGGCTCATTGAACAAAAATCACACTCACTGTCTCACATTCATGGTCAGTCAATATGCTGTGAAATAAACTGCATTTCATTTGTTCAGTATACTGCATATTCTTTGAAACTTTTTTTTTTCAAATATCTGCATGTGCAAATAATGAATGTAAATATCCAATGGTTTATTTTCAAACTGAAGCAATATTATCATGAGATACTTACAAAACAAATCAAAATCATATTGATCAATTCACTTGAAATTGAGACACATTTTAGAGTGCACATATATATGACATTTGTATGTGCTTAAATAATTTGCTTATATTTGCAGGGTATTTAAAGGTTTTTGTCACCTTTTATTTCAATATTTTATCAAGTATTTAACCCAATATTTCATTCATATCAGACTCTCTTTGACTAACAGTCAATGATTTGGTAGATATAAAATTTGTCCAAATAGTAACTGTTAAGGCATGAATCACTATGTCAACTTCTTCTGTGCATCTAAAAAACTTCCATTACTAAGATTGACAGATACTATTTAGAATTTCTCATTTTTACACTTCACCATCAGATATAACCAGAGAGGGAAAAAACCCCCCATTAAAATCATTGCATTAAATACACATCAATTCTGGAAGATAATTTCTCATCAATCACCCTCTCTGTGTGAGAACAAATGTTGCTTGTATATATACCCCCCCTCCCCTCTCTCCCCCCACCTGTGTAATGTCTTTCTAAAGCCCACTACACAGAGATTTTTGTACAACTCTTTCTCTGACAAACAGGGTACATGTAGAACATAGGATATGCCTACAGAATTAGTACAATCTACAATAACTGCCTCCAGATAAGATTTTACCATCTCACTTTCATGGTTTTACCCAACTTGACTAATCAATCATAATTTATTAATGAGTTCTAGATTTTATCTGTGGGATATATCACAATCACGTAATAACAACATGATTATGTTTATTGGTAGATATCTTATATGCACACAACAAGATATTAATATATGGTTAAAAGTGCAAGAGATAATTAATATTCAAATTCTTTTTTTTCTCTCAGAACTTTCTTAAACTGAATAGTATTGCATTACTATAAAACGACAAATTCAAAACACTGTACACCAGGAGTTCCTTGGTTTACCATTCAGCAGGGGTCTATGGGACAGGTATAATTTGTGTTTTATTTATTTTAACGGGTACCTTTTGGAAAATGGCCAGCTTAATTTTTTTTTTTATCAGTTTCATCATGTTGGTCTTAAATGATTTGTCAAGAAATGTTTGCCAAAATGCAGATATTTTTTTTTTTTTCTGTGTCAATAAAAATTAAAATGATATAAATGGAATGGCACTGGTCTGCTAAACAGGTATCTTTTTGTGAGAGGTATACCCAACCCCTTGTGTGAATTACACTGAACAGAATTTTCAATTGCGGTAATCTAAAATGCTTTAAAATGCTCCACCTTTTTGCTCCGCTTAACGGATGTTCAAATTATGGTTGTAGATAGGTAAGTCTTGGAACATGGGGGATATATTTCCCTCATATCTTAAAACTAATGCAACCAGCAGCAGGCAAAATACTAGACCTAATTCACGGAAGCTGGGCAAGCAAGTGTAAAAAAAAAATAACATCAACAAGCAAACTGATAACACTCGAACCTTTCTTCTTTCAAAACTAAAACAAAATTTCCAACACATTCTAGAAACCTGTGATCATTACAAAATGAGAAAAATCCACAAAAAAAAAATGTTTAGTTGTCCATGACAAACTTGCAA
>JAMZEH010000017.1:4777500-4940000 GCA_024699665.1 Ostrea denselamellosa | reverse complement strand
ACTACATCGTTTCCCTATTTCGATAAACATCTCGTACAACAACAGAGCTGTGGTGAGCACATGAACCTGTTTTAAAGAGCCAGAAAAGCCTCGCCGGCTGTGGAAAGGCGAACATGTAGTGCAGTACAGATATTACAAAGAGAAAAATTATATTTTACCCGAGGAGAAGCGGGGCAGCTGGGGTACGTGTCCCCCGCTTTTCAAAGGTGGAGGGGGAGGGGTACAACTACGAAATTGAATGCTGCCTTTGTTTTGACAGTTTACGGTATTAATTCGATCATTTAATGGAAGTGTTATGTTTGAATGATAATAATAAGTATCGGGCTACGTCATTGAATTGCCCCTTTTTTATGTATTTATTTATTTATTTTGATAATTGCAATACAGGCTTTCACTACAGGACACCCCCCCTCTCTCTCCTGCAAATAAAGATATTTATTTGGTGACTATTCCCCCCCCATTTTTAAAAGTATATTTTATAGTTTGTTTTTTGTTTGTTTGTTTGTTTATAGCCGCCTGAGCAATTTTTCAGCTATCCGGCGGCTGTCACCATTACCGGTGACAGGGTTGCAAATTTAGGCCTATGCTCGGCACTCAGGGCCTTTGAGCAGGGAGGGATCTTTATCGTGCGACACGGAACCTCGGTTTATACGAAAGACCGGCACCCACGTCCCACAGTGGGATTCGAACCCCCGACTCAAGGATCATCAGATCTTTGAGCCCGACGCTCTAACCACTGCGCCACGCGGGCGACTATATTTTATAGTATTTTTATGCGGAATAAGAAGTGACGTAAAAGAATGCAATCTTCAAGTTATGAATTATGAATTCGATTTAGGATTTTGAAGATATGTGAAAATAAGATGTGGGTGTTTTCATCTTTTTTTTTCTTCTTTTTTCTTTGTTTCAGTTTTGCTTGTCAAGGTCAAGAAATCCCCCTCTCCCTCCTCACTTCTCAAGATGGAGTTACGCGTTGTGTATACCCATCATGCCATGTTCTTTCACACATATTTCACATTCAATACACAATATGATAAGTTTTCATACATTTAATATATGAAATAAAGTTGATATAATTTCATAAATAAAAAAATATCTAAATGGAAGACAAGGGAACACATGGACAATATTGACAATTGAATGAGATCGCTCTGTATGAGACAGAATATGTACATATGTAATATTTTTCATACTTCAAATACTCAAATCTGATTGGCTGAGAAACGTTTGTAGAAATGGTAGAAATGATAATAATAATAAAAAAAACGCAATCTTTATCCGTGGATGTAAAAAAACAAAAAAAAACAAACAAAAAAAACACCCCCCCCCCCAAAAAAAAACCCCTCCTCCTCAGGAGTGATTGCATTTAGAACGGCACGTGCAGTTCGCTGTAGATTTTAGAAAAAATATTTGAAACAAACAATAATATGTAGCCTTGCAGGTATATTGGTACATACATTTACCGTATCGATTGTAGAAAGTAAGTTTCTTTTGAACTCGTTAATTGCATGTTGATTTTTTAAATTTTCTCTTTTACATTTATAACAACCTAGACATTTTTAAAACATCAGTTGAATGTTTGTGCTTTCAGTTTTATATATATACATATATATATATATATATATATATGTATATATATATGTAATAAATATATGACATTCAATGCAATAAAACAAATTGTGTGTGTAGTTGAGGTGTCGTCCTTTGAAAACCGTTGTCAATTTCTCCTGTGCCTCATTGACAATGGTTTTCTGTGGGTAAAAATTTTCAATGTTACCCTCAACTACACACACTATTTATATAAAATAGAACAATCTGAAATAGCCCAAAAAAGGCATTAGACACACCGCATGAAGAGATACTGAAGCAAAGTTAAACACAATAAAATGTAAAATAAACAAAAGAAGCAGAGATCTAGCTATCACACATCTATTATCTCATGCTGAGATCTAGCTATCACACATCTACCATCTCATGCTGAGATCTAGCTATCACACATCTATCATCTCATGCTGAGATCTAGCTATCACACATCTATTATCTCATGCTGAAATCTAGCTATCACACATCTATCATCTCATGCTGAGATCTAGCTATCATACATCTATCATCTCATGCTGAGATCTAACTATCACGCATCTGTTATCTCATATTCACATCTGCTATTTCATATTGACATCTAGCTATCTCACATCTACATGTATTATATCATGTTGACATCTAGCTATCTCATATCTACTATCTCATTATAACATCTAGCTATTTCACATCTATTATCTCATGTTGACATATAGCTATCTCGTATCTGTTATCTCATATTGATATATATCTATCTCACGTCTATTTTCTCATACAGAGATGTAGCTATCTCACATCTATAATCTCATGTTGACATATAGCTATCATGTGTCTATTATCTCATGCAGAGATCTAGCTAACATACATCCATTTTCTAACCATCACACATCTATTATTTCATGTTCACGTTTTGCACTAGTGGACATGTTAACAATCAATATGTTGTTTCTCCTCCTAAAGACCAAGTTATCATTTAACATGGTGACACTTCCTGGGTCCATGCGAGGAGAAAACCTTCGAGAATGAGAATTCACATTTGTTTCTATATCCTGACTCTCAGGTTCGTTTGAATCTGCAATGATGTCAGCTACCGGCCAGTTCTGTCTGTGATTCTTTATCACGTCCTTAAAGAGATTTTGGAAGCTCAGACTAGAGGTGTCTACCTCTACGTCAGCAGGGGGCTTGAAGAGAACGTTGCGGAAGACCCATGGCAAAAAACCCCCCGCGAGTGTGGCCAGCATTTGATTAACACCAGAAACTGAATATTCGTTTCCAAATGCCATTACAACAATTATAACAAACAAAAGAAATAGAATAATTGTCAGAAATTGACGCAGGGCACTGACTAAGCTTTTGTACAGACTTCCAGGACAACCCACGTGATCAATGTAGGCGGATTTGAAAAAGAATGTGCGTGTAATGTATGGTTTGTCGTGATTATCTAAAAATAATAGAACACGTGGGATACTCCATTTCAGGACGTCATTTGACATATGTATGAAGGGGTCCATCGCTATAGCCTCGTCATCATGGTCGTGGTCATCAACGCTGATCTGGAAGGCAGTGTTTGGCTGTGTATCTGCCGTCTGCCATGCCACCTTGTCAACTTGTTCTTTCGCTTGTCCAAGAAGTGCCTTGTTAATGGCTTGATTAAAAGCTTGATATTTCTGGGTAACGCTACCAAAACAGTCTCGAGCGTACAACGACAACATGAAAAGTAAGGAAACGTATTTGAGAGTTTGAGAAGCATTAAGAATGACTCCAATCAAGGTGTAGACTATCATCTCAACTAAGAAAACAGTGACTTCAACAACTAAAATTACACAGGAAACCAAAGCAAATATACTCAGTAAAATGGCAAAAAACTGTACAGCACGAAATCCACCACTAGACTTAGTTGACAGACGAGCGATAGTTTCTCTTCGAAGAAGGCCAACTACACCAATTTTCTCTTTCAGTTTGGTTACAAATTTAAAATTTGGGAAGATTACAATGATCAGATGACACAGCAATCGGAACGCAATGTTAAATGTTGGTATGCAGTAAAATGCTAGGACCACGATGACAACTGGTAACACTAACATCCAGTATATTCCAACGATAAAAAAGGCGAAAACTCCATACTCTTTGAATGGATAAAGCAAAGTTCTTATAGCCCATCCGAATGATCTCGAATATGAAGATTCATGCATGTCTCGGAAGCACTTTCGAAGAACTATTTCAATGTTTCTTTTTATTTCAGAAGTTAAGAATTCAAGAATTCCAAACAGAACACCATCTGCTACCAACACAGCGTAGCAAAAGACAAAGATCTCGTGAACTGGTGTTAAAAAACTCGTCATACTACCGGGAAAATACGCAAAATGCACTTCCAATTTCCGGTCACGAGCAGCATTGTCCTTATCAACATGTTCGCTGTCTTCATACCGATAGAAAATGGCAATTCTGAAAATCCATGGAATAATAACAAAAATACATGAAATAATGAACATAAGTTTTTGTAAACAGTGATACCACTTTAAATGTTTGATAATCAACGAAGTTCTTCTGAAAGGTTCAAATACACTGCGGTTGCAACATGGTTTCAAAGAATCCCTTTCCCGGATTTGACAACGAAAAAACGAATCGTAAATGGATCTGATAATTCCAACTGGGACATCGTTTGGAGGAATTAAACGCTCGTGCTTAACGTTGAAGTATATCTTTGAAAGGGTGAGTGTATAAATAGTATCTTCGTCCATGTCATCCAACTGTTCCTTAAACGATCTCATCATAGACAGCTGGTCAATGTTCACAATATTTTCGGTTGTAGGCGGCGGGTTCTGTAGGTAAGTCTTCATTACTCTGATTTGGACTGGCTGATCACATTTGAATTCGTACTTCAAAGTTTTGTACTTGTCTTGATACCAAGCCTTGGGTATGAGATAGGGACAAAACATAAGGACAAGCGAGTTCATAAAATATATACAATAGAATAAAAGGCGGACCCACATGTCTTTAACAAGTTCTTTACATACCATATTACCATTTGTAGATTTAGAGCAACACATGTGGTAGAAAACAGCCCTGCTGTTTACATTTTTAATATGCATGTTACAGACATGTTCATTGTCACTAAGACTACCACCAGTTCCGTCTGGTGAAATTTCTTTGAAATCGTTCAGTAAAATACGTCGAATACCTTTCTCCACTTCCTTTATATCCCTTTGTAATAAACATCCTATTGGTTCTTCTTGCAGTTCTACTTTCATATTTTCAGTGCCGTAGGTCAGAGTCGAAAGAGAAAGTATTTCAAAACCCGTCTTCAGAAATAAAAGTCCTTGACCATGTCGACCGGTACTTCTTTCCCAAAGAAAAGGTTTGTAAATGTCAGATTCTAATTCTCCTGGAATCTTTCCGGAATGGTTGCGAAACTTCAGTTCATAGATGATTAGTTTGGTTCCGGCGTCTAGAAGTTTTTTGATATCGTGTCTCAGCATTTCAGACACAGGCGTCACACTGCAGTTCCTATATAAAGTTACTAAAAACTCTCGATTCACAGCTGACGAATTAGAAGTTATGAATTTATTCTGATCCTCAGAGTAATTGCCGGAAAAACTCAAAGTTTGTTGGAAAATTACAAACATTAATAACACGGACACAAACAACGCCATTTCGATATTTGGTTTGAACACTTAAATGTTCTACATGTAATCCCTGACTCGTTAATGTTGGGACTTTTAAAACTTTTCTTCACTGTGCACCAAAATTCGGTGACCTTCACGGTCGGATCAGTCAAGCAGACATTTAAATATAAATGATAATGCATGTATACAGAATATTTAAGGAAGTATAACGATAATAAAATAGCATCCATTTTCATGTACTATACCGTCGAACATGTCCATCATAAGGAAATTAATCGACACGAGATAACACATTTTTTTACTGATGACATGAATCAGATATTCTCTCAATCATATACAAGTATACCAACACATAAAGTAAACAAACTCACCAATTCTGAAAACATTGTGAATTGTATACAATTGTATTGAAAACACATTGATAATGATGGGTGTTGGCTGAATTGCAAGAAGAGGTGGACTGTTGCATGCAGTGAGGGTGGTGACCAGTGTTGAAAGACCCTTATATTCCCTGGAAACAGAGGACAAGTCTTCTAAAAGATCCCAGGGGATCGGTCGGGTTTTCTGTAGGTGGTAACGGTTAATTCGTCTACTCCTCCATGATGTGGGAGTGGAAATGGGCCTCGGATTTCTTGCAGAGCTTTGTGGTCAGTCGACTTTTAAAAGAAAATATAAGAAGACGTCTGTTCTTGAGTGACAACATCGGTAATTGCTGTGAGGCATGGCTGCATGTTTCGGTAAACACAGTAATTGTTCATTTTTAAAAAAAAAAAGAATAGGAAAACAAATCGATGGGCACTACTACACACTTTCCAACAATTTTTATAACCATTTAAGTAGGAACCTTCTCTATTCTTAATAATTGTCTTAAAATCATCATATCATTAATGCAAGAGTTTTCCCTTCAGACTGATGATATCGTATATGTTTACGCGGCACCCTGTGTTGTATAATCTTCACTACGTTGTATTGTTCTGTAGATGTTTCTTGACTGCTGCGGCTTAGAGGAGGGTGCGACCTATGAAAAATGAAGGTCACTTACATCAGTGTCATAAATACTATAAAGAATACAAAATCAAGACGATAACCAACACGGACCCCTGGACACACCATAGGTGGGATCAGGAGCCTAGGAGGAGTAAGCAGTTGTAAACATTGTTGATATATGTAATCGAATATACCTACGCGTTATTTCGTGTTTTCAAATAACTCCTCGACGAACAATTCATCGACACTTATTTTCGAAAAACCGTTGAATCGATAGTTCGACTCATCTACACAACATTTTATATAAACCTACAACTTAAATACATCAAACAGGTAGACATTCGTCGACATTCATTAAACATCATGGATTGTGATAAGGACGCGAAATATATCCTTCATTTAACAAATGTCATTTTCAACATGTTTTATATGACATTTACAATGCCTTCCATGTATTGATCGATATGTCACTGCGAAAAAAATAGGAAGGTTTAAAACTTTTAACTATTAGGGTGATATACTCCAACAGCTTTGAGGGGCCTCCGTGGCCGAGTGGTTAGAGCGTCGGGCTCAAAATCACAAAGCCTCTCACCTCTGTCGGCGCGCGTTCGAATCTCGGCCGCGGCGTTATGTGAGCAAGTTTGCCAGTTTACTTGCGGAAGGTCGGTGGTCTCTTCCCAGGTACATTGTATCTGGGTTCTCTCCTCCACCAACAAAAACTGGACCCCACCAGATAACTGAAAAATTGTTGAGTGTGGCGGAAAGCAAAAAATAATCAATCATTAATCAATTCAACAGCTTTGGATTTATTCAAAATAGTATTGTCATCGTTTTTAATTTGAATTATGTATATGTCCTTTTGAAAAAATAACTCGTTTCAATAGATAAGGAATCGAGTGCGTGTGATGTTTAATATACCACTCAGTCTGATCTGGAAGTTTACAATTTCTGTTTAGTTTTGATCACGCATTTAATTACACGTGTATAAATAATCGATCAATGCAAGTTTATCTTTTCCTCTTTGAAATTGAACATTACAAAACCCGTGTCCATTTAAAAAAGAATGGAAAATAGAATAACAAAAGAAAATATTTATTAAATGTTATTTTCAATACAACGCTTGGGTAACATATACGAGTTATCGTTCTTTGATTTCAATTGGCCAAGTGATGTCGATGGATGTTATTTTGATTACGATGTGTGATATTGCCAAAGTTGTTGGCATATTGCTATCGTGGGTGCATTTCATTTTGAAGCATATTTTGAACGTACGAAAGATTTCTGCAAGATGGCTACCGTATATATTGACAGATGACCAAAAACGGGTACGAATACAAACCTCTAAACAATTGCTCAACATTTTTCGGAAATTCAGTCAAAGACAATTTGCAAACATTGTTACTGGCGACGAAACATAGGTTCACTATTTCGAACCAGTAAGGAAAATTGGAAACAAAACATGGCTAACTAGATACGGTAGAAGGCCTGTAGTTGCCAAAAGAACCATAAACCATAAACACATGGAAGGTTCTTCCCTGATTATTCTTTTCATGTGATAGTATAACCGTGCAAATTCCGCTGCCGAAGGGCAAAAGTGTCATATGTCGGAATTAGCGAGATGCTATACTAAAAAGTTGAAGAAATATTATCATAAACGACGCCCTGTGTCATTATTTAGGCATGGTGGTATAATTCATGATAATGTTCCATCACATACATCTGAGCTTGTGAAGCAATTTTTGAAGTCGGAGAAAGAAACGGTCTTACCATACTCACCATACTCTCCAGATCTAGCCCCATGCGACTTTTTTCCTTTTTCGTTACAATCCCTGACAAGCCCTGAGCTCCGTGCCTCAAAGGTTTACCTCAATCAGCATACCGTGATGCATTTCAGAAATGGATTAAGAGATTGAAATTATGTATTTCAAACCGCGGAGAACACTTTGAAGGGATGTAGTGTTCATTTCACTATTTGAGTCGAATGCTTTTGAGATATCGTACAATACACATTACATATCAAATACCCCTAGTATTATGGGTTCAACCTCTTGGGAACTAAACAATAAACACTGAAGGCCAGCAGTTCTAGAAACAGTCTAGCAGGTTATTTACAAAATAACCGACTTTCATGGGAATGACGTGAAGTTTAATAACAAAGAACCAATGAATGATCAAGAAATGAAAAAATAAAAATAAAAGCTTGTAGTAATAAAATCGTTTGAACATTAACCTATGAAAGTTTATTTGTTTATTTGTTTGTTTTACGTCCCGTCGAGAATTTTTCACTCATATTGAGACGTCACCAGCTGTAGGTGAAGTACCACAAATTTAGACTTATGCTTAGCGCTCAGGACCGTAGCAGTGGGGGTTCTTTAATGTGCCAACGCCTATCGTGACACGAGGCCTCCGTTTTTAAGGTCATATCCGAAAGACCCGTGATTCTCACTTCTAAATGCCGAGCATTTGGCGAAGGAGCAATCACTACCTATTTTTCGTCTTAGATTTGACGCGGCCATGGCACGAGCGGGGCTCGAACTCACGACCTCCCGGTTACGAAGCGAACGGGGAGGTCCTAGGAAAGTAAACACAGACACGGTGGTGGATGGACAGTATATTTTACCTATCTGATGTAAATTTGAGATGACACAAATTATTTGGTTGGTTGCTTAGTTGTATATTATTTAACGTGCCGCTCATGGTTTTTTTCATTTATATGGAAACGTTACCATTGTCCGTGAAGGGATGTAAAATTTAGTCGTATGTTCGGCGCATATGGCATTTGAGCAGGGAGGGATTTTTGTCCCGCCACATCTGTTGTTTAAATTTAAACATTATTTATTTTACGACGATTAACAAACAAGTTCTACAACTTATATTAATGCTTCTTGTCGGCTCCGATTTTGGCGTGAAGGGGTCATTGATGTGGGAGGAAACCGGAGCACCCGGAGGAAACCCACGTGTCCGCGTGGGTGACAACAATACCCTCTCACATACAACCACTGCCGATCCGGAGGATTGAACTCGGGTCGCAGCGGTGAGAAGCGAGTGCGTTAACCACTACTCTACCCGGACACCCACATTACACCTGCTGTGACACAGGGCCTCGGTTTTTGCGGTCTCATCCAAGGGACCGCCCCTTTAGTCGCCTTTTACGAAAAGCAAGGGGCTACTGAGGACCTAATTTAATCCGGATCCCCACGGAATCATATTTATTTGTAAGATGAATTTTTATGTTACACAGTGACTAATAATTTTCATGTAAAGAGAAAATGGGAAGTGGAAGCAGAGAAGCGAATGTCCTATTCCAATTGTTTCACGTATTCTATATAAATGATCTAAACCTCGGCATGCTGTTAGGATTTGCAGGAAGCCTTCGCTAAAATCTTTTGATCACGGCGATTCTAAGAGGCATTGTTATCATGGCCTATAGATTGGTTGATTGTCTATTGCTTTCCGCCACACTCAACAATTTTCCAGTTATCTGGTGGCGTCCAGTTTTTGTTGGTGGGGGAGAGAACCCAGATACAATGTGCCTGGGAAGAGACCACCGACCTTCCGCAAGTAAACTGGAAGACTTGCTCACATAACCTATAGATTGGATAAGATGATTGATTGCTTGTTGTTTTCCGCCACACTCAACAATTTTTCAGTTATCTGGTGGTGTCGAATTTGTTTTATTGGTGGAAGAGAGAACCCAAATACAATGCACCCGGGAAGAGACCACCGACATTCCGAAACTTTCTCACATATATCGGCGCGAGCGAGAATCGAACCTGCGCCGACTAGAGGTGAGAGGCCTTGTAATTTTGAGCGCGATGCTCTAATTACTTGGCCACGGAGGCCCTTTGGATAATATGAGGTGAAATTCTGTCAAGTAAATGTTTATATATTTTTCATGCAAAAACAAAAATTAATCATTTAGAAAAAGACAAAAGTAGAAATAATGTTGAATATGAGAACAAAAACATGGATGCATATATGAAATAATGCAGAAATCTATTACTTTAAAAGCGGTGCTTGATATTAGTAAGAGTTCATCAGAGAGGCGATAGTATAATATATCATTTGTAGGATAAATGTTTATGCTATTAGTAGAAACCTTGGTTTTTTATTCTCATGACATTAAATTTATTTTACTTATTAATAACCATAATTTCAAAGCTTTGAATATTTTCATTTTCAAATGATTATTCAAAAAGAAGCTATTTTCAGAGATTCTCTGTAATTGGTGTAAAAACTGCCAAAAATTGACAAATACCTCAACCTGTTCTTCATATATGCAAATATGCAATCTCATGATACAGATTTTAAAATAATGCAAAACATTACAAAATCTTACATGTGTACTTGAAATGTAATAATATGTAAAGAAACGTTTGTAGAAGAGAATACATTCAAAATAAGTATCAGAATCCTCTACGTCTCACATTCTTTGTAGATAGGTAACATAATGGAATGGCAAAAGATATTTAAATCCTATCTGGGCAATTTGGAACTTCTTTTTGTATGTAAGTCATTAAACTTGTGCCATTCAGATTAATACAAGATCCATAAAATGTAGGACTGGATTTCCACAACTTCATCCACCCTAGACTCGCACAGGAGCACTCCACCGGACATGACGTCATATCGACAGTTTGCAGTGACTCTGCTTTCAGAAGTGCTTTTGGAACTGACGTTAAGTTGGTGTGATCCAGAACGACGTAACCAAGTTGTTTATTGTTAAGGAAGGCATTTTCAGAAATCTGAGACAAAGGGTTATAACTCAGGAAAAGCGTTCCTATATTAAACAGTTTATTGCAATCTTCGTATTGAATTTCAGAAATCTGGCTGCTGGTGATTACTAGACTTGTTAGAGAATCCAGGTTTGACAATACTGGAGGTACCTGTGTAAGTCGTGTGCCATTTAATGGAATATAGTGCAAAAAATTGCTCAAGTGCGGCGGAAAGGTGTCTCCGCGAAGATATTCTATTGGCTCATTGTTAACAAAAATTCTTCCTATGTGATTTGATTTTGAAAAGATGGATGGAAGAGTTCTCAACCCATTGTCCTGGAATGTTATTGATGTCAGATAGGGAAAACCATCGGTAACAGATTCTGTAATTGCATTGGCTGACAATTTCTTATTTCCTTGAAATGTCATTGTTGTAATTTTCCTGCAGTCGTTGATAGAGTTTGGTAGTTTTGTTAACCCAGTATTGTAAAAGTTAAGGAATGTCAGATTCTTGTGATACAACGAGAAAGCATCATTGGGAAGCTCTGGGAATTGTACATCATACAAATCAATAGAAAATAAATTTTGGAGAAGGTCCATATTTTTTGGCCATTTTGTCATTGACTTGGACCCCAAACTTATCAGCTGAAGGGAAGACGATAAATTTCTCACCACACTCTCTGACAAATCAGTCAATGGATTTCCCTGAATAGAAATGGCAGTTAATTGTCGAAGCTTCCCAATCGCGACTGGTAACTCTGTCAGTTTGTTGTTTTCAAGATGAAAGTAATTTAATGTTTCTTCGCTCCCATTGAATGCATTTTCGCCGATTAAATGAATCGCATTGTTTTCTAAACTAAGGAAATTGACTGCGACACCATAAAAATAATTATCAGGTATAGTCTCGATCCCATTACCATCTAGATAGAATGTCCACTTTCCTTCGCACTTATGAATAGGAGGGAGAGAGGATAGGTTTTTGTTGCTACAATATACTATCTCTTGATTTCCATTACACTCACATGGCAAAGGCAAGGGACAATCTGCAAGAACCACTCTATCTTCAAAGCTAATTAATACAAGCAGTGCCATGGTTACTATCTGAAAGTAGGAAATAGTTATTCAAAGCTGATGTCAAAAGACACAGCTATATGAGGACGCTCTAATTTAAAAGAAAACGTTTGTCAGGAAATTACTTACTGACAGAAATTTTTCAGCCATCTTTTCTTACTTCGGTGCGTTTACAACTATGTATTCATGTACTGACGATAAGAAATGATAAGGATCAGGGAAATTGTCAATACTCCAAAAGTCGTATGTTTTACATGTAACAAGAGATGATATTGTTGGTTGATTGTATATTGTTTAACGTCTCGCTCGTGAATCTTTCACTCATATGGAAACGGCACCATTGCTAGCAAAGGGCTGAAAAATTCACGAATATGCTCGGCGCGACGGCCTTTGAGCAGGGAGGGATCTTTATTGTGCCACACCTGCTGTGACACAGGGCCTCAGTTTTTGCTTTCTCATCAGAAGGACCGCCCCATATCGTCGCCTCTTAAGACAAGCAAGTGGTACTGAATACATATTTCAACCTGGATCCCCACGGGGTTAACAAGGGCTAAATATTAGACGACCATGGCCGCATACCGGTAGAGGAAAATGATGTTTTTGAGCATGTGTACGTAGGGCGTCTCATTAAGTGGTAGAAAGGCTTCAACTGATGGTGGACATATAGGATTTTGATCACTTCCTTCTGAATTGGCGGTTTAAGTCTATAATTGTCGTTTACATTACAATGGATATCTATCTAAATAGTAATAAAGGAATGATATTCTTTTATATTTCAAAATTATATACAGGTGGGACATAATTTTCTTGAGACGCTCCAGCTTGGTATATGAAGGCAGTGAAATACATGCTTTTAGGCAGAAATGGTTTAACTCAAGATGTTTTGCTTCGATCTGATGTATATACGTAAACATAGTTAGTGATTGCTCCTTCGCCAAACAGTCGGCATTTAAAAGTGAAAATCATTGATCGTTTTGATCTGATCTTAAAAACGGAGTTCCCGTGTCCTGTAGGCGTTGGCATGTTAAAGAACGTCGATGCTACGGCCCTGAGCGCTAACCATAGATCTGAATTGGCGGTACGTTACCTACAACTGGTGATGCCTAAAATGAGCTAAAAGTCTCGACGGCACGCAAAACAACCATCCAATCGTTTAGTCAGGGCAAACTATCACATAAGGACGGAGTATTATATAACGCCGGTAAATGCAAAGTACGTAATACGGTCATCTACACCGCAAAATTGTTAAGTTATATGTACAGAACCATGACATTAAACGGACTATAAAGGTCGATTTGAATGTCTTTAAAATCTTTAAGACTTGTTCACATTGATTTTCGAAAGTAATGTAGAGTTTTTGTTTCATGTTGCGAAATTGCCATATGAATAAAACTACATTTGGATACGCATCGTCAAAATAAAATTGGACAGTTCTCAAATTTATTCAGTAGTAGCAATCATTAAAAAGAACTGTAACTTTTTCATACGAGGGCTGATTGATGTGCTGTGAGCTTCAATTGTAAGGATTTGAATTTTGGCGGACATTCTGCATTATTTTTCAACATAATCTCCTTTATTGTTTATAACTTTTGCCAGTGATGTTTAAGGGCGCTTACGGCCTATGAGCAGTGTAACGGAGTCGCGTTTTTTGCGGTCTCATCCGAAGAACCGCCCCATTTATTCGCCTCAAGCAAGGGGTACCAAGGACCTATGCTAACCTTGATCTTTACTAGACTATCAGCAGTAGTAATTTATTATGTAAATAATCTACATCTAGTAAATGAATATGCTCATTAAAGAAGAAAATTTTATAAGTGGTGTAAATCAAATCAAATGTGGATTAAAAAAAAATACGACTGATTGATTGTTGTTTTCCGCCACACTCAACAATTTTTCTGTAATCTGGTGGCGTCCAGTTTTTATTGGTGGGGGAGAGAACCCAGATACAATGTACCCGAGAATAAAACACAGACCTTCCGAAAGTAAACTGGCAAACTTTCTGACATATATCGGCACGAGCGAGATTCGGACCCGCGCCGACTAGAGGTGAGATGCCTTGTGATTTTGAGTGCCATGCTCTAACCATTCGTCCACGAAGGCCCAAAAAACTACGAAGAACCTTTTAGATTACAAATCATTTTTGCAAAATAAACAGCATCAAAACTTTCCACTAGCATGCTTCATGTTAAATCAAATACTAAGCGTTTATGGCATGATAGATAGCTGCTTTTCAAATGAAAATGAAACACAGGAATTTTACTATCTTAACCATTACTCTGATATTCTACACAAGTACTCTGAAGTTGCAATTAAAAAGATGTTGGAGTTCTTCATTGACAATTTGGAGATTAAGTCTTCCAACAGTTTCTTTGAATTCCTAACTGTGTTCCTTTATAAGCCGAAGTTTTTATATTCTTATGAGGTAAAATTTATTCTAAAGCTTCCACATTTAAAGAAAAATATAGTTCTATGGCGTTCAACTCAACTTAGATATATCGATTTCGTTCAAAATTGGTATCGTTTATGTTTTATATTCATTAACGATGTTCATATCAGTTCGTATGTTCATTCGAAATAACCCCCTGAAGTCGGAATGAACGACACCACAGAGTCGATCATATCTGCTTCATATTTGGATATTTTATTGAATATATATTTTAAGGGTAATCTGCCAACTTTACGACAAACAGGATAACTTCCGTTCTCCATTGTCAACTTCCATAACTGTTTAGCAATATTCCATTATCACCTCCATATGCTGTTCATTCGATATCCAAGAGCATGTTATGTGTATGATCAATTATCAAATCAAAGCAAGTTGATACAGATGTTTCACAAGTCACGTTTGAAGTAAGATTTCTTAAATTCTATGGTCGTTATATTGATCTTTTTTGCAAATACAACCTGCCATAGGGTTGTACACTGTCTGACGTGTGTTAAACCGTTCTTTGCATGCTGATGTGGGCTGTGGATTTATCTATTTGCTTGATAGAGATAGATGATTTATGGAGAGTGTGACGGATGAACAGGGAATACTTACTCCTAGGCACATGATCCCTCCTCTGGTATATCCAGGGGTCAGTGGTTGTCCTACTCTTAATTTTGTATTCTTTACGTGATTTATGAGTTTTATAACTCTTTGTTATCTTCACTTTTCGGGGGCCTCCGTGGCCAAGTGGTTAGAGCATCGGGCTCAAAATCACAGAGCCTCTCACCTCTGTCGGCGCGTGTTCGAATGTGAGCAAGTTTACCAGTTTATTTTCGGAAGGTCGGTGGTCTCTTCCCAGGTACATTGTATCTGGGTTCTCTCCTCCACCAACACAAACTGGACGCCACCAGATAACTGAAAAATTGTTCAGTGTGGCGGAAAACAATAAATAATCAATCAATCAATCTTCACTTTTCGATAAGGCAACATATATTTGGAAGTGCTACAAGGAGTAGTTGATTACAGAGGTCTATAATCCTCTTAATGAAATGAGATTATGTATAGAATAACGTTAGAAATACATACTGGCAATGGTTGGTTAAAATAATGATAAAATTTACCTAATACAGTTGTGAGAGAAGTTATGTGGTTTATGATAATTACCAGCCTATAAAAAGTACCGTCGAGACAAACAAATGAAGCTCTATATGTCTTTGAAATTTAAACTGAATTCAAAATATCAACATGCTCTCTCTCTCTCTCTCTCTCTCTCTCTCTCTCTCTCTCTCTCTGAGAGGTTGTATTTGTAAGACTTTACCATTCTTAAAGATGTCAGTGGAGCTGTCCTTTGGTACATACATTTCTAGGCATTGGACTCGGAGGTAGTTTTGAGACTAGTGTTTAAGTATTCATTGGAATGGAACTTCTACATGTATTTATTTCAAATAAGACAGCTAAATAAGGAATTCATATCATGTATGAAACTCAAAACGTACTTTTGCAGTGTTTAACTTCTGCGAATCACTTCAAGTACTTCCCGAGGTTCATTAAGTGTACACAACAAATTTCTTTATTTTGATAAATATCTCATACAACACAAAGAGCTGAGAAAATATATCTACGCTGTGTGTGACTATATAAGCATCGCAAGACAAAACATTGTGTATTGTACGCCCAATATGTATTCATCAATATTTCCTGTTCAATACACAATTTGATAATCAAAAGATTTACATGTATTTAACATGACTGTAAATAAGTATAGATGGAAGACAAGGAAATGGTGATTGTGCATTACATTTTATATATGTCATATTGACCTTCAACATATGTACAGTAACTATCACCTCATCAATATCACCATATGACACAGGTAAAGTCTTCATGAAGGCATCTGAAATATGCCATAAGATACCCTCAATATTAAACACAATATCATGCCACATTGGAAAGGAGAGATCTAGTCATCACACATCTATTATGTCACGTTCACGTTTTACTCTGGTTGACATGTTAACAACCACTATCTTGTTTCTCCTCTCAAAGTCCACGTTTTCGGTTAACATAGTGACACTTCCTGGGTCCATGAAAGGAGAAAACCTTCGAGAATGAGAATTCACATTTGTTTCTATATCTTGACTCTCAGGTTCCTTTGAATCTGCAATGATGTCAGCTACCGGCCAGTTCTGTCTGTGATTCTTTATCACGTCATTAAAGAGATTTTGGAAGCACAGACTAGAGATGTCTACCTCTACGTCAGCAGGGGGCTTGAAGAGAACGTTGCGGAAGACCCATGGCAAAAAACCTCCCGCGAGTGTGGCCAGCATTTGATTAACACCAGAAACTGAATATTCGTTTCCAAATGCCATTACAACAATTATAACAAACAAAAGAAATAGAATAATTGTCAGAAATTGACGCAGGGCACTGACTAAGCTTTTGTACAGACTTCCAGGACAACCCACGTGATCAATGTAGGCAGATTTGAAAAAGAATGTGCGTGTAATGTATGGTTTGTCGTGATTATCTAAAAATAATAGAACACGTGGGATACTCCATTTCAGAACCCCATTTGACATATGAGGGAGGGGGTTCATCGGTACAACATCGTCGTTTTGGTCATCAACGTTGATCTGGAAGGCAGTGTTTGGCTGTTTATCTGCCGTCTGCCATGCCACCTTGTCAACCTGTTCTTTCGCTTTTCCAAGAAGCGCCTTGTGAATAGCTTGATTAAAAGCTTGATATTTCTGAGTAACACTACCGAAACAGTCTCGAGCGTACAATGACAACATGAAAAGTAAGGAAACGTATTTGAGAGTTTGAGAAGCATTAAGAATGACTCCAATCAAGGTGTAGACTATCATCTCAACTAAGAAAACAGTGACTTCAACAGCTAAAATTACACAGGAGACCAAAGCTAATATGCTCAATAAAATGGTTACTAGCTGTACAATACGAAATCCTCCACTAGATTCTTTCGATAGACGAGCAACAGTTTCTCTTCGAAGGAGGCCAATCACACCGATTTTCTCTTTCAGACTGGTTGCAAATTTAAAATTTGGGAATATTACAATGATCAGATGACACAGCAATCGGAACGCAATGTTAAATGTTGGTATGCAGTAAAATGCTAGGACCACGATGACAACTGGTAGCACTAACATCCAGTATATTCCAACGATAAAAAATGCGAAAACTCCATACTCTTTGAATGGATAAAGCAAAGTTCTTATAGCCCATCCGAATGATCTCGAATATGAAGATTCATGCATGTCTCGGAAGCACTTTCGAAGAACTGTTTTAATGTTTCTCTTCACTTCTGAACTTATCAATTCTAGAACTCCAAACAGAACACCATCTGCTATCAGTATAGCGTAGCAAAACAGGAAGATGCCATGAACAGGTGTTAAAAAACTTATCATGCTGCCAGGAAAGTATGCGAAGTGCACTGCTAACTTTCGTTCACGTGCAGCAATGTCCTTATCATTGTGTTCACTGTCTTCATACCGATAGAAAATGACAATTCGGAAGACCCATGGGATGACGACAAAAATACATGAAATAATGAACATAAGTTTTTGTAAACAGTGATACCACTTTAAATGTTTGATAATCAACGAAGTTCTTCTGAAAGGTTCAAAAACACTGCGGTTGCAACATGGTTTCAAAGAATCCCTTTCTCGGATTTGACAACGAAAAAACGAATCGTAAATGGATCTGATAATTCCAACTGGAACATCGTTTGGAGGAATTAAACGCTCGTGCTTAACGTTGAAGTATATCATTGAAAGGGTGAGTGAATAAATAGTATCTTCATCCATTTCATCCAACTGTTCCTTAAAAGATCTCATCATAGACAGCTGGTCAATGTTCACAATATTTTCGGTTGTAGGTGGCGGGTTCTGTAAGTAAGTCTTCATTACTCTGATTTGAACTGGTTGATCACATTTGAATTCGTACTTCAAAGTTTTGTACCTGTCTTGATACCAAGCCTTGGGTATGAGATAGGGACAAAACATAAGGACAAGCGAGTTCATAAAATATATACAATAGAATAAAAGGCGGACCCACATGTCTTTAACAAGTTCTTTACATACCATATTACCATTTGTAGATTTAGAGCAACACATGTGGTAGAAAACAGCCCTGCTGTTTACATTTTTAATATGCATGTTGCAGACATGTTCATTGTCACTAAGACTACCACCAGTTCCGTCTGGTGAAATTTCTTTGAAATCGTTCAGTAAAATACGTCGAATACCTTTCTCCACTTCCTTTATATTCCTTTGTAATAAACATCCTATTGGTTCTTCTTGCAGTTCTACTTTCATATTTTCAGTGCCGTAGGTCAGAGTCGAAAGAGAAAGTATTTCAAAACCCGTCTTCAGAAATAAAAGTCCTTGACCATGCCGACCGGTACTTCTTTCCCAAAGAAAAGGTTTGTAAATGTCAGATTCTAATTCGCCTGGAATCTTTCCGGAATGGTTGCGAAACTTCAGTTCATAGATGATTAGTTTGGTTCCGGCGTCTAGAAGTTTTTTGATATCGTGTCTCAGCATTTCAGACACAGGCGTCACACTGCAGTTTCTATATAAAGTCACCAAGAATTCTTGATTCAAATATGGAGATTCAGTAATGGTAGATGCCATCTGATCATCGGAATAATTCCTGAAAAGACTCAACGTTGGCTGGAAAATGAACACTAAAATCACAAACGCAAATATCTCCATTTTTATGTTTAGTCTGAACGTTTAAATGTTTTACATGCAATTCGAGACTCATTAAGGTAGAGTTTTAAAAATCTATTGACTGTGCACCATATCAATTAAAACTGAAGGATATAAAGCAGATATTTAAACATAAGTGACGCTGCGAATATTTCCAGAAAGTTAAAGGAAGTATAATTTTTATAGCATGGATATTCATGTTCAAGTACCTTTTAAACAAGTCTCTCAGTGGGTACATAAATTAACACAATTAAACAAAAATAAAAATTGTTGGATGAATTGAAACGCTCGACGTCACAATCAAAAGTTGTAGTTTTTTGAAATGTGGCATTTTTAAATTGTGGTACGAATATCCGATATTAATTCATTTCTGGGCTGTGGACGCTTTTATCATTTTAGTTGAATTTTTTTTTAAAAAAAAGGGAAAGTTAAAGATAATTGAAGCTTTAGAAAAGAATCGGTGGGAAACAAAGATTACATAAACGACATTTCGGCAGATGAGGACGTGCTGAAATGCATTGTGCATGCTTGTGGGGCATTCCGAGTGGATAGACTATTCATGTACGGAAATGTTTTACAATGATTTGAATCAATGCACATGTTCTCTCTGTCTGTCTGTCTCTCTCTCTCTCTCTCTCTCTCTCTCTCTCTCACACACACACACACTTGTCTATCTATTGCTGGAATATATATGTAACTTATAAAGACAATTGTTTTCATAACTGATCTCATTTAAGGACGATTACAGTTTACCTTAAGTGGATTTTAAACTTTGATATTTGATATGTCAATTCTGAAAAAAAGATATTGTTTTAAACAACCATTATGTAAGTATTGCATAACAAGAGATGTCCCCTGTCGGTCCAAAATCAAGTCAAATATTCTGCTTGAAAAATCATACGTCAACAGTGTGTGCAGAAGAATATACGTGAAAGCCGTATATGACAGATTCAAATTCCGTATTCCAATTTGTCACAAGTATAAACACCGAGTACTCAAGTTTATTTTCTAAGTCCAAAGCCATAACTCAGCAAATAATCAATGGTCCGATGCAAAATTCTTACTTGATCTGTAACATGTCATGGTAAAGCAATGTACCAAATATCAAACGAATGTCTGCAAAAGTGCAGAAACTGATTTGTCTGACTGACCGACGGACGGACAGAGTACAAACCCAAAGTCCCTATCTGCTCCGCCAATATGGGACTATAAATGAAAAAAAGGTGAAAATAATAAACATTGAATGTAAATGAAAAGCATGTGGTAAATATTGTTTTTAATACTTAAGAAATATCTCACGTAACAATAGCGGCGTGAGTAGGACGGTTTCCGTAAATTATGCACGTCCCGGAAGAAATATAATTGAAGGACTATAATTATACGAATTATAATACTAAGAGCTCGTGAACGCAATTTATAATGAATAGTATAGCTTTGCAAACAAACTTTAGTGAAAACTGAAATGTATTCACTATCATGGTTATATAGATTTTATTTAGATTGATATGAAAATGTAAACAAGTCGTAACAGAGGATGATAAATTCATTCTTGATTCAGAAGAACATGAAAACACTAGGATATCAAAGTAAATTACACAACTCTCAGATAAGTATTCCAGAATGTGATAATTACTCTAGTATTGACACTCTGATGTGTTCGTAACCCCCACCCACCCACCCACTATAAATCTGAGAAATTTAAAACCTCCAGAGACCACCACACGTATTTTTATTCTTAGGCAGTTTTACGATAGGGATCTTGTCTTTTATCAATACGATCAAGCTAAGAACCTGTAAGGTTGCAAAGCATATCCAATACCCGCGCGACGATGTTCGTTTTCAAAATGAGGCTGACCTGATAAGCATCACATGGGACAAGGAACACTAATGATCCAAGATATCTGGAGTGGAGTCTCTAAATTGCAAGGAATACTGTGCATACAGTATTTTTCACTATGAAATAAATTAAAGTTCTACTTATCAAATATTTATGTACAAAACACTCCGTACATGAATGGGATTGGGCAACAGAAACATACTTATTTAATTTTCACGCAGGGTACCCTATCAAAATATCCGACATATAATTACAAACACGTACAAGATTTATATACTATATATTTATTATATTTGTACTGAGTATCGTGAAAATTTGTAAATAAATTAACCTGAAGTATGAATATAATGGATATGAAAGGGGATGGCCATGCATTTGGGATATATAAGAAGAAAATAGGAGAGCGTATTTGATATATTATGTAATGTATGTCCAAATGGATCTTCCTGGTGTTTACAAAGTCGTACATTCGAATGGGGTTTGCTAGTGTAATATCTAGTCTTTACTTTCATTAGTATTTCTTTAACACACACACACACACACACACACACACACACACACACACACACACTCTCTCTCTCTCTCTCTCTCTCTCTCTCTCTCTCTCTCGTTTACAGCGCATAGATTTGAAAAAAAAGATTAAATAAATCATGAACGGTTAAGAGGGATCAGATGAGTGTCTCATTCTAATTTTAACTTGAGATGAAACATACTTTCTATAGTGTATCACAAATAAAAAAAACATTGCTGTCCTCATCACAAAATCATTGATATTAATTGTCATTTTCATTGTTTCAAAGCATGAATATAAAACGGTTGTCATATCGAGCATGCATCATACAATTAAACAATACTCGTACACTGTACACAGTTTTCCATTTACTTTTACTTAACTTCAAGCACACACACACACGTTTTCTTTATGTAAGAGGCAATTAAATGGGGGTGGTCCTTGTGGCAAGGCCGTAAAAACCGAGGCCCCGTGTTACAACAGTTGTTGTATAATAAACTTCTTCCTGCCGAAAGCGCCGAGTTTTACAGCCTTACACCGGCAATGGTGAGGTCTCCATATGAGTAAAAGATTCTCAAGCGGGACGTTAAACAATATACAACCAACCAACCAACCAACCTTAACGAATCATAATGACAGGTACAGTAATTTTTATGACAGGTACAGTAATTTTAATGACAGGTACAGTAATTTTTATGACAGGTACAGTAATTTTTATGACAGGTACAGTAATTTTTATGACAGGTACAGTAATTTTAATGACAGGTACAGTAATTTTAATGACAGGTACAGTAATTTTAATGACAGGTACAGTAATTTTTGCCGAACGTGCAAAGCAAGGATAGCGAGCAATATCAGTAGTAAAGATTTTGGTATAGATGTCCCTTCAAAGTTGATAGACATCGATAGGCCTACCATTCTCGACGTGGATTAAGAGGATATCAAATGATTATATAATCTTTATATGATTTTACAGCTTATATGTACATGTAGGTGCACTTCAGTTTAAATAATAATAATAATAATGAAAAGACTTTCATTTTCATTATGGAAATTCCAATGACTGATTCCCTGAGCGTTTTTTAAAACTTGTTTTAAATAAAATTATCGATTGGATCACTCTCGTCTTTTTCCGGAAAAAAGACTGGTTTATTTGCGGTTACGGAAATAACCAAGTAGTTACGATCATAAAAATATATCATAGGCCCCTATATTAACCTTTTTAAATTTGGTGGTTAATTGTGTTTATTTTTAGCTGTCTTTTAAAATGAAAAACGGGATGTCTAGTTTTTATTTATAATTGCATGGTTTGAAAGAAAAAAAAGTCTAAGCTAAATGTGATGTCACAATGCACGGTTTACGTCAGCTGGCGTTAAAATCCTGTGGGGATCCTGTACCCATTGCTTGTCGTAAGAGGCGACTAAATGAGGCCGTCCTTCGGATGAGACTGTAAAAACCGAAGCCCCGGGTCCCAGCAAGTGTGGCACAATATAGATCTGTCCATACTCAGAGGCCCTAAGTGCCGAGCATAGGCCTAAATTTTGCAGCCTTTCACTGACAATGGTGACGTCTCCATATAAGTGAAATATTCTCGAGCGGGACGTTAAACAGTATTCAACCAACCAGCATCCCTGCGTTAAAATAATAGGCGGGTCATGTAGCTATCCTCATATATTTGAATGCTAGTGGGCGCTTAGAGGAAGGTCAGTGTTTTAAAACAATATATACTTTCAAGTGAATGGAGATTTCTTTTTTAATTTACCGTACTTAACCGAATTATGATTATCACTTGGGACACGTTAATGATTATTTCATGCTTCGATCGGTCCAACGGTCACACCGCACATACATATCAGAACTGAACATAGATATATGTCCAAATATCAAAAATTAAAAATTGTTGGAATTCATTAGCCGTTACCGTATTGCGACTGTATTCTAACATTTACTTTGTACTTCAGTCACTTGATTTTTGTTAAGTTGAGGGGCGCATCACTTTCGGTAAAATCGTTTTTGTTAGAAAAGGCCAAGGTAACTAACAGTATTCAATCTCGTAATTCCTATAGAAAATACAAATCAGAGAGATAGGTAAACACGGAATCCTGAGGTGGGATCAGGTGCCTAGGAGGAATAAGTATCCCCTGACGACCGGTCACACCCGCCGTGAACCCTATATTCTGATCAGGTAAACGGAGCAATCCGTAGGCAGAATCAGTGTGCCAAGAACGGCCTAACTATTGGTATGAAACACATCAGACAACATTTGACTTAATGGTAAGTTGTACTGGCAAACTAGATCATTATAACGGCCATAAAATTTGCGAAATGCTGACTTTGAAAGAGAAACCCTGTAACATCAACTTCTTTGTCAATAGGCCGCGTCGATTTAAAAACTGATCATATGCTGAACAAGCTCTTGCATATCGAATCAGTTGGGAGATATAAACACCATATGCAGGTGATGATGCAATATTGCTACATCAATAAAGGAAGTTGGCGATGGGGAAATTGAAATCATCCCGTTTGTCATAAAGTTGAGTTGTTAGTTTGCTGCCGGTATCTATTTCGTCTGCTGCGAAATGCCCAAGTTCTGTTGTGGAAGGATCTACGTCAGAAACGAGGAGGAAGGGGGAGATATGGGTTCATGGCTATTGTGAAATTCTTTCCTTTTCCCACATCTAAACAGCCTGAACTCTGCAGAAAATGGTATGAAGTGTTAAGGCGCCGTGACTACAACCGCTCACGTCATGACAGATTATGCTCCAGACATTTTCTAGATTGTGAACCAACACCACATCGTTACCCCCAAGCATTTTAGGTATAACAACTTCAAATTTTTGTAGGGAACCCGGGGAGCACCACATATCTAGAAAAGATTAATCAATCACCGGAGTGATGACGTCATCGAAATTGGAGACGCAGCATTCCTTGATACACTTAAAATTCAATTCTGCTGCAAGTTAATGGGCATCTGTTAAAAATTAAACTTTCTATTACTTTGGGAATTTCATGAAACAAACTTGAATAATTTTGAGTAGAGTCTTTCAAAGTTTTTATTCGGTTTCCAGAGAAGTAAATCTGCCCTTTATGCACTCTTCAAATTCACTGAGGTGAAGACCACGCTAGTTGGCAGACTTCGTGCAGATGTTGTATTCCTACACGGTCAGTCAGATCGACAAGTGCTACCATAGGGATGCAAATTAGTAGGCAAACCACTTGTAACATTTCTACCGTTTTCCTGCAAACTTCAACTAGCAAACATTTCAAGTGTCATTTGGTTATTATATTTCGTGCTTTGAATTGCAACATGATATGAGATTATAGATTTTGCAATTAATCTAGCATTTAATAGACCTGAAGTTTTTTCCTTTATAAAGGGTGAAAGCGACCTAGTCAATATATAGAGATGTGGAAAAATAAAATACTTGTATTGTGTTTTAGTACATTTTGAGGAAGTTAAACACAATATAAAATGAAGTAATTCAAACATATTTTATCAGTGGAAGAAATTCAAAATGGAACTCAGACTATGAATGGTTAGTGCATCTCTGTATGTTTAAATATTTCATATTATACCCAAAAGAATAGAAGATTTGGCGTGGATCATGAGATCTATGTAGAATGAATATGAAAGCGAGTCACTAAGTATTTCATTGATCTTTCTGTGTTGTCAAATATCAAAGTATACTCAATGGAGACCGAGATCTAATTATGAAATATATAAAATGAAATCAGTAATACACTGAGAAAAATAGTTACTATGTCATCTATGTTATTTACTTTGCATACTTGTACTTATCCAGCCCCGTGGGGATCCGGATTAGAATAGGTCCTCAGTACTCCTTGCTTGTCGTAAGAGGCGACTAAATGGGGCGGTCCTTCGGACGAGACCGCGTGTCACTGCAAGTGTGGCACGATAAAGATCCCTCCCTTCTCAAAGGCCATAAGCGCCGATCATAGATCTAAATTTTGTATCCCTTCACCGGCAATGGTGACATCTCCATCTGAGTGAAATATTCTCGAGAGGGACGTTAAACAACATACTATCAATCATCGAACCAAATCGACCATGCGACACCTTGGGTATAATACAAACAACTAGGGACAATGCCGAAAGACACATTCACTAATGGAAAAGTGGAATACTTAAGTAAAATGGCAGGTACAATTAGCTGCTATCCTACTAATTTGATATAAATATTGAAATTGGAATGTTCAAAGATGAAACGTAATAAATGGCAGCTAATGAGTACTCGAACTAGGGACCGGGCTGAGTTATAACTGATCCCCATTCCTAAGTAATGGTATATATATCTACCTGTATTGCACATGTAATCAGTGTATTTTACAAATATAATCTAGAATATTAAAATACTCAATGTCATACAACATTTGGTAAAGTGTTGTACGACAAGGAATGGGCTGAGGATCTATTCTAACCCGGATCACCACGGGGCCGATGTGATATATATATATATATATATATATATATATATATATATATATATACATAAACAACCCCCCCCCCCAAAAAAAAAAACAAACCCAAAAACAAAAACAAATAGTGGAACCAAATCTGGCAAAGGATCACAGCTATGCATGAGGGAGATAATCCTTAATTTTGAAATGAATTTCTTACTTTTATCACAGCAAATTTTTATCCTTAATTCATGCTAGTACCGAAGAACTTATCAATTGGGCTAGTGAAAACCCTTGGGGACTAACAGTCCACCAGAAAAGACAATATCTTTTCATATTATCTGTGCATAGTGTAAATAAATGTCATTTGTTTAACTTTTTATCGTGACTTAATTATTCTTTAATAAAATAAGGTTATTTTAAGATTGTTGAAACGCTACCATGTGAAATGCGTAATGCATGTGCTTTTTCTGCCACTTGAATTCGCTTATCATATATACCAGATCCCGAACTTTGTTACATATTTCTTTTTCGGTAGCATCCAGTGGGCGTCTAGACCTGGGTGCATCTTCTAAAGACGTTCTATCAAATTTGAATTACCCTACTAATAAACTTCGGCTAACTCGCTGTGTATTTCCTTGCCTGTTTTACCTTTTCAATACAAATACCGAATTACAGCAAGGTACTCAACTTTAGATGAAAACCATACCTTTGCATCTCTAGCCATGTTTGACGTTCAATATCTAATTAAAGAATGATTCGATACGCATGCAATTTTATACCCAGGTATAAAAATGTATTGAAACAAAGTATGAAAATTGTCTCGGTCAATCGGAATTGGGATAGGCTGCTTACTTATTGACTCGCCCTCGTATACTGCAGACCATCTGCGCATTGATTAAACTAGTCGTCTGCTGTTACACAAATGCCATTCAAAACCCCTGTGTTTATTTTATGAAAAATGTGGTTTCAATAAAACATACGTATTAATTTTTATGAACTTTTATGGCAGATGTTAATCCCCATATCGTATTTTGACTTTTCATAAGTTTAAACTTTATTTGAGTGAGAACCGGATCATAGATTGATCGCAGAATATTTCTCTGTGTGTAAATAAGGTTTTGGATAAGGAGTCCTCGCTGGTACGCGCTGAGCATCCTATACAGGTCAAAATATGCGCCAATTTACCCAAAACTGGCGACGTTTCTACACGAGAGAATGATTATTAAACGAGGCTTAAAATTCTACACAAACATGCAAATTAAGGTAGATGTTGAACACGTGTATTATTGATTGATTACTTATTGCTTTCCGCCACACGCAACAATTTTTCAGTTATCTGGTGGGGTCCAGTTTTTGTTGGTGGAAGAGAGAACCCAGATACAATGTACCTGGGAAGAGACCACCGACCTTCCGCAAGTAAACTGGCAAACTTGCTCACATAACGCCGCGGCCGAGATTCGAACACGCGCCGACAGAGGTGAGAGTGAACACGTGTATAGTTTTGTTTAATGTGATGGACATTGTGGAGGTCATTTGTTATTGTTGATCAATTGCGATTCGTTTTACTATATACTTTAAAACATAATGTACGTTTATATAGATTTATAATATCAAGTGAGAATATTTGATTGCAAAAGTGTACTTTTCTTACCTGTCTTCAGTGTTTACAATATTTATCTTCCGGAAATTGGATATGGAATGCTTCCGGTTTATTTTCATGGATCAAATGCGATATATACCAACGATTCTATTTTGATGAAGATGCATCTACAACCTATTCAATTAAGACAGTTAGCTACTGTCATATACAAAAGGCAATGTTTTTCTAATTCAATACACTGAATACTGTCAATGAATGTAAGAAATTCTAATCGATTACTAACCATGTGTCGCGGAATCTCGAAACTTCAGAAAAGCATGTTGTGGCCATCAAGACGAATCGAACGCTATATTTAACAAACTGAGTATATTAGACTATGCCTTTAAAAATAATGAGTGATCAAAAAATACTTTTTATGTCTTTTTTTAACTTTTAAGTATACACAGTTTCTTTTTTTTTCCTGTAATATATATATATATATATATATATATATATATATATATATATATATACAACACATACAAAAGTGGAGTTAAAAAATTCGTCAACAGTTAGAGTTCAAAGTTAAAATATACATGTTCAACGTTCACGGACTTCACAAAGACAGAGTTCAGTATTTAGGATAAAGTTCAATATTAGAAAGCAGTGATCCCGAGAGCTGCAGAGATCAAAGCTTAATATTCATGAGATAGCCATAAGTTCACTGGGCCAAAGATCACACTGAGCTGTAGTCAATGGAACTCCACCACATTGGGTGGGATAAACGAGATAACAGCCGGTTTTGTTAATTAGGGTAGCAAGAATGGACATGTAGAACAATAGCTTCGAGACCCCCTTAGATGGAATTAAGGAAAATGTTATTCCCGAAAGGCTCTGATGGGGTGTCTGTGTTCACGAATAATTGCACTCTCAGCTTGCAGGACAAGAGTCGCTACGTATGAATTGATGCGCTTATATGCTTTTTCCATGATATTAAGGTTTGATGAATAGCGCCATTGAAGATGTGGAAGGCTAAATGACCATATGACTCTAACATTCGGAAAGTTTGTTTACAACAACTCTGATTCCTCTAACTGAGAGATTGGCAAGATCATCCCTGCCATAGTGTATAAGTATGATTGATTGATTTATTGTTGTTTCCCGCCACACTCAACAATTTTGCAGTTATCTGGTGGCATCCGGTTTGCTTTTTATTGGTGGAGGAGAGAACCCAGGTATGATGTACCCGGAAAGAGACCACCAACCCTCCGAAAATAAACTGGCAAACTTTCTCACATATATCGGCGCGAGAGAGAATCGAACCTGAGCCGACTAGAGGTGAGAGGCCTTGTGATTTTAAGCGCGATGCTCTAACTACTCGGCCCCGGAGGCCAGTGTATAAGCATGAAATTGGTCAGAGGACCATACTTTCCAAACTTTTGACGTGTTTTATCCATTTGGTGACGACCATACCCTTGCAACCACAGAAGAATTACTCTATTACCCTTCCGCATGTTTGAAAAAAAGCTCTGAAAATTTGGTGCGATGCTACTAAGAACTCGCAAACAATGAACACAGATAAATGAGAGATGGGTTTTAAAAATCATTACGATGTATGTTGGGTAAATTTTGCAATAAAAGTTTTATATGTAATGTTTTCGATGAATAAATTAAGAGAACATGTGTTGCGTTTTTCAAGTCCGCCAGTATACTTGCTTTTAAGAAACTGTAGATATGATGAATATGACAGTCACTGGCAGAGGATATGTGAAAATTATGATTAGTTATACATTTAAGACAATATGTACAAATCAGTGTATGGTTTTAGTTTACAATTTGTGTGTGTGTGTTTTTTCTTCTCTCATTTCGATTCATCTAAATGTATTGTTAAAAAATGTTACTAAGACAGTAATACATTTATACCTCTCTTTCTCTCTTCATAAAATCTTTTTACATGATACATATACATGCATAAAAGAATAAGATAAATTTGAAATTCCTAGTGTTATGGTCTTGTATTCCAAATTGAATATGTTGTGTCAACTACTCAGGTGATAGGTAGCATATTTCTCATATGAGTATGCAACAGTGCTATGTGTATAAAGTGAAAATTTCTTAAATAAAAGAATATAAAAAAATTCAGTGGGATACAGAACGTGGTGAATAAGCATTTGCGAGATGTGTACAACAAAAAAAGAAAGAAGTGTTTCTCCACTACTGTCCAGGCATCAGAAACGAGGAGTAAACATCCCCTGTCAACCGATCACACCTCCGTGAGCCCTATATCAGTCAGGTAAACGGAGTAATGCACAGCCTTCAAACGAAACTGTTTAAACCCCTGAAACATCAACTTAATTGTAAGTGATCTGCCTCGATTTAAAAAAAACCCAACTGATAATGAGCAGAACAAGATCTTGCCTATCGAAACAGTTAAAAGACATAAACACCATATACATTTGATAATGAAAGCTGACGAAAGAGAAGCTGAAGTCATTCCGTTTGTCATAAAGTTGAATTGTTTGTTTGCCTTTAACATCTAAGTTCAATAACATATCTAAGTACGAAGCAAATGTGGAAGACTGTTGTATCTTTCATTTCGAGTTTGATATATGATTTATTGTTAATCGATAAAACGCCGTCAATATATCTAAATTCCGAATTGAGGACCACAACAAGAGATTTTGTCTTCTCATGTAGAAGCTTTTCGATAAATTCTGCCTCAAAAGAATATGAAAACTGCTAACGAAGGAGCACAATTCATGTCCATGGGAGTTCCAATACCCCTTTTCATTAATAACTTGTATAGGAGATCAACAGCCACCACATGTATGAAATAACTATATGTATATATTTGCCTGATTTAGTAATTTGATTACTATGGTTATCAAATGTAAATTTTCATCCAACTGAACTCCACATTTATTATTTCGCCAGGGTTTGAAATCGACAGTTCATCCTTTAGTCCACTGATATATTTTTCAAGAATTGCACTCCACCAATGTTGTCATTGTTTGCAATAAAAAAGTTCAAAGTTCAGTAAAATCCCAGACTTAAATCGAAGCTTTGACTTAAGCATTTTTTTTCGAAGAAAAAAAAAACAACTCCTGTCTAAGGGTCACAGCTGCTGCGAGCATCATATCTAGTTTTGATCAGTTAAACAAAGTAATCCATAGTCGACATTGATATGTAAAGAACTACTGTTGATATGAAACACGCCAGGCAGCATTTGACGTAATGGCATGCCACATTAAATTACGAGGGTTGTTCGATATGTAATGTGTATATTACCACGCTATGCACGATTTCTTGGGTGATGATAATATTGAATAGCTCTATTCAATACCTTTCCAACGGTAGAAGCACGAGCCTTCAGCTCCACATAGTTGTAAACTTATAGTCATTTCAATAGAGCCAGTCATTGACCACTGTTTTAAGAATGGTAGGGAAACGGGTTGAGAATATTAAAGAAATTAAAGCTTACACAAAAGATCGTACAAAGTTCAGTCGTTCAGTAATGCAGATTTTTACGAAATTGGGGGAAGATTATAGGTCTGATAAGGTATCTTATGAGACAGTTCGTAGGTGGAGAGAGAAATTTCTGACAAGCAAAGAGTCCGTCAGAGATGCAGCAAAATCTGGCCGACCTGTGCCTGTAACAGGCAAAGGAAATGTCTTCAAAGTCAGGGAAATAAGTGAAAGTTATGGCAGGTACACGATACGTGATACTGCCAAAGCTGTTGACATATCACTATCGCGGGTGCATTTCATTTTGAAGCGTATTTGGAAATTACAATATATCTGCCATATGATATCACATATATAGATAGATCACCAAAACCGGATACGCGTAATTGCTCAAAATGTTTCCCAGATTCAATCAAGGAGACAATTTGCAAACATTGTTACTGGCGACGAAACATGGGTTCATATTTCGAACCAGTAAGAAAAATTGGAAACAAAATATGTCTAACTAAACACGGTAGAAGAACCACAAGCACAAAGAATGCTCTTTATTGCGAATTCTTCTTATGCGATGGTATAAGAGTACAAATTCCTGTGCCGAGGATCAAAGTATTACGGGTCAGAATTACCGATATGTTATACTAAAACAGTTCAAGAAATATCATAAACGACGCCCTGTGTCAGATTTTAGGCATGTTCATCTAATTCATGATACTGCCCCATCACATACATCTGAGCTTGTGAAGCAATGTTTAAAGTCGCAGAAGGATACCATCTTGCCAAACCCACCATACTCTACAGATATAAAGTTGTGTTGCTAGTTTGATGTTAGGGGGACATGGACACGATTTAAAATGAAAAAAATCAAAATGTTATTTTCCCAATGTTAATGTTTATAATGCTTAACTAAGGCATTTCTAATAGTCTGCAAAAATTTAAATGCCAGTTTTTAAGTTACAAGTAAGATATAACACTCACAGGTCTATGTTATGTAAACAAGGCCCGAACCTTGTTAGTTTTTAAATATAAATAGCTGAATAGAAAATATCATGTTTACAACAAAATGAGACACTAGAAACTATTTAATTGTGATCAGAATCAACTTTTTCATTAACATTTAAGTTTTAAATGAAACTTTACTTCTATATTTAGCCTATCTAAACAAAAATACGACAACGACACTAGTCTTGTTTACATAACAAAGAAATGTGAGCTATGTGTCTCTCTTGTAATTTGAATTATTGACATTCCAATTTTTGCTGACCTCAGTTAAGGGTTTTAAGCATTAAAAATAGAAGAATAAAATTGAAACTTTTTTGCTCAAATCGTGTCTATGCCCATTAATATCAATGTGCAACAACAAAATAAAAAACGATGTTGATCGGTAAAGATCAACTGACGGTACATGTGTGCTTTAGCTAAAATACCAATGAAAATTGCAAAGTAAATATTTATAGAGACAGCTGCTGAACAGAAGGTCTTTATATGCAAGATAGTTAATGTGGAGGTAACTGTAAGAATTTTAAGGTAAGTTTAGGTAGCTCCATCCTCATGTGATTTATCAAAATTAATATACTGTATTCATTTCCACATAATATGGTTAATTTTATCAGAAACAAAAGGCAAGGTATATGTTGCCACCTTTATAAGATACCAGAGATACAGAAACAGAAGTATAGGTCAACATGAGAGTATCGCGCATTAAACACCATGATATAAAATACTTAAAACTGGTTAAAATGACAAAATTTTAATTTCATAAGTGTTAAAACTCAGCTATTATATATATATATATATATATATATATATATATATATATATATATATGTATATTATATATACATATATATATATATATATATATATATATATATATATATATATATGTAAAGCTAAAGTGACGGACAGTACTCAATCTCGTAATTCCTCTAGAAAATACAAATCAAAGAAATGGGTAAACATGGACCCCTGGACAAACCAGGGGTGAAATCATGTGCCTAGGAATAAGCATCCCCGGTCACACCCGCTGGGAGCCGATCAGGTATCTTGATCAGGTAAACGGAGTAATTCGCAGTCAGAATCAAAGTGCCAAGAACGGCCTAACAATTGGTATGAAACACGTCAGATAGCATTTGATCTAATGGAAGGTTGAACTTGCAAACTAGATCATTATAACGACCATATAATTTGCGAAATGCTGACATTAGACGAGATTGTGCAAACCCCTGTAACATTAACTTGTTTGTCAGTAGCCTGCCTCGATTTATAAAACTGATCATATGCAGACCAAGCTCTGGCGTATCGAATCAATTGAGATATATAAACACCATATGCTGATGTTAATGAAATATTGCTACATTACATAGATAAGGGAAGATGACAATGGCGAAAATGAAAAATCATCCCGTTTGGCATAAATTTGAATTGTGAATTTGCCTTCAGTATATAAATATAAATTATGGATACCAAAGAAATCATTGTGTAATAGACATACAGTGTGGAAAATCCAGAAAAGGAGCTAATGTCTACAGCATTTTTTTTAGTAAAGATAATTGATTATTTATATAAAAAATATAAAGCTTTTTAATGTCATATTGTTTACCAATTTTTTCTATTATACCCAGTAAATAAAATTTCCCAAAATTTCTTTCATACACAGATTTTAATGAAATAAAGATTTTGCAACAACCTATAACATCATATGTGGATAATTTTAAATTTCATTTCACAATGGAATACACTTGATCTCTTGATGTAAGAACTAAACGCATTAGTATAGTTTGTGAATATTTTATTCAATGTAGAAAACAATCCTATCTTTATCTATTCTACTACATAATGATTATGGATTCGATTTTGTTGTCCTTTAATGCAGACTAATCAGGAGAGAGCTGTCGTTTGCTACTAACATGATAAATAGTGTACATTACTGTAGTATTCATATTTGAACTTATTTTTATTTATCACGGTTAATTGATTAATAAATCGATCAAAATAATTAGGAATTTTTAAACGGAGATGACATGAATTTCATAAATAGCGCGCGGATGAGGAAAACGTGATGATAACGTACAGTAATTAGCCTCATAACTCATAAGTGACTAGAAGGAATAAACATCCGCTGTAGATCGGTCACACCGTTAGCCCTATACTCGTATTTTGATCAGGTAAACGGAGTAATCTGTAGTATGCAACGTCCACTTTCGAACATAAAATAACAACAACAAAAGAACAACAATAAGAACAAAACACAAAAATAACCCCAAAACAAACAAACAAAAAAAAAAAAAAAAAAAAAAAACAAAACCGAAAAAAGAAAAAAATCCCCCAAAACCAGAAAAAAAATCACCCTATGCAATTATATGTATTTTTTATAATATTCACTTAAGATTTCAGAACTCCATTCTCTGATAATGTTTAAACTTCCAAATCCACTTTGATTATTTTATATACACCCATGCATAATGTCTAGTATATGAGAAACGTGTTATACAAAAAGTGTACACATAATATTGGTGATGCCTTAACTGAAATTGAACAAAAACACTGGGGAAAAAATGAACAATACCGATAATAACAACAGAAAAGACAAAAATAATTAAATAAACTAAACCAAAAATAAACATACAAAAAAGAAAAGCTGAGTAGAAAAAAGTGTCCAATAAAGAGAAGAAAAAATGCTCATAGCCCATGAAAATCAACAAAAGCAAAACGTACGACTAACGGTATTCAATACTTTATACCACCATTCCTCACGATAAGTTAAAGAGTAAGCTTTCTGACATCGTAGATATCTTTTTCAATAAAAATGAACTCGAATATACATGTAGACATATCTTGTGATCTTTCTTAAACAACACTCTGATTCTACGTAAAGTACTCTGACGTTGATAACAAAATGATGACAAAATTCCTCATTGACGTCTTTAGTAATCATGTCCTCCAACACTATGTTGGAATTCCCACGGTCATGAATTGCGCTCCTTCATTAGCGGACCTACGTTTGTATTCTTAGAGGAATATTTTTAGACGATTCTACATGCGAAGAAAAGATTCTTGCTGTGGCCGTCAATTCGACATTTAGCTACATTGTTTTATCTGTTACCACTACGTAATTGTATACATATGCTGATATCTCCAAGTGAAGAAAAAGTACCATCATTATCAAGTCAATGTTATCTACTTCATATTTGGATATCTCATTGACCATAGACGTTAACGGCAAACCGGTAACTGAACTTCATAAATAAATAGATAAATAAATAAACGAAATGATGTCAAATGTTCCATCGTCAACTTCACATATTCACATAGAATTATTCTGTAATCACCGTCTGTGGTGATTATGTCTTCCAAGATTCAAAAAGCGAGAATATGATCAATGTTTGAATTAAAACAGACCAGTGAGAAATAAGCTGAGGTTATACGAATTTTAATGGTCTCACATTTTGCAAATTATATTGTTGTAATAATGATCTAATTTGCAAATACACGAATTTTAATGGTCTCATTTAAAGTCCACATTTTGCAAAACTATATTGTTGTAATGATGATCTAATTTGCAAATACAACCTGTCTTTTAGTTTAAAGTTGTATGACGTGATTTACAAGTTTTGCCATTCTTTACAAACTGATTTTAACTAAGGATAAATCTGTTTACCTGATCAAAATATAGGGCTCACGGCGGGAGTGACCGGTCAACAGATGCTTACTCCTCCTAAGCACCCGATTCCACCACCATTGATGTTTCCTAAGGTTTGTGTTTGCCCAATTCTCAATTTTATATTCTTTATAGGATTTATACGGAAGCCCATTTAGGACCTATTAAAAAATATTTTTGAATTTGATATAACGAATTCTTGAATTTGTTAAAACGAATTTAAATCGTTATAACGAATTGTTGAATCCGTTATAACGATTTAAATTCGTTATAACGAATTCCTGGAATTCGTTATAACGAATTTAATCTGTTATAACAAATTCGCTGAATTCGTTATTTCAAATTTTGAAATCTGTTTTAACAAATTAAATTTGAAATAACGAATTCTTGAATTCGTTATTTCAAATTTTGAAATCTGTTTTAACAAATTAAATTTGAAATAACGAATTCTTGAATTCGTTATTTCAAAGATTGAATTCGTATTTTCGGTTTTTTAAAATCTGTTATAACGTATTTTCATCAGATTGCATTGGAGATTGAAATAACAATTTTATAATTTGTTATAACAAATTTATTTATTTGTTATCACAGATCACAGTCCGTGATAACGGATTTATAACATTGAAATTTTGACACTCTTTAATTTGTTATCACGAATTGGATGAAAATACGTTATAACAGATTTTAAAAAACCGAAAATACGAATTCAATCTTTGAAATAACGAATTCAAGAATTCGTTATTTCAAATTTAATTTGTTAAAACAGATTTCAAAATTTGAAATAACGAATTCAGCGAATTTGTTATAACAGATTAAATTCGTTATAACGAATTCCTAAAATTTGTTATAACAAATTAAATTCGTTATAACGGATTCAACAATTCGTTATAACGATTTAAATTCGTTTTAACAAATTCAAGAATTCGTTATAACAAATTCAAAAATATTTTTTGATAGGTCCTATATGGGCTTCCGTAGATTTATGAGGTTGATCACGATTCGTTATCTTCAAGTTTTCATTACAAAAAAGTGTAAAAGCATTTGATATTAGTAGTAATAGTCATCAAAACGTTGTGCACTAACATATCTGAACAAACTATCTATTCCATTTAGAGGAATATCCAGGAGTCCGTGTTTGTCCTATTCTCAAAGTTATATCCTTTGCAGGACTTAGGTGATGGACCATCGTTCGTTATCCTTACTTTTACATTATAAACTAAAGAGACGACGAGAGAGTAAAGGGTTTGAATACTAATAACATCATCAAAAATATCTTCATCAACATATATCGATAATTTATTATAGAAGAATTTGAACAGTTATTGGTACATCAGAAATTGACAAACAATGTGACAACTCATATCTTTCAGAAATAAAGACAGGGCAATGTAGAAAATAATGCACACTGTCCGCATAATCATCATCACACGCATTACATGATGGTTGGTCAGTAAGGACAAGACATTTAGATTACTAGCTTGGTTGCTTAACCTGCGTTTCCCATAACTGAAATTCCCGTGGCGGTCCGAGGTAGAATAGATCCTCAGTACCCCATGCTTGTTATCAGTGGCGACTAAAGGGACATGGTCTTTCTGATGAGGCGTCAGAAACTGAGACCCCGTTTTACAGCAGATGTGATACGATAATAATCTCTTGCTGCACAAAGGCTGTAAGCGCCGAACATAGGCCTAAGTTTTGCAGCAGTTCGCCGGCAATGGTGACGTCTCCATATGAGTGAAAAACGTCAAACAATATGGAACTAACCAACGCATAACAGAATCGCTTCATTTCGTTTTTACATTATTTGATTTGCTAAGTTGAATTAAATGAGTTAATAGATTGGCATTTTTATTTTATCCGACTGTTCAAAAGTTTTATTGTTGATGACACAAATCTTTTGATGTATGACGTTGTACGCAGATTGGAAATTGATATATTTGTAAATTTTCTAGATCTATAATTGTGATTACGTTATGTAAAGTTTCTTCAATTTGATACAAATAGTCAGAAATATTGACGTAACCATTAAATGTTTTATTCATTAATGTAATTTTGTGATACTTCCCTTTATTGAAGTTTTTGAGATTTCATTGGCTGGCCACTTGATGAACTGCTCAGCTTTGCCAAAGATGGTATTTGTTACAGCTATCATCATCTTGGAAATGGTACTCTTGTGTAGAGGTGATGGGGTAGAAATATTTGAATACACTTTAAAAAATCTAAATCTTGGATAATTTTGAATATGATTCTTAGTAAAGTTGATTAATACAACATATAAATACCAAATGTCTTTGAGTGGAAGAAAACTATCGTTAGCGTAGAACCTTGTCTTTTGCTGTACAGATAGGGCTGGGCTTCCGTTGGTGGTTTTGTTTAGCAGTTATTCCAAAAACGCCATCTTTTCTCTTCCAAATCTATATTTTGCGCTTAATTTCACGTCCATCTGTCCCTGTAAAAGACCAGTAGCTGCCCAAGAAGACATGTTTTCCTTTGAGGTAGTTGAAGTGATATTTGGGAGGCCATATAATTTTTTATTTATTTTTAGCAAAGGTGTTAAGGCTAACACATTGTTATACGTGCATCACACTTGGAAAACACACAACCAATTAGTTAACTAGAACACAGAAATAATGTAACCACTGCGTTAGAATTAACCAAAACAAAAAAACAAAAAACAAAAAAAAAACCCCACCCAAAAACAGAAAAGCGGGAACTTTGTACGCTCTAACAGGTAACACGAAATTGAATAGATCCTAATTACCCCTTCCTTGTTTGTTGTAAGAGGCGACTTCCGTTTCACCTGCCCAAACTTGTCTGAACAAGTAAGTACATGTTCATTTGCCAAACTACAGTAAGATGCAGTGACATGCAGTCAAAAATAAATAGAGCAATTTATGTAATGAATTTCATGCGCCATCCCCATATTTATAAGCGTTACTGTAAACTTGATTCATAAAGAATGCGGACAAAGAAACCGCGTCCATAAGAAATTTAAATTTCTATTTTAAGCATTCAAAACATTACAAGGTAACCCACTGTATTTAGGTTATTTATGTTATTTGTGCCTGCTCAGTGTTTTCATTTGTTTTCCGTCTTTCGTGATCATCTGAACATATTCTAAGTTTCAATATTGAAATTGTTTTAAACAGTTGTTTTCAAATGTAGGCATAGAGTTATGATGAACATCCATAAATCAAAAAATATTTTGATAGGTTCTGAATGGGCTTCTTTAGAAATCACATCCGTTTATTCATTTAATTTTTGTCATATAATTACAGATAAATATAAGGTAATGTTACACCTGGGAGTAGGGGGTGGGGATGACCTCTGGTCACCTTCCAGGTTCCGATATGAAAATGATGTAATTATAGATTATATTTTGTGATAATAAATCAATGTCAAGGTGAAATGTTTACGTCACCTGCGACAAAGATAAAATAACCTGTTCTATCACTTGCTATTTGTCTAGTATTTGTAAACTGTTCAAATTTTATCTATTGGCCATTTTTTCTCCAAACGTTAGGTTACAGTTGTCCACTGGTCCATAGGTATTTGATCTGACTTTGTAATTGTTCAATGAAATTGTTATAAAAAGAATTAAGGCATTGATGGTGGAGTGTTTGTAAGATGTGTATAATAGATAATAGGAAGTATGCATTTCTGACTTAGCAGGAAGTTGGTCATGTGGTCACTCCATCTGTTACAGGGCTATATATTTGAAATAGAAGTAGAAATATAAACAAGGGTGACCTAAGGTGATCCATACACAGAAATGTGCAATTACACAATATATACAATAAGGTATACCAGAGGTAACGCTTTTGTAACTATTACATCAGTTGATAAGTGCAGTTAAAAAATTCTATAAGAAGCATAACCTAAAATATTGTGTTTTATGTACTGTTGATGTCTGATTAAATGTGCTAAATGTGCAATGTCTAAATGTTGTGTGCGTGTTTATGTGTTGAGATAGTTTGTTTTTCTATTAGTTTTTTCCCTCACACAATAACATTAAGTAAGAGCCTAGACCAACATCAGTTTGATTTTGGTTAGACCCTGCGACAATGGCGCCCACGTTGAGTTTTGTGTGAAAACCGGGACCCAGTTTATTTCCATTCGTAGCTATCTTTTCGCGCGGAACTGTGGAGCTGTATCTCTTTTGCTGAAATAGCTATGAATTGATTGTAGACCTACGAATACGTACATATAACAATCTTACATTTATTCTACGACCTATGTTCGTTTCTGAATTGTGCGTTTATTAATATACTTTTTACTGCTCTCACAAAGCACGGCGTTAGATGTAATTCCATGTGCGGGAAATTCTGAATTCGTTCAGGTAGACAAATCAAACTCCAGAAGGATACGGCGAATGAGAATCAGAGCATATCGATCCTCAAGTATATTTTGTTTAGTGATTAGTGATATCAGGGGAGAATGTCATATATTTATGCCAGTTTTGGTTTTTATTATTATACTATTATTTAAAATGTCAGGAGCCATTTTCCTTAGCAGGGGAGAATGCCACATTGCTATTTATAAAGATGTAATGTATGAGCACTATTAATATTTACTTTACTACCTATTTAACACATAACAACAACACCTATGTACATAGCATACCGCTAGCCGTGCACGCTGGAGACCACGCAAATTTATTATTTATATACAAACACAATTGTGAACGGCATATACCAAAATGCTCATCTAAACAGATTTATATTGATATACAGGTAGCAAATATATAATGCAAACACAATAAGCCTAAATGTTCATATATTACTGTATCATATATAATCCTCCCTACAGAACAACAGAGCCGGTCAGGAAAAACCTAGAGTCTAGGAAACCTGTATCCGATGCCAAGTTGCTCCAAGGTGCAGGAGGTGTGTGACGGACCTCACACTTAAACCTTAATATGACATGCATAACAAATCTAATCACTAGATATTACAGCGGAAATTTGTCCTATCTGCGTAAAGGACGGCTAGAAAATGACCCGCCTAACAAACTTAGATACTAATTGTGACCATATGATACCTTTCTATTGGTCAATAATGGACCACACCACTACTACCGCTTTTACTAGCGAATTTTTAACTTTACTACCTATTTAACACACTACAACAACACCTACTACAACTGCAATTTATAACCTAATGCTTTGGATATATCCAAACGCTTCTCAGCTGAGTCTACAATATATCCATCTTTAACACTGTCATTTTTTCACCTGCCGTGTCGTTTAAGACACCTATTATTTACACTGGCGTTTGCAGCCGCTGTAGCTCCACCTGCCCTAAGATTGATTGATTGATTGTTGTTTTCCGCCACACTCAACAATTTTTCAGTTATCTGGTGGCGTCAAGTTTTTATTGGTGGAGGAGAGAACTAAGATACAATGTACCCTAGAATAAACCACAGACCTTCCGAAAGTAAACTGGCAAACTTTCTCACATATACCGGCGCGAGAGAGATTCGAACCCGCGCCGACTAGTAGTGAGAGGCCTTGTGGTTTTGAGTGCAATGCTCCACCTGACCTACCAAACTCAGATGTCTGATATACATATTCACCGGGCATGCCACTGTACAGCCCTTTGATATTAAAACTTCATTTCCTTGTCTATACTGATCTGTTTTACTTCTTTTGATTATCAAACTCAAACGAATATAATTTTCAAAAATTGTAACATCTTCAAATGTTAGCGAGATGTTTCATCAACACTTAAAAACCTAGCAAAACCAAAAATAATCATCAGCATGTTTCTTACAATTAATAAGTCAGTACAGTTTACTAATTAGTACGAAGTGCTGTAATCATGTCTGTGGAAACAGGCTCCTATTTTCGAACTGGACGTGATGCTATCCTTCTTGCAGGTTCTTGTAATGAAGTAAAATAAAAATTCTTTGCAGGATCTGACAAATCAACCATTTCATGCGCCCATCTGATTCCATAAATTGTAGAACTGATCGAAGATCCTGCGTCTAATAAATGCGTTAAATATTTAGCTATGTGAATGGGATTTGCAGGTAACGCGCAGTGTCCTTGCGCATTGATTAAAACTTTCCATCTGCTAAACGAATTATACAATTGGACAATAAATATACAGCTAGTCTAGGACATAAATCCCCCCCCCCCAGGTAACCGTCGTCCCACCATGTTCCTTTGCCAATTCTTTAAAGTTCTCCTAAAGCCCTAATCCTGCAAAAATATATTGTAAAATAATCAAAAAACTATTCTAAAATGATATTAAACACTAGCCCACGCTTCCCAAACATTCCGTTATTTCCCCTTCCTGGAAAAATAGCATACTGATTTTTAAGATTTGCATAATCCCTAATATATGATTTAAACACTCCACTATCATGCAGCATTGACCAGAATGGAGCAGACTCAGGACACACCAAAGAGCAAATGCACTTTTCATTTTCTATCTTTCTGATGACCTCCGGAATCAATGCAGGCGGCGGAACAATCCAATTAACCTTATCAGACCAAACTCTTTGCAGGGGGGGGGGGGGGGGGGGGGGGGGGGGGGGGCTCCGTGGTCGATTGGTTAGAGCATCGGGCTCAAATTCACAAAGCAAGTTTGCCAGTTTACTTGCGGAAGGTCGGTGGTCTCATCCCAGGTATATTGCATCTGGGTTCTCTCCTCCACCAACCAACACAAACTGCACGCCACCAGATAACTGAAAAATTGTTGAGTGTGGCGGAAAGCAATAAATAATCAATCAATCTTTGCAGAGCATCTATACCAATAGTCCCTGTACACCAGTATTTAGAATTAAATCTGAGACATTTTGTATTGCACCGACAGGCAAATCTGTCATAAATATATGGACCCCACCTCTTATCAAAATAATCAAACACACTTTGCCTAACCGACCAGTCATCACAACCACTCAACTTGCTCAATCTATCCGCAGCTGAATTCTTTTTCTCGGAATCCACTGACATTTCAAAACAATACCATTATCTGAACAAAAATTCTTCACCGAAAAAACAATATTTTGAAGTTAATTCTTATTGCTACCAAAAATGGGTACATTTTGCCATTGTGAGGTTGAGTTGGCTAAGAACAGGTCTGCTCTAAATAATGATGACGTTGTATCAGATGATGTAAGTGTTTTGTTAAAGAAAGGGTACACATCAGAGATGCAGCGTAAACCAAAAGTGGTGAACACTTTGATCGTTTCTGGAAGCAAACCTACCAAATCGAGGCTTGTTTTAGATGCAAAGTATGTTAACCCTCACTTATTCAAGTTAAGACACAATTATGAAGATGCTAACACGTCAAGATTTTTGTTTAATGCAGTTGATTTCATTCTTTTGATCTCAAGTGCTTATCACCATATTGAAATTCATAAGTTATCAAGAGAGTATTAAGGTTTCAAGTGAATGGGGAAGTATTATGTGTTCAATGTGTTGCCCTTTGGCATCAGCACAGCAGGATATATTTTCGCAAAGGTTATGAAGAAAGTGGCTAAGTTTTGGAGGTCGAAGGGTTTCGGAATCGTCATGTATTCAAATGATGTTTTTGGTGGTGGATCAAATCTACAAGAGGCAGAATGGGTCAGTAGAATGATTCAGTCTGATTTAGAAAGGTTGTTTTTTTTTTTTATAGCTGTTGAAAAATATCAGTGGGAAACAACACGAGAGGCCAAGTGGCTAAGGGTGGTATGGAACACGGAATTAGATAAAGTTAAACGCCACTGTCCTATATTATCTTTCAATCTAGCTAATGGACTATCATTCATGCATGACCGATGTTGATTAACATCACAGGAATCCCCAGAAACTGAATTGTCTATCAAGTGATATAATTCAGAAGTCCTGCAAAATTTCCGTGCACTTTCTTCTCCAGTGCCCATCTTTTATTGCAGCGATAGCAATGCCCAGACTTCCAGGTAACTTGCGTGGATGTTGTTTCAGTCATGGACGGTTTCGAATAGGAACGCAAACTATCCCTTTGTTCTCAGCGCCGCTTTTTTTTTTTTTTTTTTTTTTTTTTTTTTTCTGCACGACTTTGAGCTTTTTATATCTTTTTCTCGTCTTCCGAGTGAGACGCTATTTTTTTTATATACTCATCCACCGCTCTCCAGTCCGCCTCCGAAGAATCCGTCAATCTGATAAGTTTTTCTATACTCCTGACCAGTTCCACACATTCCGATATGTTCTGCTTGGCTTAAAGAACAAGGTCTTCATATACTCCTCCGCCGCTTCCTTCATCTTGTTCAAAACTTTGACATTATGCTTATATTGGTCTTCATTCCTGCCCTTTTTAAACTTATAACCATCCGCTAGCACATGCTCGATTTTCCTTCTTGCCTGTCCTTTAAAAGTTTTTGGTTGTCACTAACATTCCTTTGAACTGTATTTAGCCTGCTGTCTAAAATGCCCGAAAAATTATTCAACATTTTATTATTGGAACGCTGAAGCGTTTGGTTAATTTGGTGTTGCACGCCCTCCGTGTCCATAATTTGTCCTATTTGCGTGAAGGATGGCTAAAAAACTGAATACTAATCATGACCATATGCTACCTTTCTGGTCAATAATGGACCACACCACTATATCAAAAACACGCTACTGTAACGTAAATACATCATTTCCTCGCTTTTACTCGCGCATCGCGGGAAAATACAATTATATACTATTGGCGCGCATATCCAATCGAGTGTGTAAGATAGCATGAATGAATGGTTGTATTTTGTTTAGTCACGTGGTGCACGTCGAATTTGTCAACTAATTGACCATGGAGTACTAACCTCACTAATATAAAAAGACAAGTTCCCGCCTCTTTCATTAACACCCATGAGATATTAATGAAGTTGAACCGTCACGGTCGCTCCAGAGACGTGGTATAGATAAAACTTCATTTTATATTATATTTAATGGAGTCTTGTCAAGATTTATATTTGCTTGTATTATTTTATTCAATTGATAAGTACATGTTATTAATTTCACTAGAAGCGTAACTCAAAATGTTGTGTTTCATGTACTGTTGATGGCTACTTAAATGTGCTAAATTCGCAATGTCTAATTTTGGTTAAAATGTTGTGTGCGTGTTTTATGTGTTAAAAGAGTTTGTTTTTCTAATAGGTTTTCCCCTTGCATAATGAAATTAAGTAAGAATCCAGACCAACGTTTGTTTTATCTTGGTTGGACCTACATTTCTGTCTTGACCCGGAAACTTAAATATATAGATACTGAAAACTTCCTAAAAGGGTAGCCACTTTTAAAGTCTGTGTGAATTTCAGATAGATGCTGTTTTCAGAGAAAGTCAGCAGAATTATCATTATGATAATCAGTTTACACTGATTTTCATGGAAAATAATTCCGTCATGCCCATAACTTCTTTTCAGTCTAATATGTATTCGTGTTAAGAGTCCTATCTACAACAATTTTAATAAAATTGATATATATATATATATATATATATATATATATATATATATATGTGTGTGTGTGTGTGTGTGTGTGTGTATGCTGATGGACTTTAAAAACGCAACACACGTTTTTTCAATTTATTCATTGAAAACATTACATATAAAACTTTTATTATAAAATTTACCCAACATATATCGTATTGATTTTTAAAACCCATCTCTCGATTTACCTGTGTTCATTGTTTGTGCGTTGTGAGTGGCATTACATGAAAATTTAGGGCTTTTTTTTTTCAAACACGTGGAAAGGTAATAGAGGGTTTTTTCGCGACAAAACAACTTTGTTGGTGAAAGCATAGACACCACTAACAGAAAAAAAAATCAAAACCAAAACTATGCCGCGCTTAAGAAATGAAATGTGCAATCAGGCACTTGATATACTACAAGCAGGCGTTAGTCAGCGTGAGGTTGCAAGACGTTTTAATGTCCATCCTTGTACAGTTAGCCGGTTGTTGTCAAGATTCCATCAGCAAGGTCCCTAATTGATCGTCCAAGACCTACCTCGTCAACTGTTTGTGACAACGCAACAGCAACAAGCGTTCAGACGGCAACGTCATCTGCTCAATAGGTTTACGGCCGCTGTGAAGACGTGTGCGCAGCCCTCAGCCTCAGAATCCGTAGAGCCTTGTTGGAGGAATGGCAGAATATTCCTCAGAGGACCATCCGAAATGTTTGTCAATCAAAGTCATGTCGCCTTCGCGTTGTCATCACTGCTAATGGAGGTCATACCCGGTACTAGTAAAGAAAACCACTTTTTTGAAGCACGCCTCATTGACAGTCATCTCCACTGTAGCTTTTTTGTGAATAAAATGATGTTCAAAATCAAAGAATAGTGTTCAGTTAACATGGTTTATAATATATATATATATGTGTGTGTGTGTGTGTGTGTGTATGTGTGTGTGCGTGTGTGTAACATATTACTGACAATATTCTTTGTTTTCCACAGCTGTTTAATTTATAATGAAATCTACAGTTTTCTTCATTTTCTATCTTTCAGTGTTGTACATCACGGTGGCATTTGCATGTGTTCTCATTATAGAGGTATTCATACTACTATCATTATGGCTTTATATTCAACTCTTTACGTGATGAAGCTTAAGTATGAAGACTGGAGATGATTATTGAACAAGGATTGAGCCCAATATGGAACTTAAAAATCTAATGAAATATGATAGATAAATTTGCTTAAGGCCATACGCGACATTTCTGGCATTCTCCTTCCTAAAAGTATATCTCCACCGCCTCTATTTGAAATCTTATTGTATGTTTAAATCTTATTGATTGATTGATTGGTTGTTTGTTTGTTTGCTTGTTTTATGTCCTGTTGAGAATTTTTCACTCATATTAAGACGACACCAGCTGTAGGTGAATTACCAAAAATTTACACTGATGCTTAGCGCTCAAGGCCGTAGCAGCGGGGGGTTCTTAGACGTGCCAACGACTGCCGCGACCTCCGTTTTGAAGGTCATATCCGAACGAGTCGTAATTCTCACTTCTAAATGCAGAGCCTTTGACGAAAGAGCAGTCACTACCTATAATATAGTAAATGAGACTGTTTAGTAATGGACGATTACATGCACCGTGTTCGGTACTCGATTGGTCCGAAGATTTTTCTCCTTTTCTTTGCTAAAATAACATAGTAATGTCTATCTATACAATCTATTGTAATACATGCAAATAAGAGCTGACTTTACATTTTTACTTGCCACAACTAGGAACTATCAAAATATGCTAACACTTAAAACAAATTTGGCAATATACCCCAATTATCTTTGTAGAAATAAATAATATGCAAGTGAATTTTAACTGAAATGTCACGACAAAAATATATATCATTGAGAAACGTCGCGTATGTCATTAAATGCTGTCTAAAATATACACAACGTACACTTCTCATGAAATAATTAACTAATTCTTGACATTAAACACTCCCAATTTATCATCATAATGTTTTTGCAAGAATGTTGGACATGAAAATGTAAACTTAAATATATAAGAGAAATTAGATGAAAGTATAAATCTGAAGTTTTTGACGTCTTATAATGATCAATCATTTGATTTTATTATTATTATTTTAGCATTTTCAATGCACTAGAACAGAGTTCATGACAATCTTACTGGTATCGAAATTATGAGAGGTCAGAACACCGTGTACAGACCCTTTCATGACAAAACTTATTAACAAACACCATGATTGTCACATGTTGTACATATATAGCGGTTTGGCAATGTCAATGAGAAAACAAAATATATTACAGAGTTAGTGAACTTGTATTGGTGAATATTGGTCAAGGTGGGTTTGGAAAATTCGCAAACATGTTTTCACTAGGTTCAATAACCCCTTTGTTTTATAGTTAAAATATATTTTTTTGTTTTATGTTTATAATATATTCATTTTCTTGTTAAGGTACGAGACCAAGTCAATAAGTAACTAGCCTAACTTATTTTCGGTTGATATCCACCTCTTCTTTTTCAATGTAATTACCTTCTAGTGTGATGCACTTAGACCAACAGTGTTGAAGTGCCATCAGCCTAGAACTGAAAACGTCAGGGTCCTTTCCATTGTCTAACTCCTCAACTGCCGTCTCGACTTCTTCGTCAGAACGGAAATGACGTTCAAGGATATCCTTTTTCAAGTTTGAGAATAGGAAGAATGAGCTAGGTCAGACGAATAGGCAGGATGTGGTATTAATTCATACCCGTTTCACTCTACAGCATTCATATCAGCTTTGCAGGTGTGGAATCACGTTGTCCTGTTGCAGCAAAACACCGTTAGAGAGTTCACCGCACCGTTTTTGTACGAATGGCGGCTCTCTGCTGGTTTAGCAAGTTTGTATAGCACACTCCAGTTATTGTACTTCTCTTTGGAAAAAGTCCAACAAAATAACGCCTTTTGTGTCCCAAAATACTGTGGCTATCACTTTGCCAGCAGATGGTGCCTCTTGAACTTCTTTAGCCTTGGGGAACTTAGCCCTATCCACTAACGACCTGAGCTGTATTCTCTGGCTCATAATAATGAACCCAAGTCTCATCTACAGTCACAAGACGCAAAAGAAAATCATCTTTTGATCTAATACACTTCAACAAGGCGCTGCATACTGATGCTCTGGTTGCCATTTGCTCATCGCTGAGTTATTTTGGGACCCAGCAGGCTGTTAGCTTCTGCATACCTAAACGATCAAGTAAGATTGTTTAAACGCTACCATGTGAAATGCCTAATGCCTGTGCTATTTCTTCCACCTGAATTCTCCTATCAGAGTATACCATATCACGGCCCCCTCCCTTTTTTTACCACACATTTCATCGTCGGTGTCAAATTTTATTCTATTCACATGTACCCTGACATAATACATATATTGAAACAAGGAATAAAAATTCTGACCGTCCCGGTTAATCTGAAATAAGATCAACTGGTTACTTATTGACTCGCCCTCGTAGAAACTGAAGCATTTGGCACAGATATAAATGTATGCAGCATTACAGTTACCTGCGTTTGAACGGTCATCGAAATGCATAGATAAATGTTTGTGAATTGTTGCAAATTGTGAATAATAATATTTGCTGGCCCTTTACAGTAAATCAAGGTAGAAATGTTATAAAAGTTAATTGATATTGAATACATAAATTATCGAAACAGGGTACCAGACTTTACCAAACGAGATGAAATCGATCTAGAAGAGTGCAATGGTAACTCGTACTTAGAGAGGTTCGATGCGGATTCTCTAATTTCATGAAAAGATGGCGTTCAATAATGTATAATATTGCATGCTGAAATCTATAGAATTTAGGAACATCTTATAACTAAGGAATTATTAACTATATATTAAAGGAAATCACTTTATATTCCTTGCAATGATATTGTATGAACTGTTTCTGTGCATAAAACACTCACTCTCATTCGTGTTTAACGGCTCAGATATTGATACCCACTCTCGTGTCAGTGATATTTACACCATGACGTAAACAGTTATTATTACTGTCAGTCTTCAAGCAGGATCCAACGCCAATCATCATATCATCATTGCTTGTTGAAAGCCTATTTCTATTCTTTTTTAAAAGACTAACCTTTTGTTTTCTATGAAAATTTTCTTAGATACATGTATTGCTATAAGATGCAAATATTGTTCAATTATTGCTTATCATAAACGCCGTTGCGCAGTTCTAGATAATATTGAAAAAGGTAAAGATAACGAACATTCAATCATATAGAAAATTCGAAATTGATGGCAGGAAAAACACGGACCCATGGAAACACCACAGGTGGAGTAAGGTGTCTAGGAGGAGTAAGCATCCCGTGTCGACCGGTCACACCCGCCGTGGGCCCTATATTCTGAACACACCTAAGCGGAGTAGAATGAAATATTGAAACCGTTATTTTGTCCTCGATTCCGTTGTGATTTTAACACTGAGTATATGCAACGAGATCTCGATTTCTGCGATAACTTGAGTAACTTTTCTGTAAACAAGCACATGTAACTATCGGCGAGTTCAGACACGTAGCATCGTTTTTACAAGTGTGATGGGGTGGTGGTAGTCGGAGAAAAAGTTGACATCACAATTTTTGGAAATTCTTGACAAGCAAAAATGAAGTTCTGCTCAAACCTCAAAATCGTTGAAGGGATTGGGCGTTTGCCATTAGACATGAATTCAACTCAGTTCAAGTGCGTTGCCATAAAATGGGAGTAGAGTGGGCAGCCCCACCCCCCAGTTTCTGCTGCTACATGCTTGGAGATCGATGCACAAAATGTGCGTATTTACGATATCATTTTGATTGAGCCGTCGGTTGTTATATAGTGACTTGAAGAATCCTAACAAACTGAGTAAATATCCACATACACTGCACTGTAGAGGAAATGGCCTGTACTGTGGTTTTTATCTTTTGCGTTCAGTGCATTTCGTTGTCATTATGTACAACACCTTTTATTTTATAATCAAATATGTGAGATCGACTTCTCAAATGTAAATTGAAGGTAATTCTCCGCAATCACTTGTCAAATAATTATATCGATTTGTCAGATAATTATATCGATTTGTCAGATAATTATATCGACTTGTCAGATGATTATGTCGACTTCTCAGTTAATGATGTCTACTTGCTGATCACTTGTCAAAGAATAAGTTACAAAGAAAAGTAATCGGAAAAATCATTATGTCGACACCTCACATACACCTTATCCCACTTCTGGTGTTTCCAAGACTCCGTGTTTTCCCAACTATTACTTTTGTATCATTTTTAGGAGTTGTGAGATTAATCAGTGTTCGTTATCTTCACCTCTGGTAGTATGCATTCCATTTGATATTTATGAGATTAATCGCTGTTCGATATCTTCACTTTTTCATCAATCATCAATCTTGCTATAAGTTCAAAACCGTGAATTATCACATTTTGCGTTAAATACGACTTTGTATTTTTAATACAGATGCTCTTCTCACTATGTTTAAACGGATGGGTTTCAAATGGATTTGAACTGTCTGAAAGCGCTTGTAAGGAATCCCTTGTGACACTGAAAACAGTCAAGGAATGTCCATCAAACAAGGCAGAATACAAATTAGCAGAAACAAAGAAGAACTGTTCCAAATACAAACACACCACGTGCAAATCTTTCCAGTACCACTGTACATTGAATGAAAATATGACAGGATTAGTTGAAGTGTGTACAACATCTAGATATATTTTGTGTACGTTTCTTTCATATACATGTATCATAGATATTGTTCTTTAACTCATTACATTACATTCCCCTGTCGTAGGTAGCCAAGTGGCTAGGACAAACGCTTCTCAGCTGGGAGGTATCTGGATTCGAACAATTGATTTTTGGGATGACCAATCACTAAATATGAATATTTCCCTTTACCATTTTTGTTGATGAATTTCCCTTTACCATTTTTGTTGACGAAACAATTGTCTATGATATTAAAAAGTCTATTCTTTAATTTATCGTGAGGTATGGTCATGTAAAGTGTTGCAAAATCATGCGTTTTACTTAATATTTACTTAATATTAACTTTAATGGCAGACTGACAACTACATTATATGACAAGCGTGATGTCTTCAACTTTGCAATCATCAACTTTCCATATCTATGTAGTAATATACCACTTTCGCCTGCTTATGGTGTGTATATTTCCCAGTTGATTCGATATGCGAGAGCATGCCATGCGTATGAGAATTTTTTAAAGCGAGGTCAACTACTGACAAAAAAATTGACGTTGCAGGGTTATAACGAATCTCGTTTGAAGTCATCATTTCGCAAATTTTACGGTCGCTATAATGACCTTGTTTGCGATTACAAAGTGTCTCTAGGACATGTTGAATGATTTGTTTCATACCCTTTGTTAGACTGCCATTTTTCAAACTAACTTTGACTACGGATAATCCCTTTTACCTAATTTCGACTAAGGGATCACGGCGGGTGTGACCGGTCAGCAGAGGGTGCTTACTCCTCCATGGCACCTGATCCTACCTTCGCTTTGTCGGAGGTCCGTGTTGCCCTACACTCGAACTTGTATATGTCTTGGGGATTTATGATTACGATTTACACATTGTTTACTTCGCCATTCGATATTTTAATGTTGTGAATTTGAGAAAAGTTTTGTGATTTCAAATTCACTAAAAGTTCTTTTTTTTAAGAATCCACATTTAATTTACACCATTTCACTAAAAAACCACCGCTCTTTTGGATATGACCTTTAAAACCGAGATCTCATGTCACGGTAGCCGTTGGCATGATAAAGATCTATCACCCGTAACGGCCCTGAGAGACTTACATACGTCAAAATTTATGCCACTTCACATAAAGTTGGTGAAGCCTCAACATTATTTAAAGAGCATAGAACAACATACAAACAAAACATCAAATAGCGTTTTGTACCATAATTGCGACGGTATCAAGATTAAAATTTTAAATTTCAATTTGAAAATCAACAGGTACATGTATCAGAACGTGATCATGAATTGACAAAACCACGTGTAGTAAAAAGCTAATTATTTAATAAACCTGTATAGTAGATGGTTAATGATATACATCTTATATAGATATTTCAACCAATGAAACAGTTTTTGTTACGTTGCCCACCGAACACATTTGCACTGTTTGATATTCATGAGAAAACTTGACTCTGTGTAATGGTGAAGAGGTAATTTATAAAGTGTTCATAGTACGATCAATTGGACTTTAGATTTTTAAAAAATGATATTGACAATATGATATTTATGTATTTATGATTAAGTATATATATATATATATATATATATATATATATATATATACTGATGGCTATGCTGTATATTTCTGCTTTATTGAATAATTCACTCTTACATTTACTTATGGTTTGGACAATTCAATTTCTATCAAAATAAACATATATAGGATTTTATCCTTCATATTATATATACGCACAGTAAGAATTTCAGTTTTACGAGATTATAACAAACCAATTTATATTTTCTAGTACATTTTGTGAAAAAAATATTTCTGCACATAAATTTGTAAATAGACACTGTGATATGAAACTGGAATTTCTTAATTCTGTTTTAGCTGGTAGATGTGCTGAGTTCAATACAGGATACAAAACTATACGGGACAGCTACTCCACAAACTGCACGGGATTTGCCAATCCATGTCCTCTTTTCTACAACTCAACAGAAGCATACAAATGTAAGTGTTGTAAAGTTATCTATTAATGCGTGAAAAGTTCTGTTCTACAAAACTTCGTATTTCTCAAAATGAAAACGGTCTTTGATATATTTGTAGATCCAGAATGTTACACAATGATCGAGAGCAAGAACAAGAGGTAGAGTAGGCTTACTGTGATTCATTTTATACAAATGTGATGTGATTCACTTCATTTCCACTTTTCTTCAATGTTTAGTAGAGATGATAGCAGGCCGTTGATCATTCATAGGATATATATATATGATGATGCAATCTATTCATAAAATGGGATGGCATTACGTGTGTGTGACATACAAAAATATTTAGGTCAACATCAGAATTAAACGTTTTCCTGAATACTGATATTTTATGTTATTACTGATGAACAGCAATGGATGTTACTCAAAACGGACATCAGAACATTCAGAATGCATTCCTTTACATACATTAATGCACTTTTACATTATTATTTTTTTATTGTAAACATACGGATATTTCATTTCCAATCTTCATCATACACCTAACGATTCCGTTGCAGAATAAATGAAGTTGACGATAGTTATACGTCAAAGATGGTATTGACCATAAGTACCGCAGCTGTCATGTTTACCATCCTAATAATCGTGTTGTTCATAAAACAGTAAGTCTTACATTGTTCAGTGCTCTCTATGGTGGTGTTTTTAAGAAAAGAAAATAACCAATAATCAATCTCATATATCATGCTAATAATGTTAAATTTAGGATAGGACCTACACATACCCCTGAAAACAGCAGTGGTGGGATCGAGTGCTTAGGAGGAGTAAGCATCCCTTGTTGACAGGTCACATTTCAAATAATCCTTGATTTTTAAGTCACTGCTAATCTATTGATGAAAAGGTTAAGGTAACGAAAATTCTCGTAATTCCTATAGAAAATACAAATCTAAGAGATGGGCAAACATGGACCCCTGGACATACTAGAGGTGGAATCAGGTGCCTAGGAGAAGTAAGCATCCCCTGTCGACCGGTCAAACTCACCTTGAGCCCTATATCTTGATCAGGTAAACGGAGTAATCAGCAGTCAGAATCAGAGTGCCAAGAATGCCCTAACAATTGGTATGAAACACGTCAGACAACATTTAACAGAATGGAAAGTTGTACTGGCAAACTAGATTGTTATAACGACCATAGAAATCGGGAAATAGTGACTTTAGACAAAAATGTACAAAGTCCTGTAGCATTAACTTGTTTGTCAGTAGCATGCGTCGATTTAAAAAGTGATCATATACAGAATAAGCTCTTGCGTATCGAATACGTTGAGAGATATAAACACCATATACAGGTGATGATGGGATATTGCTACATAGATAAGGGAAGTTGACGATGGAGAAATTGATTTCATTCCGCTTGTCGTAAAGTTAAGTTTCCATTTTGCCATCAGCATCTTTGATAAAACATTTGATTGTACATTATTTCTTGTCACTTCAAATAAACTGTGATGATATCTATTATTACTTCAGAGCAATGCTGAAAGAGGACTGGGCCTGAAAAAAGCATAAAGGAAATGCAGTGGGAAAATAATCTACTTGTGACAGGGCTAATCTACATCTGAGTTTGGAGTATTGTCATTTTGTTCTTAATTATATATTTTTTTTACTTCTATATCGAAGGAGAATCATGAAATTATAAGGAAAAATGGGATCAGAGTGCTTGCTATTGAGATACAGTGGCCTTTTTATGCACTCAAAATTACTTTCTATCTATTCCTGGTGTTAATACAGCATAAGCAGCAAACATTAAGCAAATTAATGAAATAAATACATTCTCATATCTTCTAACAATATATATTGTCCAAAAAAAAAGTTTAATGCTAGTAGACTAGAAATAATTGGTAATCTTAATGTACTTAATATACAAAATAAATATAAAAAACAACAAAAATCAAATCTTTGAATTGTGGCAAAAATGATTGATTTGCAAGTTTTCAAGAATCTAAGTTTTGATTGGAAAAAATGATATATCAATAAATTAATAAATTTACAACATTTGAATTTTGTTCCAAATCTCTACTACTAGTATTATGAATTATACATTTAAAATACACGTCCAGAAGTATAAATATTAACGATATATTAGATATAAACACTGGAAATCGTGCAGATTTTGGACCTTCCACTATTAAATATTATGCATTCGATATTCTCGTATGATGATAGTGCCTAAAGGGAATATTGTGGCCCACGAAATTCTGTTCGGCATTCAAATTAACTAATTCTGAATTGTGTGGTCTAACTTCTTAGGTCATATTGTAATAAGTAATATGTTAATAAACTTTCATGATATCTATTTTTAGTAATATCATAATTATGTATATAGCCTATGATTGTATACGACATCACATCTTTTTTTAATTTCATACATTGTAAGTTCAAATGTAAATTTTTGTTATAATTTGGAATTTAGGCAGCAACATCACTTCAATATTCTTGTTTGCATTTATTTTGTGCTTTTTTAATAAGGCAATGCGTTCTACTTGTATTTTCTCAACAGAAATGTGTTCAAAACCTGTGTATGCATTTTACCAATGGAATCTATCAAGCTTATATCGGTAAACTTTTGCATCATTTCCTAATTGTGTTCAGCAGAATCTCTCTGATTTGTATTCTCTATAGATTGATTATTGGTTATTTATTGCTTTCCGCCACATTCAACAATTTTTCAGTTATCTGGTGGCGTCCAGTTTTTGTTGGTGGAGGAGAGAACCCAGATACAATGTACCTGGGAAGAGACCACCGACCTTTCGCAAGTAAACTGGCAAACTTGTTCACATAACGCCGCGACCGAGGTTCAAACACGCGCCGACAGAGGTGAGAGGCTTTGTGATTTTGAGCCCGATGCTCTAACCACTCGGCCATGGAGGCCCCAAGAGATTGAATACTTTTCGTTATCTTGGCCTTCTCATTCAATTTCTTTGTTAAGCCAAGATCGTTCCAATTATGATATTTCGGAGAACGTCTCACGTCCTTGCTGTCGATGTTGCATACTAAATGCAAAACTTAATTGCATTACATTACTTGATTGGTACAGACATTATTTGATTGGTACAGATGTATATATCTTGACAACGATAATTCAATGTGTTTATCAGAGAAATAACCCCTTCAGTGGTTAATTGCTCTTAAATTTGATTATTGTCTAAATATTCAGTGATAATATATTCTCGCCATCTAATCGTGATCGATATTTCAATGGCTTCAAAGATTTTTTTTCATCCACAACTTTTTTGTATTAGAGTTTATAAAAGTTTTCAGTATGCATTATGTACAGCGGTAGATCATAATATAATAAACAAAATGGCGTCCAAATGGGGGCTTATAAACTTTTAAGACTTTTATGTACATGTAACTCTATAACGCATACATGTTTAGGTAAATAGGGCATCGAATGTTACAATTAGATATGAAGTATCGTATTTTGTGATGCAATAAACTGCGTCATTTTGCTTATAAGCAGAATATGGGAAAGTCGAAAGATTTATCACCAAGCGTAAAATAAAGGATTGTGAACAGCTTTCAAAGCGGAATAACACAGTCTGAAATTTCAAGGAACCTAATACTAAACCGGTATACAGTGTGTGCTGTCATAAAGCGATACCAGGAAAGGGGTTCGGTGGAAAGGAAGTCTAGAACGGGTAGGAAGAAAAAACTCATCGTGCAAGATAAGCAATCTATTTTGAGGTCAGTAAAATTACACCACGTGGAACCTTTGAAAGAAATAACCCACAGATTTAACCAGTTTAGGGAAAATCCTGCTTCTGAAGTTATTGAAGGTATGCCACAAAGTATTAGTAAATTTTATTAATATCAATCATCATATAATTAAGAAATTGTTGGGTTTTTTTTATATCGGAAGTGTATGTTGCTAATAACGCGACGACGCCATTTTTCTTATAATACTATGATCCGCCGCTGTACTTCAGTATTTTTATCGTATGATCAATCAAATAAAAATTTAGATTTATAAAGCTGATTTTAAGGATAATGAACATTAGACAAAGTGTAAAACTTACTTTGGGCGGGGGTTGCTATAAACAACAGGCAAGTCGTCTATAAAGCCAAGGGAAGTCAATAATATTCGCTTCAGATTCAAACGTAAGGTAGCTTACAGCTTGCTCTTGCATTTCATCAACATTATCTCATCATCTTTACTTTAATATGCCCTGAAACTGATGTTTTATACTTATTTAGCATATGTATTGTATCTTATGTTTACATCATTTTGTTTCAATGTTTTATTTAATTGTTTTGTGTACTGTAAAGCACCTTTGAGCATACAAATGTATAAAAATGGTGCTATATAAATATGGTATCATTATCATTATTTTATTTCTAACCACTAATTTAACTAAAGATTTATCTCCCGGAACAATAAGATGACAAAGATATATCTACATCGCCAGTTTGTTGAAACACTTCGACAATATCTGCAGAATTGAAATGTTTTCCTGTGGCGGTGACAAAACCATTGCATAAAAGAATAAATACATAGCATAACTTGATAGTAGGTAAACCATATCTATCGTTTTACGGTGTTCGTTATTGTTTAATACTCAAGATATGGACAATTCTCCTTTACGGAATGCTAGGGGTTGATTACTGTTCACATTCAAAAATAAAATTAAAAGTAATGTTGTTATCTACTTTTAGTTTCTATTTTGAATTCAGTTTATTATTATGATGCCATTTTTTATGCATTTATTGTACTTTGTCTTGTTGTCTTAAATGTAAAGCGCTTTATGGTGATTTTTGATTAGATAAAGCGCTATATAAATGTAGAATAATAATAATAATAATAACAGAGGGGGAAATTTAGATTTAGGAGTCGCAACATTCTCTGGGTTATTATCAATACATTTATATACTGATACCAGCGATCACAATTATACCTGTATATTGATTTAAATATGTTCGATACAATACATTTCAAGTCACTGTTGGATTACGAATTTGTTTTGTTTATTTAGATGGAAGAGCAAGTGATAATCAGCGAGATAGTTGAATAGACAACAGAATAGTATGAATATACAATACGTGGAGCTTATGCATGTGTTTCTAACGTAAACCTAATTGAAGTTGTGTAAGATTTCATTACAAGTCTTTTTCTTAGAGCTGTTAGATGTCCTGATCACCAGCGACTACAAAGATATTGTCTATGAGGAACTCTATCATCTTTTTAATATCAATTTAAGTTTATTTGTGCGTAGAAACGGAGTGGTGTTTAACAAAATAACTTTTTGACTGATTGATGACTAGATATAAATATTTCCTTTCCCCATTTTTATTACAGAAGGAACTGTCTATGATGTCAAAAAGTCTAGTCTTTAATTTATCATAAGGGATGATCGTGTAAAGTGTTGAAAAAATATACGTTTTAATGTTGTTGATCTGAGAAAAGTTTTCTGATTTCAAATTACCAAAACGTTCTTTAGAATGTTTTAGAATCTGCATATAATTTACACCATTTCTGGCATATGGTCTGAAATTTCACAATGTTGATGTTTTTGCAAGGAGCAAAGTTAAAGGCTCAGTAGAAGATCCAGGAATGTATCTTTGTTTGTAAGGGCTATTGTGAAGTTTAGGAATTCAGTATGGGTACAACACATTAGGTCAAATGTTGTGTGACGTGTTTCATACCAACTGTCAGGCAGTTCTTGACGCACTGACTCCGATTGTGGATTACCCCGTTTGCCTGATCAAGATATAGCGCTCACAATGGGTGTGGCCGGTCGATAGGGGATGCTTACTCCTAGGCACCTGATCCCACCTCTGGTATGTCCAAGATCCATGTTTGCCCATCTCTCTGATCTGTATTTTCTACAGGAATTACACAAAATTGAATACTTTTCGTCTTCTTGGCCTTTTCATTCATTTGTCGTACTGACTGGAATATGAATGAGTTTAAAACTAAAGCATGGTTTTGAAGAATTTCATCTTTTGAAAGGGCAGTTGGACAAAAAGTAGGACAACCAAATGTAGAAATAACGTCAATTTCGTTTAAATAACAGTTGTATTCATGGGCTTTACAAACAATGATAATGTTGATACAAGCTTTGTTGGAACTTAAATATATTCCTCCTATACCCTATCAATTTTTTCTTCTCAATTTTGCTTTACAAAACAAAGAAGGGTTTAAGTTACGCACTTTTTTGATGTGTTTGATAGCGTTTTTATATTTTTAATCCATTCTGACAAGGTATCATCTTAATCTTCTTTTTCAACTTTAGCCCATCGTCTGACATGATGTTCGACAGAATTCATAAGATCTGAGAAATTGTAATTGTTACAATATTGGAATAGTACACTAAGAAGTGCGATGAACCATTAAAGTAGTGTTGTGTAGACTCTCTCGCATGGAGAGAAATTGTTTTGTCTTAATGTGACTGGTTTTCTTTTGTAGCGTCTGTTATGTCCACTGTATTCTTTACACTGGCCTAGCGTATGATGTTGTATTCTTAGTGGGAACCCATAGATCTATTTTAAAGGTACTTTTTTTTATTGTAGTTGATAAAAGGAATACACTTAAACATTTTCGTGAATTCCATCATATTAACAATGTAGGAAATATTCTAGACCATCCTGTTATGTATACAATTTTTATCCGCTATAATACATACACCGTTAACCTGTAGACTATCATCAATTTAACACTGGCACAATAGCCACACTTCGACAACATGTTGGTTCGTACAAAAAAGCATCGACGGGTCAATGAAATAAGATTTTGTTTAATTGCAAATATTTTTAAACATTTTCAACTTAAAACATTGTATTAAATGTGCAAAAATCTACATGAAAAAATTGGAATTTTTACTGTATACGTAATTGGTTGGTGGTTGTATATTGTTTGACCTGTCACTTGAGAATTCCTCACTCATATATATATATATATATATATATATATATATATATATATATATATGATCCCTGATTATATTCACATAACTCCATTATTCTTACAGTATTGAATCTTTAATCGGATTGTAAAAGGGGAGAAATATGATCCCAGAAGCAATCCAAATTTTCGAAATCTGACAGTTTTATAATCTCTAGAGACCACCATACGTATCTCAAATCCTTGGGCATCTTTATAATAGGGATGCTATCCTTCATCAACACAACCATGGATCCTTCTCGATTGTTATGGAAAGCATGTGTAACTGTCATCTGAACAGCGTAGGACTCCCATCCACATTTTACAAACGTTTCTGTAACAACAAACATTACTTTTCGACTGTCATCAAGGCATCGGAGCATTTCATTCGTTTTGGATAAACCTGGAATGAAATCCTTGTCGGGAAAACTCACTTTCACATTGCGTTTTGTCAGTTCACGATACAGTGTGTTTACAACCCATTCGTAGTCGAGCTCGGAATATGATATAAACACGTCAAACTGGTAGTCGTCTTTGAGTGTGCTAGTCATCACCCCTCTCCATCTATGACGCAACCTTAGTATGACATAATCCACATGCACGCGATATTTTGTCATGGTGCCAAGCAAAATGATGATCATGATGATAACGAGGAGTACAATAGATGAGTATATCAGACAGTCTTTTGTCTGACAATTCAGTTCAAATCTTCTGAACGTTCTATCATGAAAAAGGTGAGATAAAGTTTGATTAGATTGCAGACATCGTGTAATTCGCCAGTCTCCAAAACGCATGTGGTTTTCCTTCATCCATTTTAATGACGATAATGCTGAACAGGTGCAACTGATTGGGTTTCCTTTGATGAATATTGCTACTTGTTTGAGCTGATTTAAAGTAGCAATGTCAGAGGACGAAAATAACGATATCCTATTATATCGAACATACAACTGCGAGAGGTTGGGTAACAAGAAAACAGTAAAATGAAAGGAGGAAATTAAATTGTTGTCTAAATTCAGAATGTAAATTGATTTGTTTTGATCACTGAGAAGATATTTTGGTAACATTTCTATAGCGTTATAGCTTAAGTCTAGTGTTTGCAGTTTTGAGAGATTTTTAAATAAAAGTTGACTTTTGGGAACTTTGAAATCTAGTTTTGCATTTGATGCCCTTATTGATCTGAGATTATTTGAAAATCTGAACATATCGTTAGGTATTTTACTACAGTCATTATTGGAAATGTCAATACGTTTTAACTTCGGAGTTTGGAGGGGAGTCAAATATGCACAGGGAAAGTTTGTATAGCTGATGTTGAATTCTTCTAAAGCGCTGCCAATAATAGTAAAATCTGCACTGATCTTTACAAGGTGAATATAATTATTTGAGATATCTATACATTGTAGTTGAGGAGATAATCTATATGTAAAATGAGTTTTCCCCAAAGACAACAGGGATACAGCAGGGGATGTCACTGATGTTTGATGTTCACTAGGGGCTATATAGAGAGCTCTTAGTTTTGGATAGAAACTTAAAAGGTGTAGACCAATTTCTGTATCTAACTGCAGTATCTGGTTATGTGACATATATAGTATTTCGACACATCGACCAAACTTCGTTTTCCATGGATCAACCAAAATACCTGATATTCTATTTCCACTCATATCAACATATGCTACACAAATATTGAATAAATACTGACAATTCCATCCGTTAAGAATTACATCATTACCAGAAAATGATTTTATGTTTGCTGGAATTTGTAGATAATCTAACGTCCTGTTTTGAAGGCATTTCAAAGACCTCAGAACTGTATTTAAATCGCATTTCCCTCCAATGCTAAAATAAATCCTTTTAATAAATGGGAAGGAACAAAATAAATCTTCACTAATATCACAGTATATGTTTTTAAAATTCATGTGTAGATACTGTATTGGTGAATCAATAAGTCCACGAAATGTGACATTTGTCAAATGAAATGAAGATCCCACTGTGTGGAATATAATACTGCTTAAGTCCTTCAAACTTCTAAAGTTATCATTGAAATGAAATCCCCAAAAAGCATCAACTGAAAGATGTTGTAATGCTGACAGACGAGTAATCTCTGTGTCAGGATATCCGCCATGTTGAAAGCTGTTACTGTGTATGCTGAGAAATTTTACATTAGGAAGACCAGCAAAGGCTTCCTTCTCAAAGGAACTCTTCAGTAATCCACAGCCGCTCAAATCCAGAACGCAGAGTTTTTTGAATTGTGAAAAGGCTCGACTTTTCATCGATTGTACTCTGTTGTTTCGTAAGTATATAGTTTTTACTTTGGATGAAACTTGAAGAGAAATCTTGAAAAATGATTCGTTAGATATCACACGGAAATCATTCTGAGACAGATCTATGGTCAGGTTAGATGACACTGCTGGGATTTCATTTGGAATCCTGCTCAGTCCTAGACCGCTACAGTTCCATAACGAGCCAACATTCCCACATTCATCTGTATAGTGTGTTGTTATACATTTGATTTGCTGTGTGATGAGGTTGCCTATATCATAAACGAATAATAATGCATTCATAATAACAAGAAATGGATGAAAATGTCAAAGTTTTCAATATTTACCAAAATCTATTAGTTTATAGGAACACTACATCTACAGCACTCGTATTTAAGGTGCTTAATAGGAAAAGTGGTTTTTGTTTGTTCTTTTACGTCCCATTCAAGAATTTTTCACCAATGTAGAGACGTCGTCAGCTTCAGGTGAAGTGCTAAAACTTTGACATTTGAGGCTACAGAAGTGAGATTCTTACTTTTTTTCTCAACGACTTTCGTGACACGGGACCTCCGCTCTTTTAAGGTCATATCCATCAATTATAATGATAGAGAGTTTGTCAAGGAAGAGTCACTGTCTTTGTTAAACGTCTTAATTTTAACGTGGCACGTGGATTGATAATCACCTCACAGTTGTGAAACCGTCGTCCTATCCACTAAGTTACCTCGCGCGACATAAGCGTAAATGAGATGAAGATCGTGTTCATGTTAACAATATGAAAATTAACATGGTCTTATGACTATTTCGAATCTGGAAAAAAGAGACAGTGTTTAGGATTATGGTCAGTGGTGGAGGCATCTTCCACAAATATAGTCATTAACAAAATCTTAGTGAATCCAGACGAAACGGGCATTTAGAACTTCGAAAACACATAAATCGTAAGGGTTATTTTCTTACCTTGGTGATTTTTTATGGGTGAGGTGTAATGATTTTATAGATTGATTTTCAAAATGTTCTTGGGGCCTCCATGGCCGAGTGGTTAGAGCATCGGGTTCAAAATCACAAAGCCTCTCACCTCTGTCGGCGCGTGTTCGAATCTCGGCCGCGACGTTATGTGAGCAAGTTTGCCAGTTTACTTGCGGAAGGTCGGTGGTCTCTTCCCAGGTACGTTGTATCTGGGTTCTCTCCTCCACCAACAAAAACTGGACGCCACCAGATAACTGAAAAATTGTTGTGTGTGGCGGAAAGCAATAAATAATCAATCAATCAATCAATCAGAATGTTCTTCATCTGGCGGAAAGCAATAAATAATCAATCAATCAATCAATCAATCAGAATGTTCTTCATCTAAGTAATGTGTATTTTTTTTTGTTACATGCAGTGGGTTTTCATCTGCATATGTGATGTTTCTTTTTTCATGTGTTTTTCGTATTCGAGTGACGTGTAATTCTTTTAATGGAGTGATACGCCATGGTTTTGTTAGGTCACCTGAGTCCCTCAGATGCCCTATTGTGATCAAACTCCGTCCGCCGTGCTTAGCATTTATGTATTTGTTCAAAAAACCAACATTTAATAACTCCTTCAGTAACTCTTTTAAAATTTGGTATAAATCCCTTTGTGTTTGATACGTGAAGAAAAAAATCTCGTGGTATGTTCTTCAACTCAACATTTAGATATATCTATTAACAGTAATAATTTTCATTCATATCTTGATTCGATGTATCCTAGTGAATTCAAAATAAATGACACCAGTCTTCCATATCTGCTTCGTAATTAGGTATCTTATAGAATATAGATGTTAACGGCAAATAACAACTTAACTTTAAGAGAAACGGGATGATTTCAATTTCTGCACCTCTAACTCCCCCCCCCCCCCCCAGACCGTGGGGATCCGTGTTGTTAGAATAGATCCTCAGCACTCCTGGCTTGTCATAAGAGGCGACTAAATGGGGCGGTCTTCATATTAGACCGCGAAATCCGAGGCCTCGTGTCACAGCAGGTGTGGCACGTTAAAGATACCTCCCTGCTCAAAGGCCATAAGTGCCGAGCATAGGCCTGAATTTTGCTGCCCTTCACCGGTAATGGTGACGTCTCCATATGAGTGAAATATTCTCGAGTGGGACGTTAAACAATATTTAATCAATCAAGCAATCATTTAACTCCCCACATTTGTGTTGCAATATTCCATCATCACCTGCATATGGTGTCTATGTCCCTCAACTAATGTGATACACCAGAGCTTGTTCTGCGTATGATAAGTTTTGAAATCGAGACAGGCTACTGACAAACAACTTGATGATACAGGGGTTTGAACAGTCTCGTTTAAACTTAGCATTTCGCAAATTCTATGGCCGTTATAACGATCTAGCTTGCCAAAGGACCTGTCCATGGATCAAACGCTGTTTGACGTGTTTCATACTAATTGTTAGACTGTTCTTTACACACTGATTTTGACTAAGTTTTACTCCGTATACCTGATCGGAATATAGGGCTCTCAGCGGGTTTGACCGGTCGACAGGTGCCTAATCCCACCTCTAGTAGATCCGGGGGTGCGTGTTCCCCGAAGGTTTTATTTTGTGTTCCTTGTGGGAATTACAAGATTAATCACTGTTCTTTATCTTCACACATACCCCTTTTATTTTTGAAAGAAATCATAGGTCCGAATAGTATTCTTAATTATGAATTGTTTGTGTATACAATTGTTATGAATCGGGAAGGACTAGTAATTGTTGGAAATAACTGCAGTGACTTTGTTGTTTGAGGATTTATTACCAAAAGATCTTGGGTGCATGCTCCGCTCAAGCCATGGCTTAATCATAAGTTGTAATAATACGTTAGAAGTTTGAGTCCTCGGTCCTTAGGATGAGACCTTAAAAATCAAAGACTCTTGTCGCATCGGACGTGACGACTTCAAAATAATTTTCAATAGTATGACCTTGAGCGCCATGTAGAAATTTGAATCATTTCAGATGTAGTTGTGGACGCGTCATTGTAACTGAGAAATTCTCGAATGGATACAAAATCAGCAGAGAAAACGCCTTTTTTTTCATTGTATTGAGTGTGATGGTTTGATTTTCAGTTGTCTATGTTTTTCTATACATTTTTGTTACGTCTTAACACCAGATTATCTGACCCAATAACGATTAATTTCACAATTTTGGAAGAACACCGGCTTTTCTTTACGCTTACGAAGTTTTGTTGTTTTATGTTCAGATATTCAGAAGAGAAGTTTAACGAAATAATTCCGTTAATTCAAAATAAATTTGTGCAATGAAAAATAAACCCCAAAATAGCACTAGAACCCTTACACAAGTATCTTATGCTCACATGCTAAATGTCCTAAAAATTGTATCATTGTTTCAAGATATTAACTTCACCTTTTATAATTCAGAGGTGCAGTGACTACAAGACTAACAATTTCATCAACTGTTCTCATTCCAAAGATTTTCCATACTAAATTTGATAAAATTAGTCCCCTACATTTGAAGAAGAGTTAAGATTTTAACGCAAGATGGACGACAATGTACAACTACTATCGGAATAGATCTTCTAATCAACTCGGGAGACAGGGAAAAAAATCGATGAAATATACGCACCAAATACTAAGATAAAAACATATTTCGAAATGAACTCACGGCTAAGAATTTTAGAAATAGTACGTTTCAATTATATTTTGAAAATCATTATACAGAATGTCTTGGGGTCAAGGTGTCTCATTTTGCGGTTGATTGAAACGTGCTGCACCCTACACGGATAACAGAGAATTCGTTTAAAACTTGCTATTCATGACACAAAAAATAAATTTTGTCATAGCATTATTTAACCGATATATAATTGATATAAATGTTTCAATACATAACAAACATATCGCATAGTTTGGATAATTTCAGTATACAACAATCAGTGTCTACACACAACATTTTGATTTTCGAATGAAACATTTTCTAATTTTCTTCACGTATGGATAAAAGTAAACAAAATAATGATATTGAAGTTTTGTGTTTTAAATGTCATGTTACATTCCTTCAGGGGGGTCAAACACTATAACGAAATATCGGGCATTCTGCTTTTAAGGTGGCTCACTACATCTTGAAAGAGTTTATCAAAGTAAATCATGATTGATATGACGTGTAATAGGTACATTTGTCAAAAAAAAGCAAAAAAATATACAGTTTGGGGGAAAAAACATGACTTTTAAAAATTTTAAAAAAGATACTTGCGGATTTGAACTCGTGACCTGCGGTTCAGTAACCCGATACCTTATTTACTGAGCTACGTAGATATACCAACAAATGATCGATCCAAGTAATTTCACAAAACATTAAAATTGCCATATTGTGACGTAGTGTCTACCTTAAGATATTAGTGATAAATCTGCGCTATATACTTACAAACCAATGCCCCCCTCCCCTGCAGTCTGAGCTAACGGTACTAGTTTGCTAGTCAGACTCTTTTTCAAATTTACTCTTCCATTTTACACTTATATGTCAGACACGTTTTACATTCCAATGTCAGTTGAAATTTTGAAAAATGATGTCCAATACAAAAACGACAAGACAATGCCAATTGCATTTCAATTTGAATGACGACCATTTAGTCAAAAATGTTGTTCTACACTATACAGATTAAAAGGTTGTTTTACATTTGCAAAATTTTGTTTTATATTATACAAAATGTTGTTTTATGTAACCTCGTAATATTTTAAGAAAGAGTATATCAGACAATGAGTACTATCTGGGTTTTGTATCTATCTACTTAAAAAGCAAATGTGATGGTGTGTTTTTTCTTTCTTACTGACATGAGTTATGTTTATCTGATGATTCTTAATATCCAGCTAATGCTAGGAAACATATTCTTATTTATCAGAAAATAGCGGATCGAACATGAAGGCCTTTTCCACACTTTGATTAGAATTTAATACAGGGAGGAATGAAATGAATGCAGCCCCGTGGCCAGTTCTCTTTCACAGTCATCACTTTAGATTATTCACCACAAGAAACGGTTACCACGTGAATGTTAGTTTCCAATGTAAATTTCAATCAAAAACATCGTGTTTAGATTAAGTACAAAGAATTAAATAAATGTCAAAAATTCGTATTGATTACAATGGAAAAAAATCGAACAAAGGATCTTGATGATGACATCGAATATAATACTTACAGTTAGTTAGATGAAAAATACACACACACACAAATCCAATGATCGTGCATGCTAAGGAAGACATTTTCGATCTGAATGAGTGCCCAAATTATCATTTAATACTTAATTAAAAGGAAATACATTTAATATGCCTAGCATCCACACGTTAATCACATCATTACATGTAAGTGATTTTAAAATGCTGTTTTTTATACACGGAAATATTGTCATTAAATATTTTTCAAATAATAGGATTTAAGTAATAATATCTTCATTCTTTGAAAATGCATACGATTTTCCAAAAGCCAGACCTTAATTACATTTTTGTTTGAAAGGGAAATGCATGACTCTTAACATTAAATACACTAAATTTATTATAGGTCGTAACAATTCCCTTTTTAAAAATTCTAATGGTTGTTTCCAAGACAAAAACACAACATGATGCCTCCACCGATTCCGAATTATCTGTTATGTTAAACAAGACGGGGCATATCCCCTCCCAGTAAGTGTCTACAAACTTTTTCTATTAATTCCCATAATGACCTTGACCTTTGGACTCCAAAATCAATAGGATGTTTCCCCTCTTGACAATAAACTAGATGTAAAATACGAAATCAATTAGCAACTATGTTGCTTTTAGAGTGTCTATAAGTCCTGTAGAGTGTCTATAATATATATATATTATTATTATGACTATATATATATATATATATATATATATATATATATATATATAAAAGCACTAGGAAACCAACAACACTAGAAATCCTAAAGCGTCGGATCTAACGAGTAGATACTTAGTCACGAAATCGAATATAAAAAGCACTAAGGATGACTAAACGACACGAACAATCAAAATTGTCAAATTTTCGGGACACCCAGTCCCTTCTTCAGGACAAACTACAGATATATTACATTAAGAAAACATAAAAGAAAAAATAGCACTAAATCTAAAACTACAAATAAAACGAAACTAAACTTTCAAAAAACTACATTTTGGAGTTGATTAGAGAACAGTTTAATGATAAGGTTTATATGTCCGGTCAGTCGGGTGTACTAAGTATGACTGTACTCATACAGTGTCTTTGATATTTACATTATGACAATTTAATATTTGATTCACTTTAGACGATGGTAACCCGTTATTCCCGGGCAATAGCCACCACCGCCACGAGTGAGGCTGGTTTATATTTCGAGCTCATTAAATTATGTTCAAGTCAGGGCACCGCTGAGAGTGTTCATTTAAATTCTACAACAGAATATTCTCGATTAAACAAAATGTCTCTTTCAGTTCTTGCTTATCTTCTCTCACACACCCAGGAAGTAAAAAACACAACGTATCTGCAGCTGCACTTTTTGTCGAATTTGTCAGTAAATTGCTACACCCACGAGTTCTAGCGATGAACATGCCGTTGTTCCCTTCCAAAAACATGGCCTAGAGCTTAACGCCAACGTAATCCATTTATCTTCCGTCATTTCTCTTAGAACTTCTGAATTTCTGTCGAAATATGTGTTCAGGAATTACGTATACAAATTTAAGTAAGGTAGGAGATTCTCACCGTTTTTCCATCACCGATTGACCGGTTGTAGTGTACTTCGTTCTCCTTGTTTTCAATTGAGTTGACTCGATGCTCTAAATTATCTTTATTTTAATTTTTTTTTCATCTTTTTATTCCTTCCACATAAATACTGTTATTCAATATTCCCATATATATTGTTCCCACTTATTTATTCGATAAACAAATTAACGAACTATATCTTGTGTTGTACAATCGTCTGCCTACACAAGTATGGAAACTTGACAAGTACAACACAAATCGAAACAAATATAAATACAAGAAATAAGGTACATATTTTAATGTTATTGGGATATGGAATGAAGTTGGTACGTGCTCAAATCTATCCCCTTCGGGCGTTATAAGATTTGATCACGTGACCAACTTTATGTCATATCTTAATAACGCTCAAAAAATGTATCCTATTTCTTTAATAAATCAGAAACACAAATATACCTTGACATTATTTTTGTGTACGCAGCTGCTGACGCGGTCGATATTTTCCACAAAAAAATGTTTGCGTTGATGTATTGTAACGTCATCAGTTTCAGAGAGACATAATACGAATTCCGAAAACCACAGTGTGAAGATCTGGGTAGTCTAGTACATCGTTTCCATGGTAAAGTATATGTTTGAACTACATGTTATTTGGTTAAGAACATACGAAAGAAACGGACATTTTGAAAGTGAGGCGGTCCTTCTACTAAACACTTCAGAGTTTCTTGGCCATCAAAGGGATACCAGCAGCTGAGGTTCACAGGAAGATACTTCCGTTGTAATCTCCTCACAATGAAGACAGACTTCCGGAGGAAGTCTCACTACATACCCAATCTTCCCCTTTTTAGTGAGGCTTCTCCCCTTTACTTGAGTATCCGGAATAGTACTTTATCAATGATGTACATGTGTTAATAACCCATTTCCGAGTAACCGTATTTCGGCAGTATTCAAAGATTTACTTTGTACATGAGTCACGTCATTTTTGTAAAATTGAGGGGCGCATCACTTCCGGTACAATTGTACTTGTTAGGAACGAGGTTGTCTGCTGCGATATGCACAAGGCTTATTTTGTTGTGAAAAGATGTACGAGGAAGAAGGGGAGATGCGGATTCATGGCTGCTGTGCAATTCTTTCCATTTTCAACATCTAAACAACCCAAACTCTGCAGAGTATGAAGTGTTAAGGCGCCGTAACTACAACCGCTATGTCACGACAGATTATGCTTCAGACATTTTGTTGATTTTGAACCAACACCACATCATCTTTACCCCAAGCTTTTTCGGTATAACAACTACATATATTTGCAGGGAACCCGGGGAGCATCATCTATCTGGAAAAAAATAATTAATCACCGGAATGATGACGCCATCGAAATTGGAGATGCGCCGTTCATTGATACACTTAAATTCAATTCTGCTGCAAGTTGACATAGTCTTAACATGTTATCTTTTCTATAAAAGTGACATGTAACTCCTCCATTCAGTAAAAATCGCTTCAATTCTGGTACTATAAAGCTTTCGAAATTCATGTTGAAAACCGATGTTGATGTGCCCGCATCGAGTACGAAGTAAATTTTAGAATCATGCCGAAATACGGTAACTCGAAAATGGACTATTGCAACACAGGCACAATTTCTTTTATGCTTTATTTTTATTCTATTTTATGCTTTGTTTAATTCAGTTTACCACAACATAATGTCCGGAGATTAGAAACTTGAGGCTGATTTGTATATCAATCGATACGGATTCTTGGTCAGTGCATGAGGTTGTAAATGAATATTTTCATATTTTATCCTGTGTGATTAAAATTAAATCTTCGATAGATTTTTGTTTATTTTTATTGTTACGCGAAGCGAAAAGCAAAAAGTGAAAAAGAGATAATGAAGGTTTGGTTTTAACCCTACTGTACTTTAACTTGACTCTAGGAGAACCTCGATTGAAAGCGTCACATTATAATAAATCTCTGATCATGTCAATTATAGTAATATGTTGTTTTATCATGGCGTGCAATCAGGAATGAATTCTAAACATTAAGATATCTTTCATTATTTAACGACATCATCAATTAAATCGTTGCTTTCATCAATCGAATTAATTAATGTGTACAGCAGATGGATTATTGCTCTCATCAATTCAATTATTGCGCGCATTAATTAAATTACTGCTCTCCTCAATTGAATTGTATCGCACATCAATTCAACCGTTGATATTATCAATTAATTTGACGAGAGCATCAATTTCATTATGGCCCGTATCAATTCAGCAAAATAATTAATGCTATCCTCAATTCAATTAATGCGCGCAATATTTCAGAATTGAAGATATCATTAATTATTTGAAGAGATCGATAACTGAATTACTGCGCCCATCAAATGAATTGATAATATGCAAATAAATAAAGATATTTTCAATTATTTCAGTTTAAGTTAATTTGGCGCTCCAAAACTTTCAGCTTAAGAAGAGTGTGTCCATGGCTAAGACCTGGTGGGGGCGTGGGATGAAGTCCATGGTGTTATAGAGTAGATCTCTCTCAGTAAGTCCCCTCTTCGGAAAATCTACGTGATGCCTGGTCATTTATTGTTACTTTAGGAGAATTTAGAATAATGGAGAATCCAGATGAGTATATATGACGTATGTTGAAAATTCATACGTTATTCTCTCTATGTTCACCATATGTTTAATTGTTACATAATCACCGAATAAAAGTCCCTTTAAACATAGATGAAGCTAGTTTTTAACATACTTAGTGCTGGGTGTTAGATTGCACTCTAACAATACACGTGAATATTCAAGAATAGGATTTATAACTAAACTCTCTCAATTGTACTTCTTTTTGGGGGTGGCAATATATTCACTGAGCAGTCAAACGAAATTCAGTTATATAATGTATCTTGGCTACATTCTGTTAAACATTCAGATAATTTTAAGTTTTATTCAGCAAATATTTTTGATTAACCACCTGAATATTTATCCAGTCTGTTAGAATTAATCGCACTGCTCTCCAAGTACATGTGTGATTACCGATGAGTGTTAGGTAATTGGCATTATTATCGAGGAGGAGGGGTAACACCCCGCCCGCCCCCCCCCCCCCCCAAAAAAAAATAGACCATTTGTTTGTGAAAATCAGTGGCATATAGCAATATGCGGGGTTGGCATTATAACGGGGGTGGTAACATAAGGAGAAAACTGTTCTATAGGAATTGCAGCAATAAGTGGGGATCACATTATAACGAGGGGTCAATATATCGAGGGGGCACTGTACTTAAAAAAACACCCAGAAACAAAACTTGGGATAAAAACATCAGTTGGTTTACATTAAGATATCAGCAATTGATTTATAGACATCATACATTCATTTACACGTGTAGACGTATAGTGGGCAATATTTGCGCGAAGCATTGATGACATCGATTAAAATATGGCACGCAGTAGTTGAATTATTCATGATATCTTCAATGCAGTGTATGGCATAACTATTTCATTCATATTAAAGTATAATCATATATAATCTAAATAATATATGATATAATTAATTCACTTCGGTTTAAATTTATTTAAAGATACATTCTATTAAAAAAGGATTTTTGATAAACTCATTCAATTCAGTAGTTGAACAACTGATTAAAGAAACTACCCGTTCAATTAATATATCAAAGATTTTGATATTGCAACCAATCACGGATGTATGGTATATTGTAGCGGAAATTTCAGTAAAACTAAGGGGAATGACTCATTAGACATCATAAGCAATTTAAAAATAAAATGCAGGCTACGAGAGTAGAAGGGAGTCCCACTATTGATAGTTTGGGGGAAAGTCTCACTATAGTATTATCATACAATAATTCTCAGTGTTATAGGTACACGTGCTTATCGCTTACAGAAGAAATATCTGCGAGTTAAAAATAAAATAGATCAAGCAGATTTATGCATTTCCTCTGTCTTCGAATGTAAACACAAGTTAAGGTAACGGATAGGTTACTATGTTTTAAATATTTTTTGCGTTGGTCAGCCTCTCAATGTATGGTTAGTATGCTCAACATTCAATGGAATCATGGTGATTTAAGGTTAAATATGTGTATAAATTATTCACATTATGGTGTGTGTTTTGCAGTTCGTTTCGGCGTAATATATATGGTTATGAAATTCAGAGTAACCAATGTTACTGGAGGTCCGGAGGTCAATTGATTGGATACATTACTGATCCAAACATAACATTCGATATTGTGCAAGAACTGTGTGATAAATTTAAATGTCCAATAAATAAATTGGAAAGTTTAATTGAAACAATTAAAGTGTTTTAAAGTTCAAATTCAAAATTAATTCCAACAGCACATATTTCGAAGAAATTACAAATAAGGCAAGGAATTTTGAGAACAGCTCAAAGATGCGATTTTGTATATAGGACCAGATTCCTCGAGATGTTACCGAGTGGTGTACATACCTGGCTAACTGTTACTTCGCATTGGGTCTATATTTCTCATATAAGATTTTCCCCCCGCCATTCTCCAATAAGATTTTCTTTGTCTTTGGAGACTGATATCTATTATTCTACAAGGATGTGTAAGCCAAATCTTGGACTATGATATACTGCTAAGAAAATCCCACCACATCTAGTTTGATTGTCCTAAAAATCTTTATCATAAAGAGTAGCAAAAAGTCTTGAATTTGTCGTGTCCAAAGTTAAATGTCGTATATTCATCGTAAAATAAATCTGTGACGTCAAAGGTTTATTTGAGAAATTGAAAGCACAGTTGGGGAAGGCTGAGTTGGAAATTACTCCTGTGGACCTAACATTTGATGAATTGTTCAATGTGTTCTGGATTGCAGTTGTACATTTAACAACTTCGTTAATATACTATTCAAAAGAGTAGGGGATATTGGATTTACAAGGACAATGAAATGCAGATCATGAACTCAGGAAGGAAACAAATGACAGAAAAACCTTATGGAAACATTTGTCAATTTATTCGAAACCTAGTGTACAGTAAGAAAAAGACAGATTCTCCTGAATAAGGGTCGACACCAACACAGGGTTACACATTGTGAAACAGAGTCAGTAGAGGGTAAAACCCCCTCGGGTGGCCAGACAAGGTCGGATCCTAACGAAACATCCCAGGTCATTTTGGGGAAGGGTATTCTATTCCCGTTACAATGCTGCAGCAAGTTCTTGGACATAGGCAGGAGGTTGTTGACGTTAGCGTAGCCGCTGTCCAAGCATGTACCAGACATGCTCGATGGGGACTGAGTGCGGGTTACGGTAATGTGGTGATATTCTGCTGTTGGAGATAATCTGTAATGATCCTGGCCCTATGACATCTGGCATTGTCAACTTGAAAAATGAAACAGCGGCCATAACAACATACAAACGGCACAACATGGGGTGTCAAGATGTTGTCCCGGTAGTACTGCCCTGTGACACGTCCAGCAACAACATGCAAGTCTGTTCTGTCGGCAACAATCATGCCTCCCCACACCATTACAGATCCACACCCACACCTGTCATGTCTAATGACGTTAACGGCATCGAAACGTTCGTTACGTCGATGCCAAACTCTCCTGCGTCTGTCCAAGAAGTCCACAGTGAATCTCGACTCATATGAGAACATTACGTGGTTTCATCGACGATTGTCCCATCGTTGATGGTGACGAAACTATTGGAGACGGGCCCTAATGTGACGATCCCTCAAATAAGGAATGACATGAGGACGTCGGGTGTGTAAGTGAGATCTGTTCAGCCAATTCCTGATGATCTGGTCACTCACTACCAAGCCAGTATCCCTTTGAAGTTGAGACCTTATCTGATATGATGTTACCAAACAATTATTATTATTTATTATTATTATTTATTGCTTTCCGTCACACTCAACAATTTTTCAGTTATCTGGTGGCGTCCAGTTTTTGTTGGTGGAGGAGAGAACCTAGATACAATGTACCTGGGAAGAGACCACCGACCTTCCGCAAGTAAACTGGCAAACTTGCTCACATAACGCCGCGGCCGAGATTCGAACACACGCCGACAGAGGTGAGAGGCTTTGTGATTTTGAGCCCGATGCTCTAACCACTCGGCCACGGAGGCCCCTTACCAAACAATTTATCAAGGCAATAGTGCAGTTGAATCTGTCCTGAGCCTGAATTGTTGCCCTTGGTCGACCGAATCGTGGTCTATCATGTAACACGATGTCTGAATCATAATCTGCTGATAACAGACTGGGAAATATTCATTTCCTTTGCCAAGGCGATCTGTCTTGTACCAACCTGTAGCATGCCAAGGGCACGTAACCTCTCATCCTGTGTTATACGCCGCATGGTCTCTGTTTAATTAACGACTTCAACAACTGATAATCTGATGCTTTCACTTCAAAATCTTCCTTTAGAGTGGCCCTAACCTTCCAATTCAGAGGCATGGAAATTTGTGGCACAACACCCTTGATCATCAGTAGCATCCCGTGCAGATCGCAAGAGTGTGATTGATGTGATTGAAATGTTTCCTCGTTAAGGAACTATACAACATGGTTTCGTATCACTTTGTATATATGTACATTTTGATCACAAAATACAGTATTCCCTACTTTTTTTTTAATAGTATATACCAAAATTATGACAATACAATGAGGAACATGAGGATCTTCCGGGCAGTGTCGAAGAAAATCATGATACCTTTGGGACGGTATCACAAAAACCAATAACAGATTTCAGTGCTATACCACCACTTCTATCTGTACCACCCAGATACGAGTATGAACCAACCGAATGCACTGTCTTAATCCCTGTTCCTGAGGAACAAGTTGAGGAAGTCGCACCACAACAATCCGAATTCCAATCACAACGCCTAAATGTCTACAAGACTTTGTACTTTCATAAATAAGCTACATTTTACATGACTAAATATGTTTGTAATGCCAATCACATATTTGCTATATTACTAATTTTAAATGCTGCCCAAATGAATCAGTCGAGTATGCGTCGAATACAGTTTATTAATGGTGAAATATATACATGGCATGAAGTAAAATGACTTGGTGACGACGACGGCGACGATTCTCTGAAAGAATCAATTATACAATTTCATAATAAACATTCGTATTATAAATGCATGTATTACAAAACAATAATCTGTTTTCAAACATTAAATGAATTAAAATTATACAGAATGTAACTGTCGTTCAACAAACTTGAATACTTAGCATAAATTAATAATCTAAACAATGCTAAACAGTAATTCAATAATTATAATTCTTACCGAAATTTGATTTCTCTAGACAGCAAATATGATAGACCAAAGTAAACAAGTTGAACGTTAATGACGTCATAATCACAATACACGTGTGACGTTGCGCAATTATAACGCGCCAGATATCTCATGGATAAAAATAAATTATACATGTAATATAAATAAGAATAAACTAATTCTTACACTCCCCACCATGGAATTACTAATTCCATAAAATTATACAAAACATGTAAGAAATGTTTAGATACCATCTAGATCAGTCGTTAAAAAAGGTCAGAAGTCAACTACAGTACCATTTTGCAAATATCGGAATAATCATGTTAACCAGAGCATTCTAATAAACATAACTTAGTAATTGGTCTAATTAGCTCTGATTTTTGTGTTTTTACAAGGCAGCTACGAACGAAGCCATCTCTACCCACATTTATATCCATGACTCGACCTAAGGGCCACTGTCCTCTAGGAACGTTTTCTTGGGCTACTAGTACTATGTCCCCGTTTTGGATATTCGAAATTGGCCTTTGCCATTTTTGTCTGACTTGTAATAGGGGCAAATACTCATGCATCCATCTTTTCCAGAACACATCAGCTAAATACTGAACTTGTTTCCACCGTCGCCTGGCATATACATCTTCTTTCTTGAAGACTCCTTGAGGAATGCATGAGTTTGTCTTTAACAAAAGTATCATGTTTGGAGTAAGTGGTGGCTGATCACTTGGGTCATCACTTATTGAAGTAATTGGTCTGTCGTTTAAGATTTTCTCGACTTCAGTCATCATTGTTAATAGTTGTTCGTCCGTTAGGAGTTGTTCATTGGCAATTGCTTTAAGGATTGAACGTGTTGTCCTAATCATTCTTTCAAATGCTCCACCCATGTGACTGGCCGAAGGGGGGTTAAAATGCCACTCAATTTCTTGGTGCAACATACTTCTGTTGATATTAGATTGCTTCCAGTCCCTGATTGATTTGCGTATTTCGTGGTCACCACTTACAAGGTTAGTGCCATTATCACTGTATACCTTTTCTGGCACTCCCCGTCGACTAGTGAAACGTTGGAAAGCAGCAATAAAGGAATCGGTTGTTAGACTATGGGCAATCTCTAGATGAACTGCTCTACTCGTAAGGCACGAGAATATGCAACCATATCTCTTCACGTGTGAACGGTGTGATTTCACCAGAAGCGGACCAAAATAGTCGATGCCAACAAATGTAAATGGAGGTTTCTCCGCTGTTGTCTGTTCTTCCAGTAAAGGTGCCATTTGTTGCTTACAAAATACTCCATGTCGACATTTACAAGGTATACAGTGTCCAACGACTCTTTTAACAGCACTTAATCCTTTAATGATCCAAAACTTGTTGCGTGTTGCAGAAAGCACCTGTTGTTTTCCCATATGTCCTTGGATTTCATGGTAATAACGAATGATAAGGTTTGTAACATGATGCTTGTTCGGCAGTATGATGGGAAATGCATTCAATTCTTCGAAATTAATGCGTCCTTTTGCTCGGATAATACCATCATCTAGTACTGGGTTTAAGGATGCAATACCACTGTCAAGTTTGACGGGTTTCCCCTTTCTCATACTCTCAAGCTCTTCAGTAAAGGAGGAACACTGTACATACTTCAGAATCACATCTGTAGCTTCCCTCACCTCTTTTAAGGACAGTTCTCCTACTGTGCACATATCAGGATGTCTTAAATATCTATGTCTGCAATAGGTCTTGAACCTCATCATCCATGCGACTGCTCGTCTTAATTTTGTCCAATCCGAGTAGTATTCAATGAGTTCCCCAATACCATCGACAGAGATTGCATACACTGCAATTTCCTTCTTGACCTCAACGTCATTTTCAGCTACATCTGGGACTTTGTTTGTCGATTCTTGTGGCCATTTGGTGGGATCTTGAAGCAAGAAATTTGGTCCGCTCAACCATAACTGCATTATATCAGTATCACATGCAGTGATGCCTCTTGACGCTACATCTGCCGGGTTTGATGTAGAACCAACATGATGCCACTGATCAGCGGTTGTTCGTTCATGGATTTCACCGAGACGATTCCCAACAAAGGTCTTGAAACGGCGTGATTCGTTCCTTATATACCCCAAAACAATCGTAGAATCTGTCCATAAGTATGTCTGTTTGATAGGAATGTCTAATTCCTCCGATATCATTCCATATAAACGACAAGCAACTACAGCTCCTGATAATTCTAAACGTGGAATGCTCTGTTGTTTGATAGGTGCTAATCTAGATTTCCCTCGTACAAGGGAAACCTCCACCTTGTTTTCTACATCAACAACTCGTACGTAAGCGCAGGCACCAAAACCCATCTCGGATCCATCACTAAAGATGTGTAGTTGAATGCTCTTGATGTCATCAAAATAGTTTGGCATAAAGCATCGATTAAGTGATATGTTTTCTATGAAGGGTACAGTACTTCGCCAACTTAGCCATCCTTGGGTGATATCTTCTGGCATTTCATCATCCCATCCTATTTTCAACCGACAAAGTCTTTGTACCAAGGCCTTTGCATGAAGTGTCACAGGGGATATCAATCCTAACGGATCATAGATTGCGCTAATGGTGGACACTAAGCCTCGCTTTGTGAGCGGTTTTTCCTCCAATTTCACTTTGAATCCGATTGAATCGTTTTCAACATTCCATTGAACTCCAAGTGCGCGATTCACAGCTGGTACTGTAGTAGAATCCTGATCAAGCGCCATTACTGCTGGAGCTCGTTCTTCTTCTGGTATTGAATGAAGCACAGCCTTGCTATTACTCAGCCATTTTGTAAGCCGAAATCCTCCAATTGCCATTAACGATTGCAGATCTGTTACAAGTTTTGTGGCTCTCTCTTCAGTCGGAACAGATTTCAACAAATCATCAACGTAGAATTTTTTTCTTACTGTTGATATCACTTCTGTTTCAAACTTGTCTGAGTTATCTATAGCTGTGCGTCTAAGAGCATAAGAAGAACAACTAGGGGAAGAAGTAGCTCCAAAGAGATGTACTTTCATCTGGTACCATTTCGGATCCTGATTTAAGTCACCATTTGGCCACCATAGAAACCTTAGGGCATCACAATCCTCGTCCGTCACTCTGACGTGGTGGAACATTGCTTCTATGTCTGCAGCAACAGCTATTTTGTCTTGCCTGAACCGTAGAAATACACTCACCAAGCTGTTCATCAAATCTGGTCCTTGTAACAGTTCGCTATTGAGGGATTTGCCTTGATATGTGGCTGCGCAGTCAAATACGACACGTACTTTGCCAGGTTTGTGCTCGTTAATCACAGGATGGTGAGGCAAGTACCACACGCGCTTTGAACTCGTTTTGTGTTTGGTTACTTCTGCGGCGTATCCTTTCTCAATATAACCATTCAAAGTACATTTGTACATTTCTTGCAGACTTGGATCACGTGACAGCCTTTTGCGTAGGGTTTGTAATCTAGAATGTGCAAGAGGAAGGTTGTTGGGCAGACTTGCATCCTTGTCTCTCCAAGGTAGTCCAAGCTTATAGTGACCGTCTTCATGGGTAATTGTAGATTCCATAATAGCAAGAGCTCTTTTATCCTCAACAGACATACTGGCTTTCTGGCTCAATAATTTATCATCGAAATCAGTATTCCAAAGTCTTTCTAATTGTTTGTGAAGAAGTACTTCCTCGGTGTTCTCAAAGTTTATGTGAGCCGAGTTCCTCCAGAAATCTGTGCGCACTGGTCCACGCACTATCCATCCCAAGTTAGTACGGATTGCGTATGGCTGGTTTACATCGCCAGCACGTACTTCAAGTGGAATGTGTGCAATAGGGTTGTCTGTACCAATCAATAACATCACTTCATCTGTCTCAATCTGTGGGATATTGAGGTCTGATAAGTAGGGGAATGAACTCAAATCGGCATTTCTTGCCGCTGAGCGGGAAGACACAGGAAGTTTCTTTCTGGACCACACTCTCTGCAGTCGCATCACATGATCACCGTCTAAGGGTTTTATATCTAAATCAACTTCCTTGCCAATATTTGTACTGTTTCTGGATGTTATCGTTGACATTTGATATGTCACTGGCTTACTTGGAATATCAAGGGCTTTTAGAAGACGTTCATCACACAGAGTCTTGTCAGCTCCATCATCAAGTAGTGCATACGTTTGCAAAGATCTTCCATTTTTTCCCACAATGGTAACGGGAATAATACCCAAACAGTTCTTAATTGCATTTTTCGTAGCTGCACAATGTACCGATGATTGCCCAACAGTTAACTGATTTTCATGTAAATTTGATTGTTTACCAGTTACTCGACTTCCGCCATCAACAATCCAACTATGCAAAAGTGTATGATGTTTAACAATGCAACCTGACACTGAACAAGCTTTTGGTTTTCTACATTTGCTAGAAAAATGATTTCCTTTTAGACAATTATAACATGACTTAAGTTTGCGTAGCAAAGAAAACCTGTCATCTAAACTCATGAGCTTAAATTTTCTACAAGACACTAAATCTACACATGTACCTGAACAACATCTACAATATCGCTCATTGCTTGGCTTGCCTGCTAAACTTTGCGTAACTAATGTGGTAACTTTGCCCTTTACATTTACATCAGATTCATGAGATGTTGTATGTCGCATTTTGGTTTCAACGTGTGACCTTAAGTTGTTTTCACGCACAAGGTCAAGACCAAACATAGATGAGGAAATTCTTGCCCTTTCGTCTACAAACCTTGATAAGTCAGAGAAGCGGGCCTCTCTGCCCGGCTCTGTAATTGAGTGAGCTACATCTACCCACTTGGCTCTCAGATGGGTAGGTAATCTTCTAACAATGCGTCTCAAATTGTCTGAGTTGTCAATATCTGACTTGAACCCTAATCGTGACAATGTAATTTCACACCTTTGCATTTCTAAAGCAAGCCTTGACAATTCATTCACATTTGATGCCTTGATTTCATTGCCATATACAATTTTCTCTATAAATGACCTAGCAACTAAATGGGACCTGCCATAACGCGAGAATAATATTTCTCTTGCTTTTAGGTACCCTTCCTTTGGCTCTAAAAGTACACAGTCCTCAATCGAGGATTTTGCCTCACCTTTACAAAATTGAATCAGATAGCTCAGTCTTATCTGATAGTCACTAACTCGACTTTCTACATTAGTCTCAAAGTTCTTAATAAACTTACAATAATCAATAGAGTTACCACTAAATGTTAGTAATTCTGGTTTTGGTAGAGTGAATCCCTCTTGTAGAGCCGACGCCAGTTTTCCGAAGGCACTCTCTAAATCACGCGTCTGTTGAGAAGTTTCCGTTATGCGTACATTTTCTGTACGTCGACGTGGAATAGATGTGGCATGCATGTTGAAATCCTCCATGACCCGTACGTTATGGCTATCATCTCCAGGTGTATGTACCTCGAACTGCCTGGTTAATTCACCATGTAACACTGGATCAGTAACGATGAATTTTAAATGCTGCCCAAATGAATCAGTCGAGTATGCGTCGAATACAGTTTATTAATGGTGAAACATATACATGGCATGAAGTAAAATGACTTGGTGACGACGACGGCGACGATTCTCTGAAAGAATCAATTATACAATTTCATAATAAACATTCGTATTATAAATGCATGTATTACAAAACAATAATCTGTTTTCAAACATTAAATGAATTAAAATTATACAGAATGTAACTGTCGTTCAACAAACTTGAATACTTAGCATAAATTAATAATCTAAACAATGCTAAACAGTAATTCAATAATTATAATTCTTACCGAAATTTGATTTCTCTAGACAGCAAATATGATAGACCAAAGTAAACAAGTTGAACGTTAATGACGTCATAATCACAATACACGTGTGACGTTGCGCAATTATAACGCGCCAGATATCTCATGGATAAAAATAAATTATACATGTAATATAAATAAGAATAAACTAATTCTTACACTAATATTAGTGTCACTTACGAACATCTTATTTCAAAGAAAGCAAAAGGAAGCTGTGCCATTGTATTATATTTCTTATACCGAAGTGACCGTGATCTGTTTAAGTACCTGTATTAATCGGTGCCCGATTTGTTTATTGTTGTGCGGGTGTGTTTTGCACGTTGTTGTACCGTTTGAATAATGATTTCATCCATAAAGGTTTTGACATTGTTTGCATAGGCGTTAGTGTTACATATTGGCCTTGCACAGATTGTATCACGATGTTTTGCTTTGATCAGTCAATAGGAGATGCTTGTGCCACAAAGGCACCTAATACCACCACTGGTATGACCAGGGGTCCGTGTTTGTCCATCTCTGAAGTATTTTGTATAGGAATGACGAGATTGGGTACTGTTTTTTTATCTTTGCCTTTACATGTTAGTAAGTAATGTAGTAACCCTAATCAATATTACCCATAGTTATGAGAAACGAGGAAATTTTCACGCAGAGAGTCACGGGTGAAAAGGGAGAAGAGCGTACCTCTCAGCCGAGAATTTTAAACAAGGAATATGTTTGGCTTCCAGATGACAAAGCTTGTAAGAACATTGTCGTTGTAAGGCTCATTATTACAACTGTATTTGTTGGAAACCGGAGTTGAATAAGTCCTCAGTACCATTTGAGACCTCGAAAACCGAGACCCCGTGTTACAGACGTTGTGGCACGTCAAAGATTTCTCCCTCCTCATAGGCCATAAGCGACGAGCATAGGTCTAAACTTTACAGCCCTTCACCGGCAATGGTGACGTCTCCATATGAGTAATTTTTTTGGAGGGACATTAAACAATATACAATCAATCAATAAATTCATAATATTCAGCACTACTGGAAAGTAAGGCTGTCACGTGTACACGTGTAACCGGTAACGTTTCGTGTTTGGGCTGTAAACGTTTACAAAATCCCTAAACGTTTAAACGATGTCTTATATATGTGGCACCAATCTTGCAGGGTTCAAATTACAATCTAAATTATTTGAATAATTATTTCAAGTGAATAAACTTATTAAACAAATTGCGAGGCAAAGTAATGAATTTATAAAAGTTTGACTATAGTCTATAGGAACGGTGAACAATTTTTTCCCGTCATATTTAATTAGTAAACTGAAAGGGTTTTAGAATCTCTTACTATATGTTTCTGGCTTGTATTGCATTACCGTGCTGCTCTTTGATCATCTTGCAAAATGTGCTTTATTGTTTTTAATAAACATTTATTAACGGTTTTGACGGCAATTATAGCCCCCACCCCCCCTTTCCAGAAAATTCCTAATAAGATATCTAAATGTATGGATACAAATCTGGAAAACGTTCAAATTTAAAATCTGTATGAATATTTACGTGTCACTTGCATGGCATCTTTGGCATGTGTCATTTTTTTTTTCATTGAAGAAAGTTGCTGAATGAAATTAAGTGAATGGATGAGATTCAATACGTCATAAAATTGTCGATTGCTTTCAAACAGGTATTCTTAAACTTTATTTGTATTATCATCTGTCGCAAGACTCGCAACTATCAAAATTAGAATGGCCGAAAAACAGAAACGTTCTGGTGTATGGAATTATTTTACGGAGTTGGAAGTAGCTGGAAAGAAAAAAGTGAAATGCAATTTATGTGCTACGGAGCTTACTTATGCCGGAGGGAGTACAGGGACAATGCCCTCTCTGGACAATCTAATGTGAAAACACTGAAATGAAAATTTGAAAAATGAAGTTTATTGTGAATTTGTGATCTGTATTGTGCAAATGTTGTACAGTCACTACAGTGTGAATAAAATTGAATTCAATTCAAATGTTATCCGGATATTTATGTTCGTGTATTTTACTCTGTCTTATATTTATACTCCGGAACGTCCGGTGACAATCTCTGCATCGTCCATAGAACGATGAAAACTGAAACACAAACATAATGGTCATTAATGGGTCTTAAAATTCTGTGCGTATTTTATTTTATTAAATTATACAACACTTCGTTTAAACGGTAACGTTTCGTTTACAATGCTTCGTTTAAACGTTTACAAAATTTTGTAAACGTGACAGCCTTACTGGAAAGACAATATGTTTTTAACAATATGATCTATTTTGTTCGGATTATACTTTAGAATCGATATTGCAGTCTAAGTTTAATAAAGAGGACGGAGATTGCAATTTCTGGAAGAAAAAAAATTGTGTTTGAACCCTGTTAAAAACATTACAGGTTGAGCTTTGTCTCGTTAGATTCTGTTAGACCCATCCGTAGTAATTAAATATAAAAATATTTACTTATCAGTATTGCCAACAAAATAATAATAATAATTAATTTACAAAACATGATATGAATTCCTACTGCGCAAACAAACTGTTCATGAAATAATCCAGCAAGTAAAATATATACACCGCGAGGAAATTACAATCTTATGTAAAACTAGGGTATCGTTTGTCTCAAGTTCATTTGCTATAACAAAAATCGTTCTCCCTATTACATGATCGTCCTAACTCTTTGCATGTGTGGATTGTGAAGTAATTTATGTGGGTTTTTAAGTAATTCATGATTTGTAACTCACCAGGTCTACTGCTCTCAATCTGTTTATATATTTTGTGTGACTTCTCCAGGATAATAAAAAAAAAGGTGTTTTGTTTGCAAATAAGATATTTTAGAGTCCAAATTTCTCACAGGTTCTCGAAGTTTTAAACATAATATAAATAACAAAATGTCTTCTTGTACACAAACTATTCGATGATATGCATATGGTCAGTTTTTAAATCGAGGCAGACTACTGACAAAGAAGTTGACGTTACATGGGCTTTTTACACATTAGCCAATCATCATTTGGAAGATAATTGGTGGTGTCCTATAGATGTGCAATAAAGTTTCAGAATTTTCATTATCACCTTGGGGGCATATTTGGGGTTGAAGTACGTTTTCCTATGGAAAAACTGGTTCCAAGAATTTCTTTTACATTTTATGCAGTAACCAAATCATCCTTTGGGAAATGTCTTTTAGGTGTGCAATAGGTTTTCGGATTTTTCTTTTTCACTTTCAGGGGCAAATGGAGTGGAAAACGATGAACACAAAAAAATGGTGCTCAGTGCATTGTATTATGTGGAACAAGAATATATTCTGATTAAGGGTTTGAATGTCAATTAATTTAAAGATATTTAAGCAATCGAAACATGATAAGGGTTGGGATGACCCCAGGGAACTTGTTCATTAGAATGCTCAATAGATCGTGATGTATGCAGCAGGGATATATGGTTTTGAGATCATAATCTCAATTTATTTTAAATATATTTCAACAATTATAAAGTAGGGTTTGGGATGATCCCAGGACACTAACCGATGCATCATGATATATGCAGCAAGAATATGTATAGTACAGAGTATATTTAAAGGCAAATATCTGAGTATGGGTATTACTATCTAGTTTTCTACGTTTAGAACTAATAATAAATTTACTGCCTAAGGTTGTAAGATCTGGAATAACATACAAACCGGTCTTTTTTTACCAGTACAAGAAAATTTTCCAAAGAGTTTCGTTCTGTACTTCCAAGTGAGAAAATTCTTTTTCATATTTTGTAATCGCTTTCATTTGCAATGAACGATTGCAAATATCACTCCAAAAACGAGTTCGCATATGCATAGTTACGGAATCTTTGCTTCAACTGCAAAATGCAAGTAGATTATTTTCTGAAAGTTTAATTCTGTGGAACAGTAAATGATAAATGATTGCAATAGTTGTATAGTCAGACTCTATAACATTTTAATGGTAATTACGATGTACCGTTTGTGTGAGAATGAGTTAAGATAGTGCGAGTTGTTTTCTTCGGTAGAGTCCACTGCGTCCACGTTGTACTGGACACAAACAGCCCTGACCTATGGGCTGATGTGATCCTATTAGTGGAGCCCTCGGAAATTATTTTAAAGGTATGTTTTGATTGTAATTGATAATGCACTTAAAAATATCGAGATGCCCATTATCTTAACAATAAACAATATATGAAACTATCCCTGGCAAGACTGTGACCTTTTTTGTTGTTGTTGTTGTTGATAAACAATAGCTTTTTGATATAATGCATGCAAGTTGTAGATCACCGTTCATCTCCTTCAGGACAGAGGAGCCACTCGTCCAAATCTTCTTGTCGGTTTGTACATAAAAAAGACAAACATACGATCTAATGAATTATAAGTTTCTTTGATTACTATTAAAATTTGTAGGTATTGTTTTTAAGACATTGAATTTTACATTTAAAAAAGATGTTTTGTCACTTTAATTATCCCTTCAAAATCTACAAAAAGTAACAATTTATGGTACGTAATCTGTATATTGTATATATGTAGATAACTTTACAATGGTTTTCATTTGATAGATGTCATTTCTATACATGTATGTATTAGTCTGATGCCCGGTTTTTGGTGGGGTTTTTTTTTTTTTTTTTTTTTGTTTTTTGTTTTGGTCATACTGTATATAAATTTACAAACAATATCGTATGTTTGCTTTTTAAAATTGAATATATGAAATTACACAGTTTTAGACATTCTACCGGTTCCTGAGGCATTTTAAGATTAAAGGTTATAATCTTAGTTTTAACTATAGTGCTGGTACAGCGCAGAGCTGCTTTTAAACGCAGATAAACACAATCAGATAAATTCACTGTGATAAGTGCACATACTAAAATATAACTGAATATGCATTCGCTAACACCGGTCGCGGTACCTTAGCGGTTAGAGCGTTCATTTCGTAATCAGAAGGTCGTGAATTTGAACAACGCAGACCGCATCAAACCTAAGACGTTAACACAGGTAGTGATTGCTCCTTCGCCAAACGCTCGGCCTTTAGAAGTGAGAATCTCGAGTCCTTCGAAAATGACCTTCGAAACGGAGGGCTCTTGCCGCGGACAGGCGTTGGCATGTTGAAGGACCCTCATTGCTACGGCCCTGAGTGTTAAGCTTAGGTTCAAATTTATGTTACTTCACCTACAGCTGGTGACATCTCAATGAGTGAAAAATTCTCGACAGGACTTTAAAAAAACCAAACAATCAATCAATCACTTACATTATATTTTCCAACGCAGTTTGGAAGAAAATTTCCAGATAATATGTCGTTTTGTCATACTTTCGGCTTTATATAGAAACTTTCATCACCAGAAAACGGCTGCAGAAAATACACCAGTTTCACTTTCCAGGTCATGAATTGATGCACCATAAGTCTCTCTCAAACTACGAATACGTTTGTTTAATGGCAATATGCAATTGCATCCTTTCAACAAATGTCTGGTGTTGATACTTTATTCCGATTGTAAAAGGGCAGAAATACGATCCCAGAAACAATTAAAATTGTTTTCAAAATCTGACAGCTTTATAATCTCTAGAGACCACCATACGTATCTCAGATCTTTAGGCATCTTTATGATAGAGACGTTGTCCTTCATCAACACAACCATGGATCCTTCTCGATTGTTATGGAAAGCATGTGTAACTGTCATCTGAACAGCGTAGGACTCCCATCCACTTTTTATGAACGTTTCTGTAACAACGAACATTACTTTTCGACTGTCGTCAAGGCATCGCAGCATTTCATCCGTTTTGGATAAACCTGGAATGAAATCCTTGTCGGGAAAACTCACTTTCACATTGCGTTTTGTCAGTTCACGATACAGTGTGTTTACAACCCATTCGTAGTCGAGCTCGGAATATGATATAAACACGTCAAACTGGTAGTCGTCTTTGAGTGTACTAGTCATCACCCCTCTCCATCTATGACGCAACCTTAGTATGACATAATCCACATGCACGCGATATTTTGTCATGGTGCCAAGCAAAATGATGATCATGATGATAACGAGGAGTACAATAGATGAGTATATCAGCCAGTCTTTTGTCTGACAATTCAGTTCAAATGTTCTGAACGTTCTATCTTGAAAAAGGTGAGATAAAGTTTGATTAGATTGCAGACATCGTGTAATTCGCCAGTCTCCAAAACGCATGTGGTTTTCCTTCATCCATTTTAATGACGATAATGCTGAACAGGTGCAACTGATTGGGTTTCCTTTGATGAATATTGCTACTTGTTTGAGCTGATTTAAAGTAGCAATGTCAGAGGACGAAAGTAACGATATTCTATTATATCGAACATACAACTGCGAGAGGTTGGTTAACAAGAAAACAGTAAAATGAAAGGAGGAAATTAAATTGTTGTCTAAATTCAGAATGTAAATTGATTTGTTTTGATCACTGAGAAGATATTTTGGTAACATGTCTATAGCGTTATAGCTTAAGTCTAGTGTTTGCAATTTTGAGAGGTTTTTAAATAAAAGTTGACTTTTGGGAACTTTGAAATCTAGTTTTGCATTTGATGCCTTTATTGATCTAAGATTATTTGAAAAGCTGAACATATCGTTAGGTATTTTACTACAGTTATTATTGGAAATGTCAATACTTTTTAACTTCGGAGTTTGGAGGGGAGTTAAATATTCACAGGGAAAGTTTGTATAGCTGATGTTGAATTCTTCTAAAGCGCTGCCAATAATAGTAAAATCTGCACTGATCTTTACAAGGTGAATATAATTATTTGAGATATCTATACACTGAAGTTGAGGAGATAATCTATATGTAAAATGAGTTTTCCCCAAAGACAACAGGGATACAGATGGGGATGTCACTGATGTTTGATGTTGACTAGGGGATGCATAGAGAGCTCTTAGTTTTGGATAGAAACTTAAAAGGTGTAGACCAATTTCTGTATCTAACTGCAGTATCTGGTTATGTGACATATCTAGTATTTCGACACATTGGCCAAACTTCGTTTTCCATGGATCAACCAAAATACCTGATATTCTATTTCCACGCATATCAACATATCTTGCACAAATTTTGAATAAATACTGACAATTCCATCCGTTAAGAATTATATCATTACCAGAAAATGATTTTATGTTTGCTGGAATTTGTAGATAATCTAACGTCCTGTTTTGAAGGCATTTCAAAGACCTCAGAACTGTATTTAAATCGCATTTCCCTCCAATGCTAAAATAAATCCTTTTAATAAATGGGAAGGAACAAAATAAATCTTCACTAACATCACAGAATACGCTGTTCTTAAACTTCATGTGTAGGTAACGTATTGGTGAATCAATAAGTCCACGAAATGTGACATTTGTCAAAAAGAATGGAGACCCCACTGTGTGGAATATAATACTGCTTAATTCCTTCAAACTTGTAAAGTTATCATTGAAATGAAATCCAAAAAAAGCATCAATTGAAAGATATTGTAATGCTGACAGGCGGGTAATCTCTGTGTCAGGATATCCGCCATGTTGAAAGCTGTTACTGTGTATGCTGAGAAATTTTACATTAGGAAGACCAGCAAAGGCTTCCTTCTCAAAGGAACTCTTCAGTAATCCACAGCCGCTCAAATCCAGAACGCAAAGGTTGTTGAATTGTGAAAAGGCTCGACTTTTCATCAATTGTACTTTGTTGTTTCGTAAGTATATAGTTTTCACTTTGGATGAAACTTGAAGAGAAATCTTGAAAAATGATTCGTTAGATATCACACGGAAATCATTCTGAGACAGATCTATGGTCAGGTTAGATGACACTGCTGGGATTTCATTTGGAATCCTGCTCAGTCCTAGACCGCTACAGTTCCATAACGAGCCAACATTTCCACATTCATCTGTATAGTGTGTTGTTATACATATGGTTTGCTGTGTGATGAGATTGCCTATATAATAAACGAAGAATGGTGAATTCATAATAACAAGAAATGGATGAAAATGTCAAAGTTTTCAATATTTACCAAAATCTATTTGTTGATAGGAACACTACATCTACAGCACTCATATTGAAGGTGCTTAATAGGAAAAGTGGTTTTTGTTTCTTCTTTTACGTCCCATTCAAGAATTTTTCACCAATGTAGAGACGTCGTCAGCTTCAGGTGAAGTGCCAAAAAAAGTTGACACTTGCGGCTGCAGAAGTGAGTTTCTTACTTTTTTTTCTCAACGCCTTCCGTGACACGGGACCTCCGTTTGTTTTAAGGTCATACCCAAAAGACTCACTCATAATCTAGAGAGTTTGTGAAGGAAGATTCATTGATTGATAAAATATTGTTTAACGTCCCTCTCGAGAATCTTTCACTCATTGCTGGTGAAGGGCTGCAAACTTAGGTCTATGCTCCGCGCTTATGGCCTTTGAGCAGGGGGGGGGGGGGTCGTTTACGTGCCAAACCTGCTGTGACACGGGATCTCGGTTTCTGCGGTCTCGTCCGACGGACCGCCCCATTTAGTCGCCTCTTACGACAAGCAAGGGGTACTGAGGATCTATTCTAACAACCCGGATCCCCTCGGGGTGTGAAGGAAGAGTCACTGCCTATGTTAAACATCTTAATTTTGACGTGGCACGTGGATTGATAATCGACCCCTACCTCACAGTTGTGAAACCGCCGTCCTATCCGCTTGGTTACCGCGCGCGATATAAGCGTAAATCAGAGGAAGATCGTGTTCATGTAAACAATATGAAAATTAACATGGTCTTGTGACTAAAATATGGCTTTACATTTCAAATACCCTTTTTCGAATCTGGAAAAGAGACAGCGTTTAAGATTATTGTCTTTGATGGATGAATCTTCCAAAAATATAGTCAATAACAAAATCTTAGTGAATCCAGACGAAGCGGGCATTTAGAACTTAGAAGACACATAAATCGTAAAGGTTATTTTCTTACCCTGGTGATTTTTTATGAGTGATGTGAAATAATTTTATAGATTGATTTTCAAAATTTTCTTCATCTAAGTAATGTGTATTTTTTTTTTTATTTTGTTACATGCAGTGGGTTTTCATCTGCATATGTGATGTTTCTTTTTTCATGTGTTTTTCGTATTCGAGTGACGTGTAATTCTTTTAATGGAGTGATACGCCATGGTTTTGTTAGGTCACCTGAGTCCTTCAGATGACCTACTTTGATCGAAGACCGTCCGCCGTGCTTAGCATTTATGTATTTGTTTTGTGTTTTGTTGTTTTTTTAAAACTTTTTTAATAGCTCCCTCAGCAACTCTTTTAAAATTTGGTATAAATCCCTTTGCGTTTGACACCGTGAAACCTAAATTAGACACTTCGTTACTTTCGTACTTCAGGGACCATAGGGGAAGTGTGACAATCGCCACAACTTGACCAATATTTTTAAAAAATCTTTAACTAATGTGCCGCACACCTAAAAGGAAAACCGAATGTATAGTTATGCAGAACACGAAGCTTTCTGTCACGACAACTTAGGCAAGGGCTTAATCTCTGCGGCGGAGCTAAAATGGGCATATATTGTTGATGTCTCCAATATTTTAAACTCGTTTTCTTTTCTTTTGTTGACACCATGTTACAATAAACTACGTCTTCCGAAAGATCGGGGAACCCTCTCCCAAAATTGAATATTTCTTGTCTCCTTAAACAGGAATTCAGAGTGCATGGCGGAACCAAGTTTGTCGAAGTCTTATTGACGTACTGTTTAAAAATCTTTATTTCCACCAACGTTTAATGTAAACTGAATGTATATTTAGGAAGATCATAAAGTTTCCAAAACATGTCATGATCCGCGGGATAGAAGCTTAGGCCATAATGAAGAGCCAAAATGGTAATACTATAAATGTCTATAACTGATGTTATGAAATATTCTTCTAAAGTTAACTGAAACATCAGGTTTACTGTAGTCCCCCTAAATATTGCTGTATGATTGAGATCAGGTTATACAGTAGACAACCTAAATATTGCTGTATGATTGAGATCAGGTTATACAGTAGACAACCTAAATATTGCTGTATGATTGAGATCAGGTTATACAGTAGACAACCTAAATATTGCTGTATGATTGAGATCAGGTTATACAGTAGACAACCTAAATATTGCTGTATGATTGAGATCAGGTTATACAGTAGACCCCCTAAATATTGCTGTATGATTGAGATCAGGTTATACAGTAGACAACCTAAATATTGCTGTATGATTGAGATCAGGTTGTACAGTAGACCCCCTAAATATTGCTGTATGATTGAGATCAGGTTGTACAGTAGACCCCCTAAATATTGCTGTATGATTGAGATCAGGTTATACAGTAGACAACCTAAATATTGCTGTATGATTGAGATCAGGTTATACAGTAGACAACCTAAATATTGCTGTATGATTGAGATCAGGTTATACAGTAGACAACCTAAATATTGCTGTATGATTGAGATCAGGTTATACAGTAGACAACCTAAATATTGCTGTATGATTGAGATCAGGTTATACAGTAGACCCCCTAAATATTGCTGTATGATTGAGATCAGGTTATACAGTAGACAACCTAAATATTGCTGTATGATTGAGATCAGGTTGTACAGTAGACCCCCTAAATATTGCTGTATGATTGAGATCAGGTTGTACAGTAGACCCCCTAAATATTGCTGTATGATTGAGATCAGGTTATACAGTAGACAACCTAAATATTGCTGTATGATTGAGATCAGGTTGTACAGTAGACCCCCTAAATATTGCTGTATGATTGAGATCAGGTTATACAGTAGACAACCTAAATATTGCTGTATTGGACGTAAGGTGACCCATGCAAATTAAATTAAAGCTTAAATCCAAAATTTAATGTGATTCATTAAGCAATTCGATGCCCTAAAATAGCATAGTCAGCACTACACTGACCTATTTTTATATTCTTATGAGGCAGAATGTATTCAGAAGCTTCTACTTGAGAAGAAGAAACATATCTTACTGCGTTCTTCAACTCAACATTTAGATATATCTATTAACAGTAATAATTTTCATTCATATGTTGATTCGATGTATCCTAGTGAATCCGAAATAGAAGACATCACAGTCTTCCATGGCTGCTTCATAATTAGGTATCTTACAGAATATAGATGTTAACGGCAAATAACAACTTAACTTTAAGAGAAACGGGATGATTTCAACTTCTCCACCTTGAACTCCCCACATTTATGTTGTAATATTCCATCATCACCAGCATATGGTGTCTATGTCCCTCAACTGATTCGATACACCAGAGCTTGTTCAGCGTATGATACGTTTTTAAATCGAGACAGGCTACTGACAAACAACTTGATGATACAGGGGTTTGAATAGTCTCGTTTAAAGTCAGCATTTCGCAAATTCTATGGCCGTTATAACGATCTAGCTTGCCAAAGAACCTGTCAACTGCTGTTTGGCGTGTTTCATACTAACTGTTAGACTGTTCTTTACACACTGATTTTGACTACGTTTTAATCCGTTTACCTGATGAAGATATAAGGCTCTCGGCGGGTTTGACCGATCGACAGGCACCTGATCCCACCTCCGGGCGTACGTGTTTGCCGAAGTTTTCATTTTGTGTTCCTTGTGGGAATTTTAAGATTATCGCTTTTCGTTATTTTCACACATACCCCTCCTTTTCTTTTCTTTTTTAAAGAAAACGCAGATCCGAAGGGTATCCTTAATTATAAATTGCTTTATGTATACATTTGTTTTGAATAGTAATTATTGGAAATAACTGCAGTGACTTAGTGTTAGAGGATTTATGACCAGAAGATCGTGGGTCCAAGCTCCGCTCGTTCCATGGCAAAGTCAACCATAACTAGTAATAATACGTCAGACGTTTGTGTCGTGGGTTCTTTTAAAATGAGACCTTAAAACCCAAAGACTCTTGTTGCGTCAGACGTGGCGACTTCAAAAAATCTTCAATAGTATGACTTTGTATCATTTCAGATGTAGTTGTTTAAGCCTCGATTTAACTGAGAAATTCTCCAATGGATACAAAATCAGCAAAGAAAACGCTTTTTTTCATTGTATTGAGTGTGATGGTTTGATTTTCAGTTGTCTATGTTTTTCTACATATTTTTTTAACGTCTTAACACCAGACCTATGTCGCGGTAGTTCAGTGGTTAGAGCGTTCGCTTCGTAACCGGGAGGTCGTGAGTTCGAGCCCCGTTCATGCCATGGCGCGTCAAACCTAAGACGAAAAATAGGTAGTGATTGCTCCTTCGCTAAACGCTCGGCATTTAGAAGTGAGAATCACAGGTCTTTTGGATATGACCTTAAAAACGGAGGTCCCGTGTCACGGTAGGCGTTGGCATGTTAAAGAACCCTCACTGCTACGGCCCTGAGCGCTAAGCATATGTCTAAATTTTGTGGTACTTCACCTACAGCAGTTGACGTCTCAATACGGGTGAAAAATTCTCGACGGGACGTAAAACAAATAACAATCATTCAATCAAACCAGATTATCTGACACAGGAACGGTTAATTTCACAATTTTGGAAGAACACTGGCTTTTCTTTACTCTTATTAAGTATTGTTGTTTTATGTTCAGATATTCAGAAGAGAAGTTTAAAGAAATAATTCTGATAATTTAAAATAAATTTGTGAAATGAAAATTAAACCTCAAAATAGCACTAGAACCCTTACACAAGTATCTTACGACTATATACAATGTCCACATGCTAAATGTCCTAAAACATTCTTTCACAGTTTCAAGATATTAACAATAAATCCCCAGTATCCCTTGCCTGTCGTAAGAGGCGATAAATGGGCGGTCCTTCGGATGAGACCGCAAAAGCCGAGGCCCCGTGTCACAGCAGGTGTGGCCGATAAAGATCCTCCCTGCTCAAAGGCCATAAGCGCCGAGCATAGGCCTAAAGTTTGCATCCCTTCATCGGTAATGGAGACGTCTCCATATGAGTGAAAGATTCTCGAGTGGGACGTTAAACAATATTTAATCAATCAATCAACAAATGGTCGATTGTGAGGCCATACCTGTATACATTTGAAAACGAGGGTACTACGATACCGCGGTATTTATAAAAATGCAGCGAATGGCGGTCTAACGATGCTACTACTGTGAGAAAGGTTGTTATTTTGTAAAATGTAAATCAGGGTAAAGTTAATAAAAGAATAAATAAAATTCAGCAATTTTAATACAATGAAATAAAATGTTCCAAAATGTAGAAGCACAAAAATTATGAAAAGTGATTTTAAAAAATGTTGAATCTTCACTCGTTCAAATTCAAAGACTGTACTTTCCAAACTTCTGAACATTTTTACTTTTTCAGTTGAGACAAGCATTGTGTGCATTAGTTGTTTACTATCTAAAAATATCTCGCCGATAGATGACGCGGTTTATTCGTGACGTATGTAAAAGCGAAGTACCTATGTACGAATGGTACCGCAGAACCCGCATAGCATTATAGGACGGGAGCACAGACTGTTACTACAAAACTTTTTTTCCCGTATTTTTTTTACATTTATCTGTGACTGTCCAACAAGTTTTAACTTTTTGGATAGCTACAGGTAACTTATTGGGCGACATTACTACAATAACGGATTTATTAAACTAGGTTAAACAAAAGATGACGTCACAAAAATGTATTAAGTACAAAGGAGTAAGTAAAGGTCAAGAAATTCGTAAATTAATTACAATGGAAAAATTAGAGCAAAGGATCTTGATGATGACATCGAATATAATACTTACAGTTAGTTAGATGAAAAATACACACACATACAAATCCAATGATCGTGCATGCTAAGGAAGACATTTTCGATCTGAATGAGTGCCCAAATTATCATTTAATACTTAATTAAAAGTGCATGTTAGTTCAGATCACGCAGAAATTGTCATTCGGAATACCTCCATTATAATACATCGGGTTTGAATATCAAATAATTCTTGTTGTCGAATTCGCGGATCCTGTTAAGACCAGCTTTAAGTTAAGTCTGTAGACAAACGCAAGTAATATATTTGGTATTTGCTTGCTAAAATTTTACCAGATTTTCTAAGGGAAAATTTGTTTACACTAAATTCAATAGTTATGGCTGAATCATATCGTAAGCACTGGGTTGCTGCATCTGTGGAACACACCGAAGAAATAATCTGCGATCTTTAAAGTTAAAACTGGTACCAAATTCAAAGTTTTTCGGTGCAACAAAGGCTTCAAGAAAGGAAAACAATGTTTAGAAAAATCATTCAGTCTGTATATATTTATGCAATACGATTGTGAATTAATGTATATGTTAAGAGAACATTTTTTATTTATATCTACAGTTGCAGTTCAATTATATCCCTAACTGTTCAGCAGTCCAGATCAATTGACTCTGATCGCGCACTCAGCAATTTATTATTCTACTCTGGGACTCACTAGCTTTTGTCTCCGTATAGTAAGCTTGTCACCTTATCAATGTTAGAGTTAATTGTTAAGCGAAGACAATACTTTTTCAATGCTACACTCGTGGAAGAAATTGATGTGAAATCATTAGATTGGGTTAAAGTGTAACAGTGAGTCTGTTAGTCGTACATGTAATAGAAGACTACAACCCCCAACCCCGCACTCTCTCTCACACACATACATGCACACACACACACACACACCACACACGCACATACACACACACATGGATGCACACACACACACACATACAGGCTCGCACACACCACACACACAGAGACACACGCACACACACCATGTTTTTTAAAAATATTTCAAATTTTTTTTAAAAACAATTCCTGATATGTTACAAATATAGATATCTAAATTAGGTCATTTTAATAAAAGTCTGTATAACTTGACACTTACATGTATGTAACTTGGTACTTGCCACCAAATCAATACAGAATTTTTAAGACTGCATGACCAGCTAGTAATATAACCAAATTATAAATAAAGTGGGAAATTGTTGCACATGAAAAATTGAAATGGGAAAATTATAGAGCCTTAATGAAACCTGGTGGAAAATGAAGGAAACACCGGTTCTGTGGGTTATTCTCTTTATAGTGCGATGTAACAGTTGAAACAATGTAGACACATAAATATATATATTTATGTAGATGAGGTAAAATATATAGAAATTATACATTATAATAATTTCCTAAATCAACAACCTTTCCCAGAAGCTTATACAGATAAACGTATCAAAATAAATAGTTCCTGATTAACAAGCTGAATATATTCCGTATAATAGAAAAGTCATGCAAACCTGCTTAAGTACATAAGTTGAAAAAAAAGAAAACTGGCTATATATACTTTTAACATCATTCAAGTGAAACACTTGATTTATAATAAAAATGAACCCTTCTACAATTAATCTTACCTCCCTTGATTTATTCCCATCCAGCCAACTTTTTGAAGAAACACAGGTAAAATTGGGTTGGCTAAGTGGGAATAGGGTCCTTGTAGAGAACAAAAGAATTTAATTGCTGCTGGGCTATAGTCTGTTTTATTTCTAATTCCATTTATTGGGACTCTACCTGCAGGTCAACAGATTATTAATTTGAAGTAATATTGAAATTAGTTTGGTTCACCTACCCCAGAAATATTTAATGAATGTCTTAGACAATCCTTGGTCACAATCAGGTGGCAAAATGTGTTTCACATCATGCACATAGGATAAAAATTAAAGTTTGTCAAAACACATATTTTATAATTTTTTCTTTTGGCATATACATTTGGCCAAATGAATTTCATTTGGAGTAAACTTTTGGCCATACTATCCTATTGTATACCCTTTTTTAAGATTTTATGAAAATTCATATTATTTCATAAAATCAAGAAATATCTTTTTAAATATTTTGCGCATTGAAAAATCTTAAACGATCTGTGTGAAATATACCATTGTTTTTCATATTTGTAAATGTTTTCAAATTCTCTCAATTATCTTATACCTGATAAAATTCAGTAAAACTCATTCAAGATTGAAGTTTTGTGTATACCGTGAGGCAAAATAATGAATCCTCCGAACAAAATGTTTAAAATGCATGTAAATTTGGATTTTTTTTTGTCCAGGGAAAATAAAAATATCCCATCCGTCGTCACAAGCTATACATGTATTTTTACTCAGTTGAATAAATCTTCCTTAAAATAGAGGATTAAAGAGTAGCAAAATGAGACTGATTGAGAAGGAGACATTCCACCTTATTAAAAAACAATGTCATGGTTTTTGAAAATGCCTTTTAGGACAGTTTTCCTCTGTTACATGTTTTTTTTTTCAAAGTTCAAAATGTCTCCTTCTCCTTCAAAGTTTCTTTTTCTTAAGTCTGCTTCCCCTCAGATATTCCTTTCAGTGACATCTTTATGTAATATGCACAAAAGTCAGAAAATCTTGATCATATCTCAAGTTTGTTTTAGGAAATAATTCAATATTTTCAACTGGGGAAAATTATTTTCAAGCTGTAATGGAATTAATGCTTATCGATTCTGTCCTTTGAATCAATGATATCAAATGCTTTCCTCATATTTACACAGATCAAAGTTTCCATTTATGCATTTTTCAAGTATGTCAGAATATATTTAATTTCATGAAACACTGCATAACATTCAAAAATTTCAATTTGAACAACACAACCTAAGCAAAATGTCAAGTTGATCTAAATCAATATGAAATCATAGAGACTGATTTATGTATGCCCAAACATTCACTTCAATCCAAATGAAGAAGGTGGGATGCAGCATCTGCATACTCCATGACATCCATGCCCTGGCGGCGCAGTCTCTCCTTTAGATCGGTAATGCGTGCATCTAACTGTCGGTATTTCTTCATTTTGGGCCGCACAATTCCTCCTGCTGAAATCTGGATCATTTTTGCTTCGTTGGCTGCTTGTTCTTTTTTTATCAATTGCACGAACATGTACACATTGGGATGGGGCCGTCGACACATTCTGTTGAACTTATGGTGCCATCCCTCAACAGCATTGGTGGTCCTTGGTCCATCGTTGTTGAAGTGGTTCCAGTGTTTTAGATGACCTTCCACCCATGTCTCGGTCACGTAATCTTTAAAACGGAGAACAGCCTGTCCATCACTCTCGTTGTCATTGAGAGTCTGGAACCAAACATCCTCTACAAGATGTTCTGGCACAAGCGGTAGCACGGCAGCTCTCCGCACAAGTTTATGAAAGTCCTCGTCCTCTTTGAATGTGACTGCCAGGCCACAACTCTGAACTTTCCTCCAAATGCACTGGGTGTAGTGGAAAAAGCAACCTCTTAGGGATGTTTCAGGAAAATTGTTTTCCACGGAATTCCTTGCAGCAACTTCAAAATCCAGCATCCAGTATTCTGGAGCAAGTACTGAGAGTCTATCTGTGACGGCGCCTTTCAGAAGGGAGAAAAAACGGTCGTATGTTGTCTCAGACTTGTTTGGTAACAGTGCATATACGAGTGGAAACATAGTACCATCTACAGAAGCATGGAGAGTGTATAGTTGGGTGAATAAAGTGGTACAGGAGTAAAATGTTCCGTCACTGTAAATGATTTCTGCAGCACATAACTTAACTAAATTTGCGTCTGTGGCAAACACTAAGATCCTGTTACCCTGGCCATCAATATCGTCACATAACAGAAATCTGTCTCCAGCCGATGTCTGGGTCCAAGTCCCCTGAAGGTCGATATCTTCAGGTGTTGTGGGGAGCTTTGGGATGATCCTAGATCGGTTCCTATATAGACGGGACTTGCAGGACTGGAACGTCGGAATCTTTTCAATCATTCCCACAACAAAGAAATACCCCAAATCCTTTCCGAAAACAGACTATAGCCAGAAAATCACTCATGTATAAAAAATGAAAAGTTGGCTAGGTGAGACTATGTTTTTTTAAAAAGTTGGCTAAGTGGGAACACACCCCTCCCTTGAGGTGCAAAGGTCCTATCAGTGCTCCTACTCTTGTGTTCTAAATGTAATTAAAATGATATATCTAATGTGTACATGTATAGTTTACTGTGTTACTGAATATATCCTCTAATTAAATACTTTAAACAGTAATGTATTTAATTTCTCCTCTAAAAGTAAAACAATTAATTTGAATCTAATTAATATCATAGCATTCATACTAATTTACGAAGATCAGCCACTCCCTAGCTCATACATACTCTATCATTCATGCAATCACTCAAAACTTAATTAAATAGTGCATAATCAGTATAACACTAACCTGTTGGGTAAATAAAATCATTCAAAAAAATCCAATCACTTGATAACAAAGTATGGCAAATATGTGTACAAGGAATTTACACCGATTCGGTATGAAAACAGAAAACTAGTCCTCAATAGAAAATTTCCCTCCCAAAAAAATATCATGTGACTAAACTAAAGTGACCAGTCTATAAATAGTAACATAATTACCTTAAACAAGAAAAACCTGTCTTGTATGGTCAGCAATAAAATTCAATAGGTTATGAAGTAACAAGACAAACAAGTAGCAAGTAATTGTGAATAAAACTTAATTCTCATGTTTCAGATTCTACAATTAAATTGAAATGAAACAATTTATTCCAAAAAATGAAAGTTCAAAAATGAAATATTTAAAACATGTAAAATTTCACTCTATCACATTAATGTATAGAATAAATTATTAAAAGTTGATATATTATGTTGGAGACCAATATACATATATCTATATCAAGTATATGGTATTGTATTGTGGTAATTTTCTTATTAAAATAAGATCACTTGATTCTGAGAAATTGAAATTTAGATCAACCATTACAAATTCCTAATGCACTTGTAAGTTTAGATGTAATATACATTTTTGTTACAGACATTGGAAACTCTTCAAGATCATAATTATTCACATAAAGGTAGAACTTTGGTCTAAAATACCAACAATCGGAATTGTCCTGCCAGAGAGAATATGTACTTTTCCAGAGTATAAGGTACTGTGTGTGTGTGTGTGTGTGTGTGCAAGGCTGTCACACTTAAATTTAATTGAAATTGGATGCACATAATAAATCAAATATGTATATCTAAAAATATAAAGTTCTTTCTTTACTGCTATTATAACCATATTTCCATTTATATTTTTTATGCATTTTAATACTAATAAAAAAAATTCCCTCTACACATGAAACATATCTAGATCAGTGAGCGAGAGGGAAGCAGCAGGCAAAAAGCTTGAAATGGCACCTAGAAATAACAAAAGCAATGTTTCAAGGCATGAGGAATTCATATTTTGTTGCCAACCGAGGATTGCTACCAGAATCGATTGATTGTCACCAGAGTTGAAAACTGAGGTGAGCAATTTTGATTATATTTTGTGTGAGGTATGTGTCAATTGTCACTGAATATGTATTTTTATAATTTCAACTTCCTCTCAAGGACCAGGCCAGTGACAACCAAACGTAGCAAAGCATCCTCATGTAAATTGTTTTTTCAAAGGAGTTTTACAAAGGAATTTTGTATATTCATATCACCCCTATTGAAAACAATGTCTTGCAGAACTGAAGACTTCCTCTTTGTTGGCCAGACAGAATGGCTAAAAAGATTGCTCAAATTGTATGGCCAAGAAGTCTGCCTGTTGGATGCAACCTACAATACTACCACGTGCAGCTTGCCAGTATTATTTGTGTGTGTTAACACAAATGTTGGCTATACAACTGTAGGGTGCTTTATCACTGCAGACGAAACAGAAACATCAATTATGAAAGATCTGCAGTATTTCAAACAATGGAATGTAGATTGGCATCCAAAATTTTACATGACAGATTTTGACACTTCAGAAATTGGAGCCATTGAAGACATCTTTCCAGGTAACATAGTGAACTACTTTGAAATAATTTTTTATGCATGGTAGTTGACAATATCATAATAAACAAATCAAAGAGATGGCATTTAAATTAGGAAAAAATACATGATATTGTATATATCTTGATTTAAGCGAAGTAGACATACCAATAAAAATATGTTCATATAAATGCATGCAATAACTTTTTTCCTTCGTTTTATTTATTATAGCAGAGTGTTAGTAAGTCACATGACTGTTGTCGGAGTGTGGGGTTTTTGCTCTGTGTGTTCTCATCTTTCATCTAGGATGCATCTCTATAATAACACTCATCATTGAAGAACCTTTTTTTTTTTCATTATCAATGACTGATGTAAAAACAATTCATAAACCATGCAGTAATCTCATTTTTCGGAGAATACTTACAAAAAAATATACTCTCACTTGTGACATGTTTGATATTACCCATACAATGTGTGTCATTTCCACCCAGACTCACACCTCACTATTTACATAGTGGAGTTATGGCAACTAATGAGAAAAACTTAACCCTCTAAATAGCCAATAACTGCAGTTGTTGATCATGATCTTCAGACATAATTCAAACCTCAGTTCTTCATTAAACCCTACTAATTAATTAACTATATTACTGGCAGTTACTTGTTTCCTTTTAACTTCACTGTCATCCTCTATAGGTGTATTTCCTTAGTAATGGCAAAAACTCGAGAAATGAATTATCAAAATTTTTGATTATGAGGAATTTTTTTAATCAAATTAGTACTACAATTATTTGGAAGCAGTCATATTCGCTCATGTAATATTATACAATAGAAGCAAAATTCTATGTACAAGCACAATCTTCAATGTGTTATTTAAGATTAAGAACTTTTTATCAAATATATTCTGTGCTCATAACAGCTACTCGCTTATTTATATCTGCTTACTCTGGCTCAAAAGTCACACCATTTTGTGTTTTGTGCTAACATCTACCAGATGCAAATTCTTTATTCGTGAAGGCATTGTATGGCATAGCTTTACTAAGTACAAAATGGGACATTTTGAATATGAATTGATATATTAAAATTTTATGATTTAAAATGAACAGTATTTATTCACTAGTGTATTGATCTTCAAGCATATTTGAAAATTTATATATTGAAGAATTTATTTATACTTGCAACGTCAAATAGTAGTGCATTTATTTATGCACTTTCAGTTGTGAGTTTCCTTGACAACTTTGTCTATAAGCATATACTTATTTTCACTTGGAATCATATTGTGCTCTATTTATATGATATTGTTATTGATAATTTTGGTTTGGAGTTGTGGTTTTTCACTTTTTTTTCTTTCTGTTTTCATTGACAGCTTAATACAAGTGTTATAAGAGCTAAGATTCATTGTCAAAGTGAAGATGGATTAAACTCATGTAAATTTCATCTCTTCCAATTTAAGGGATGCTACAATAATTTCTAGTCATGTTGTTATGAATGGAACTCGATAATACACTGAAAATATATTTAGACTGTCCATGACATCAGATTTGAGTTTTACACGAGTCTTGTTTGATAATTCTGATTCTCTGTATTGTAGGGTTGGATGTAATTAAAGCACGCGTTTATATTTTTTTTCTTTACTTTGTAGGATGTCATGTCTACTTATGTGATTTTCACAGGGAACAGGGGTAGGTGGCTTAAATCACACAAAAATGGTTGTGCTGAGTACAAGGGTGAAATCCTTTTGATCTAAATGAATCCCCCCCCCTTCCCAGTTCATGCTTTTATTAGTGGGTCTTACTTAAAGCTACTTCATTTAAAGTTCTGTAAATAAATTGACATACAGTACGTGTTATGTATATGTTTTTGTAATAATATTATAGGTTAAGAGCAATAGCAAAGTCTGCAATGGAACACCAGTTTCAGCAAAACTTGGAAGCCCTTAGACAGAATATCATTTGGAAAAACAAACTCAAGTTACAGCAGTGGTTTGATCATGCCTTGGTTTGAGCATATCTGGCTGGCTAATTGCAATGTAAAAAATATGGTAACAAATGAAAGAGTTAAAAATTAATGTTAAAATGAAAGTGATTGTAAATTGCACTAATATGAATTAAATACTTTAAATTTTTTTGGGGAATGTATTGTCAGAGTAATTGTAGTCAAAGTTGTCTGAATGTTTATCATTATCAAATGATCCATTTTATAGAGATGGGTATGGTGTAAGGGTGTTAGAACCATTGGACTTGAACGCCAGCATCTGAGATTGAAAAAGGAGTACCTTTCTCAAACAAGTGACAAATCATTGTCAAACCTGGTAAATGTTCCGTTTTGCCAGGTTTTTCCTGACAGCTATAAATGGTTGGTGCTTATTGTAACTTTACCTCTTTAAGATAATAATCCCATGACAGGTTAAGACAATAATTGTGTAATGGGTATAAAAGATTACATTTGTTATTTGTATTTGCATATGTTGTACAATGTAATGTATTGGACCATATGAGGAATGAAATTACATTGATTGCCTTGGATCTTGGTACATGGTTGTCTACAAGTAGAATAAAAAATGCCTTGCAATGGCTCAATCATGATATCACTGTGTTATTTTGATGAACAATCGTGTAAAATTTATTTTTACACACAGTAGTTAGGAATACTATAAAAATTCATAGATTCCATACTTTGAAAATGCCCTATTCTCTCTCTCTCTCTCTCTCTCTCTCTCTCTCTCTCTCTCTCAGAAGTTATCATTTCTCTATACTGTAAGTATGCCACAATCAAGATTACTGTTAAGCAAGACATGAACAATTAAGGTACAATTATACAAGTATACTGATTTAAAGACTCGTTTAGCAGATTCTTATGTCAAGATGTAAATAGGAAAATCCAGAATGTAGATCACGATTGACATCAGTTATTGTACATTAAATATCCCTTCCTTTTGATGAAGTTTTATGTTATTAATCTAGAAATATTGTTTTTTGTAGCTATATTAAATACAGTGCTAGAAGTCTAGATAGCTTCAAGGCTTTTGCCTCCAAACATACCTAGCTTTTTGAAGAACAAACCAAAAATGTTGGTAGAGCATTGTATCAAGAGAATTCCCCCTCATGTTCAAATGATCCCAGAAGGAAATATTAGAGAGGGATCCAGTGGGGAAATTTCCAGTGAAGAGTGTGGACTCGGGGAGCTTCTACGAAATCAGTCTAAACTCGCAGTGTCCACACGTTCCGTGGCCTGACTGGAATAAATACCATCTCCCATGTGAGAGAATATGCTGGTCGTATTCCATTATTTCCAAGCTGGAACTGGGATTTTCTACCATCAGAGTATAGGGATGCTCCTCCTTTGAATTTAGATTTTTGAAATGTTGGATTGTATCCAAAAAGCATCATCAACTAAATTATCAAAATCTACTGACATGCCATAGGAGCTGCCTGTAACACACAAACTTACCAAATGTTCTGATACAAGGGAAAGTGTACCCCAGGAGGCCAGTACCCCAAGATACTGGCTAAAGTGCAGGGAATTGGTGAGGTCCATAAAGGGCAGCATCATGAATTTGTGTGGGGTAACCTTGGACTGTCATACAACAGATTGCTATGACATTGAAGAACATCGAACCCAAGGACATTTTGAAGCCGCCAAAGCAGAAATCTACAAACTGGCAAAGTGTGCAACACAGTAAGACACTTTTATAGCATACTGAAAAAATACACTTATCTATAGTAATTCGTGTTTTTGTGAGCATATTGTTTAACTCCTCCTTTGATAATTTTTGATTAAGTGCAGGCTGATAATTAGTTTATGTCAGTCAAGTGAAAGCAGGTTATTACTTTTAATTCAGTATACTGTCAGTATCTACTCTGATGTTATGAGAATACCTACATCTCATCATTTGAACTTATATATACAGTTGGGGCTATGATATATTGATTTATCAATTTAATGTAAGCAAAAAACATTTCATTTGATGGTCATCAGTGAGGTATATTTGTTACATGGTCATTTATGGCCAAGGTATAGGATGATATATGGTTAGTAAATTTCATACCCAGGGCGGCTTTGCCTCAACTGAAATTCACTAACCAAGTATCATCCCATACCTTGTCAATAAATGACTTTGTAACTATGTAACTAATAATACCATTGCAAACAAAGTTTAGAGGGGTACATGTAACTATTTAACTAATAATACCCTAGCAAACAAAGTTTAGAGGAGTACACTGGAATCATCTTGTGTATCTGAAGTGTCGTTAATCCAGAGCATATCTTCAACACTGGCAAACAAATTTGTTTAAAACTTTGTTGACATCTTATATAAATGATGATATTTTGATTGAGATTTTTATGTGCCCGTCAAAGATGAGACATATTGTGGTATGACATTGTCCATATGACTGGACCTTGAAGGCAAAATGCAAAATGAACCATACGCTCCAGGATTTGACAACTTGGTACATTTGATCCCTGTGATGAGAGGAAGAACCCGCGCTGACTAGAGGTGAGAGTCCTTGTGATTTTGGGCACGATGCTCTAACCACTCGGCCACAGTGAATGATACATTATACATGTTACTAACACATTGATGCATAACGAATATAACATAAAAATAACACAAGTTGAATTAATTGTGGTATGTGGACATGTGGCCTATGTTTCTATGCAGTGGGTGAAATTATCAAACCTGTCATGTTTGCAGGAAAATTTATAACTTTAATTGCCATCATAAAAATCATATAAAATCTTTCAATATGCTAATGAGCAAATTTCTAAACCAATGAGAGATAATGGTGATGCCACTGACATTCAGTCTCCAATTAAATCAGATTTTTTGATCTGCTCGTAGATTGCCTTATATTAATCAGATTTGCTTTATTTATTTTAAATAGGTCTGTCTAGGTGACTAACATTCAATAATTGAGGCATACCTTCAGCAGATGGGACATTGGGATTTAGTCGTTTGATGTTAAACCAATTCAACCTTTGTGTGAACCACAATTGATTTTGATACCACAACTTTGTTGGTGATTGGTGATTTTTTTTGTTGTTGTTGGTTTTCTTAGGTTTTATTTTTGTTTTGTTTTTGAAAAGTTGTTAGGTGAGCAAGTGTGAGATATATATATATATATATATATATATATATATATATATATATATATATATATATATATATATATAAAAGATGGATAATGTTTAATTCAAATTTTTTGAGTCAAATTTATTTCTGTTGCATGTACATCGGAATGCATCAAATATATTAAATAACTGGTACATGTTTATAAATGTTATGTTTCCCAAATAGGTAATTGAACCTAGGTCCAGAACTATTCTATTCTATAACCCTACTGGTGAGAATCTTCCCCAGAAAACGATGATTCAGCGAAAAAGGAAGTAAGTCATTTCCCAAAAGGCTTACCACTTTCTAAAGTAGCAATAATCTTTAAATTTATTATTCAACATAATCTTGTCATAACATGCATGTAGTTTCCATATTGGATAAGAGATGTACAAAGCTCCCTCAATACATTGCCAACTTTTGTTCAAGGTCAATTTGAGCAAAAATGTAGGAATAAATTAAGTTCCACTATTTATCTATTTACATTCTGTATAAACATTTAGATAATCTTGAGGTTTATTCAGCAATTATTTGTAATTAACCTGACCACAGGAATACCTTGTCCAGCCCATCACACTTTAATCAGTCCCCTCTTGAAATACAGGTGTGATTACTGATGGGTGTGAGATAATTGGCATTATTATTGAAGGTAAACCCTATATTAAAACTTTGACCATTTGTGTGTGAAAATGTCACTAACAATTGCATTATGTGAGGTTGGCATTTTAACTGATGTTTCCATGGGGAAAGGTGGCGTTATAACGGGGGTGTTCACGTGGGGGAGGGTGGCATTATATATTAAGGGAGCACTGTATCAGATTATTTGAAATGAATGCATATATTATACTAATGTCCATGTTTATTATTTTCCATCCTATCTATAGATTGGTGAGAGGCATTTTTCAAGGGAAAATGTGTTGCACATTACTGCTGAAGAACTAAGAATGAGTAGATTGAGACTGGCCAAACATCTGTTGATGTACCAAGGTAAACATCATCATAAGCCACGGATGAACTGTATGTCCCTATCCCTTTTCACCCGTGGCACTCTGCATGAAAATTTTCTCATTTCTCAGAAATATGCATGATGAGAACGATGTAATTTGTTGACCGATAGAGTTCACATCTAGCATAAAATTGAAGATCTGGTTTAATGTAGCTGCATTTAACTCAATAATGGCTGCAGACTTCAAAACTTGTGCTTTATGCAATGAAATTATCTTTGACAAGAAATCATAGACCCCAATACGTCTGTTTGTTCATTTGTTAAAATGTCGAAATTGCCATATCTGTATACATACAGGTTCTGTTTTGATTAATTGACTGAAGAAGTAGAAAAAACAAGCATTCGATTGGTCAAAAGTAATTTGCTTGCATTCTATAAACAGTGTAAATCCCCAACTACCATGTGCTCGGAAGCTCAGCGATTAGCTGAATAGCATCATACATATTAATGAGAAACAAGAAAATTTTCACTTGCAACAATGCGAGGTAAACTGATATTTAGTCTGTGCACAGAACTTAATTTTAAGGAACTTATTTGATCTTGCTTCAGAGACATAAACTTTTGACTTTGACTTATATGTTCTCTTGTATATAAATGACACAGAAATCAAAAGTAAACATGTTTTCAAAAGTTTTTTTTTAGCCTTAGAGTCTGTTTGCAGGTTTTAAAAATTTAGTCCACTCCACTGATCACAATTAACAAGCAGTAACCCCATTTGGCACTAGAAGTTAAGCTGATCCAAAGCTTGCATTAAACTCTGATCTTATGGTGAGAGATGTGGACACCAAATCCCAAAATTTTACATTTACGGTTTCAGATTCAACTGATTTAATTGTTGCATGTTATAGGGTTCATATCTTTTACTTGATAGAATTTGGCAGTTAGTACCACAAAAATAATGATGATCACTAAATATTGATATAAATCAATGCCTTATAAAATAAAAATAAAAACCTTATGCTAATTAAGCAGCATGTGTACCTTTCATCATAGGCAAAGTCCTGGCATTATGTACATGTAATTTTGATATTTTGTTTGTTTGATTTTGCAGTGTATTGGAAAGATTCTGTCCATCTTGTGGATTTGAAATTCAACCACAACAAAATAAGGCATGTCTTCATAAGAGAGAGAGAAACCTGGGGGGGGGTTAAAATAATTCATCTCTGAAAGTAATAGTGTATATTATGGTTTCTTCATTATTCATTGAACACCAATTCTTATTGTTTTTATGATCATTGAATTAAATGATCAATGAAGAGATGGGTTACCTATGGTCCATGGATTACAAAATATGTAACATGAAATTGAAGCCCTGTAAAAATTGATAGAACCATACAGTTTTGTTTAATCTAGGGAGAGCTTTAATTAACTATGTTCTGTATGCTTCAATTTCAGATAAATTGTGGCGTATGCGATAGGGCATTTCACAAGTTACCTTTCTGTATAGGCGAGACATCTCAGAGTGAAGGATAGGGCTGTTTTGACTTGCAAGCAGTGTTTTATCTTGCTTGACGCACCAGTGAGTTTACAGTAAATGAAATGAGAAAGTGAAAGTCTTCTGCTGACAATTCTTGCTTATACATTTATGATTTGAGTGTGCATACATTGTTTTAAATTCTTAGGTGTAATAATGTACAATTATATAATCATGTGGTGAAATGTAGTGGGAGGAGAGGGATGGAAACTGGCCACCAGGACTGTCATTCAGATAAAATATTATGCTAATTGTTCTTCAATTGATTTGGAATAGATATCAGAATTAGACCCCAATGAGATCAACACCCAGCAAATACAACCACACTTGCTGCAGAAGCAAATGACAAACACTCCAGAGATAAAAGGGTATTTAAATTCAGTAAAATCATCACCCCCCCCCCCCCCCCCCCCTAATAATCCTCCCATTGATACAATCACAGATTTTCATCAAGATCCTTCAGCACCAGGAAAATATGAACAAGTTCCAAGATGAAATTATGTTACGTCAGATGTAATAGATCCCTACCTGTACCTCAGGTGAAATAAGTCTGTATTCCATGTCATTGTACAATAGTGACTATATGTTGGTAGACCAACCTGTGCCTGATGTGATTGATTGATTGATTATTTATTGCTTTCCGCCACACTCAACAATTTTTCAGTTATCTGGTGGCGTCCAGTTTTTGTTGGTGGAGGAGAGAACCCAGATACAATGTACCTGGGAAGAGACCACCGACCTTCCGCAAGTAAACTGGCAAACTTGCTCACATAACGCCGCGGCCGAGATTCGAACACGCCCCGACAGAGGTGAGAGGCTTTGTGATTTTGAGCCCGATGCTCTAACCACTCGGCCTCCGTGCCTGATGTGAAATAAATGAGTATTTTTTGTCAGTATATAACAGTGACGATATGTTGTTAGACCTACTTCAGTGAAAGAAGTCTGTATTCCATGTCAATGTGTAATAGGACTGTGTTGGTAGACCTACATGCACCTGTGCCTGATGTGAAATAAATGTGTACTCCATGTCATTGGGGAATATTAACTCCCTGTATGTGATATGGACTGAATATTAATTATGCATTTTATGCGGCTATAAAAAGACAATGAAAATTGATATTGTTTTTCGTTCCATTCATATAGTGGGGATCCGGTATTATATAATAAAACTACCCCATAGCGAGACTTCCCTCCCCCACCCCTCCCGGGAAGACTTGCAATATAGTGAGACTTTCCCCGGAAGTCTGGCTATATAGTGAGCCTTCTTCCGGGAAAGGCTCGCTATATAGCCAGACTTCCGGGTGGGAAGTCTCCCTACATAGCCAGTCTTCCCCCTTCATAGTGAGCCTTCCCGCCACCACCCCTTGAGTATCCGGAATAGTCCGTTTCGCTATAATTTACAATATGTGTTTATTGAAATACAAGCACAATTTCTTTTATGTACTGTTTTAATTAAGTTTACTACAACAAAGTGTCCGGAAATTAAAAAAACATTTAAAAAGATAGATTTTTAAATATATATATTAGTTAGCATGGCTTCTTGATCAGTGCATGGGGTTGTGTTAACAAAGAACATTTTTATATTTGAATCTGTGTTTAAAATCAAACTTCATTAGATTTTTTTTTAAGGCGTTGAGCTTGCTCGAGAGCCTTCTAGCGATAGTGGAAAATTTTGCCACTTCACCGCCTTTCCGATCTCAATGGGTGAAATCAAATAGTGCCTATCGGTATTGAACGTTTCTAACGATTCAAGATTTTGAAACATTGAATTTAATTGATATTTGAAAGGCGCATCGTATGAAAGCCCCTTTCAATATAGATGATGCTAGAATTATGTCGCCAGTGATTATAAGAAAACTGATAGGTCAAACGTAATTTATGTTACTATGTTTCAGAAACAAGAAATAGAATTCATGGATGATCTTTAATTAACAAAACATGGGTAGAATAGTTGAATTATTGCTCTCTTCAAAAGAATTAATGATATCGTTTAATTGAATTGATGCGAGTAGTAATTCTTTGCGAGAGAGCAACAATGTAATTGGAGATATTTTCAACATATCCACAATTGAATTGATGATCCCTTTAATTAAATTGTTGCTCTTTTTAAAAGAATTGATGCGCACATGAATTCCATATACAAAGGCATTGTAAATAAGTAAAGATATCGTCAATTGGATTAAAAAGGTCATCAAATCATTTATACCGAGCTCTAAATTAATTGTTGCGAGCAATATTTCCATATCATTGATGTTGTCTTCTCAATGAATTGACGAGAGCAATGATTGGATTGACGATATCTTCAAATAATTAAAGATCTCTTCAATTGATTTAAAGATATCGTTAATTCTTTGAGTTTATGTTAATTTGGCGCTTCATAAAGGTATGGGTGGGTGGGGTGGAATGACCATGATCCATGTCCCAAGTGCTTGTGGATATAATTACTTGAAAAGACAGAAACAAACTTGGGATAAAAGCATCATTTGGTTTATTTGATTTAATTAGTGTATTAAGTTGACGTAATTGATTCATAGATACCATATATTCAATTACAGGTTTAGTGTGAATTGCGTGAATGAATGATGACATCGGTTAAACTATGGCACGCAATACTAGTTTACTAGTAGTTGAATTATTAAGGAAATCTTCAATTTAGTGTGTGGTATAATTATTTTATCAATGTTAAGGAATGATCTTTATCTTAAATAATATATGATATAATTAATTCACTTCAGTTTGAATTGCTTTAAAGACACATTTTGTTAAAAAAAATGATCTTTGATAAGCTCATTCAATTCAGCAATTGAACGACTGATAAAAGAAGTTTCCCTTTCAATTATATCAAAGATTTTGATAACATTGCCAACAACCACGTATGTATGGTGTATTGTAGTGGAAGTTTCACTAAAAGCAAGGGAATGCCATAGTCAATTTTCCGGTGCAAATTTCAAATTAAAGTCCAGACCAAGTACGTTGGAGGGAAGCCTTGCTGATAGTTTGGGGGGAGTCTCATTATATAACCAGTTTTCCGGGGGAAAGTCTCGCTATGAGGGAAGTCTCACTATACAAAACCGGGTTAGAATAGGTCCTCGGTACCCCTTTGTCATATGTTTACTCTTTATATGCTCAATAATGGGTCCTAAGTTGGAAATGAAGTTACTATTGCAGTAAACATATTAATTCATATCGTTATGGCTACACTAATACATTGGAATGAGTAATTAATCTGCTTGATACATTTGGATGAGTAAATAGTCCGCTTGATACATTGGAATGAGTAATTAATCCGCTTAATTCATTTGAATGAGTAATTAATCCGCTTGATACATTTGAATGAGTAATTAATCCGCTTGATTCATTTGAATGAGTAATTAATCCGCTTGATACATTTGAATGAGTAAATAATCCGCTTGATATATTTGAATGAGTAATTAATCCGCTTGATACATTGGAATGAGTAAATAATCCGCTTGATACATTGGAATGAGTAATTAATCCGCTTGATACATTTGAATGAGTAAATAATCCGCTTGATACATTGGAATGAGTAATTAATCCGCTTGATACATTTGAATGAGTAAATAATCCGCTTGATACATTTAAATGAGTAAATAATCCGCTAGATACATTTGAATGAGTAAATAATCCGCTTGATACATTTGAATGAGTAAATAATCCGCTTGATACATTGGAATGAGTAAATAATCCGCTTGATACATTGGAATGAGTAATTAATCCGCTTGATACATTGGAATGAGTAAATAATCCGCTTGATACATTGGAATGAGTAAATAATCCGCTTGATACATTGGAATGAGTAAATAATCCGCTTGATACATTTGAATGAATAAATAATCCGCTTGATACATTTGAATGAGTAAATAATCCGCTTGATACATTTGAATGAGTAATTAATCCGCTTGATACATTGGAATGAGTAAATAATCCGCTTGATACATTTGAATGAGTAAATAATCCGCTTGATACATTTGAATGAGTAAATAATCCGCTTGTTCTCCACTTCTTTAAATCGTGTTTTAAAAAAACTGATTCACGATCCCCCAAATTTTGTTTTTCACTTTTAATGATCAAAATCTACTGTCTAATGTGTTTACAAGATTTCACAAAAATATCACGGTTATGAATTACGAGAGAAGTTCATGTTAAAAAGTTTATTATTTGTTTTGTAAACAAAGATTACGGTATGTTATTGTTTACGAAGTTTTCAAAGAAATTGACATCGACCTAAGTTTATTATATATACTGGACAAAAAAAGTTAAGGATCATGATTTCAGAATTATTTTATTCATAACAAAACCAAATAAATTATGTTAAATATATACTTAAAATGTTCAACGACAATCGAACAATACATTTTAAACCTGTTTTAACAAATTCATCAATACGTTAAGCAGCCAGAGCAACCATTGTCAGGTACCCCCCCCCCCCCCCCCCCCCCAAAAAAAAACCAGTTTGAAAATCGGTATGAGCAACAAGAACAAATTTCATTACAAATGATTGAATCTTTATAAAGGCAATATCAATAGGGTGTATGTCCACCCTGGGCCTGTATAACGGCATGGCAACGCCTCTGCATACTTCTGATGAGCCTGCGGAACGCAATTTGTGGCAACCTTGCCCATTCCTGCTGTAAAGGTAATGTAAGCTCCTGGCGGTTTGTCGGAAGTACAGGGCGTCTGGAAATAGCTTGCTGCAACATGTCCCAGGCATGTTTTATTGGATTTAAATCCGGAGAACAACTCGGCCAATCCATACGTTCAATTGTCTCAGTAGCAAGGTAGTCTGTCACTATACGTGCTCTGTGGGGACGAGCATTATCATCCATTAACACAAAGTCGTTGCCTATAGCTCCTGCATAAGGTCTCACAATTGGATGCAGTATCTCGTCCCTGTAAATTGCACCGGTAAGATTGCCATTAATCACGTGCAAGTCAGTACATCCACCAATACTGATTCCGGCCCAAATCATCACAGAGCCACCTCCAAAATGATCATGCTCTGCTACACAACAATCAGCGTACCGCTCTCCACGCATGCGCCATACACGCCTACGACCGTCATGAAAGTCCACGCAGAACCGTGACTCGTCTGTGAAAAGAACAGGCGTCCAATGACGCAGTTGCCAGTTTATGTGATTTTGAGCCCAATTGAGTCGTGCTACACGATGTCTTCTCCTCAAAATGGGACGAACAGCAGGTCGACGAGCCCGAAGGTTAGCAGCATGAAGTCTCTGTCTGAGAGTTTGTGGTGTTATGCGCACCCCACTTGCTGCATGAAAGTCAGTATTGAGTTGGACAGCACTCTGAAACCTGTGTCTACGAGCCATAAGTGACAAATAGCGATCCTGGCGAGCGGTTGTTGACCTTGGACGACCTGATCTCGGTCTCTCAGAAACATTACCTGTCTGCCTAAAACGATTCCACAACCTTGAAATCACACTTTGGGACACATTAAAATGTCTAGAGACAGTTCTCTGGACTTGGCCAGCTTGAAGCATACCTACTGCCTGACCAGCTTCCAGAGCAGTTAAATGGCGCCTCATGGCTTTTAATGTCAATAATTGTTCACCTAAGAGTCGATTAGAGCAATAAATACCCACAATAAAATGAAAATCACAATTTTTCAATTTCAATATACACGTTAGCACACTTTGATTTTGACCCCTTGCTTGTGTTTGGGCGACAAAATCGTGCATATATGACGTCAATATGAAACCAGGTAAATCTATTGTGTTAAAGACACATTGGAGAAACTATACATGTTAAAATTTGTCAAAATAATTATTTGGTTAATAAAAATTTTTGAGGTCAAAATTATGATCCTTAACTTTTTTTGTCCAGTATACATTTTGTAACATTTACACGATAAGAGTAATTTGGTCCCGTCATAGAGTCAAAACGCAGTGGTTGCAAAATTCACAATTTTGGTATATCTTTTTCTGCTTTTCAAGAATATGCATTGAGTTTTTATACCGTATCAGCAAACTCAAAGAAGTCTTTCAAATGATAAAGACATTGTAAACAGTCATTTCTAAGAATTAAATTTCTAATGACAATTTTAAACAACTGAAATTATAAACTTTATTTCTGGACTATTTGTACATGAAAGGGGTAAGATAACGAAGCGTATTCAGTCTCTTAATTCCTATAGAAATCAGCGAGATGGGCAAACAAGGACCCATGGATATACCAGAGGTGGAATCAGGTGCCAAGGAGGAGTAAGCATCCCCTGTTGTTCTGACACTTTTCGGATGATTGTGTTCTGGTTGATTGATTGATTATTTATTGCTTTCCGCCACACTCAATAATTTTTCAGTTATCTGGTGACGTCCAGTTTTTGTTGGTGGAGGAGAGAACCCAGATACAATGTACCTGGGAAGAGACCACCGACCTTCCGCAAGTAAACTGGCAAACTTGCTCACATAACGCCGCGGCCGAGATTCGAACGCGCGCCGACAGAGGTGAGAGGCTTTGTGATTTTGAGCCCGACGCTCTAACCACTCGGCCACGGAGGCCCCTTGATTTTGTTCTGTATGTATGTAATGTTAGGAAAACGTTGCGTATACGTTCAGCAGCATGTTATGGCTGCTCACGACTTTGGCCGTCCTTTTTGTTTGAATGCAGCTGAATATGTGCCCTTATGATGTAAGTAACTGTTATTCGTGTATATTGTGTATGCTCTATTTGCAAACAAAATCGTTGTGAATAATACACTGTAGTTTGTAATTTTACATTACTTCTGGTGAGAAAATTAGAACGTGTACTATCAATTGATATAATAGTCTAAATGAGAAATTATATTTGTAAGTTAATTCAGACATTCTTAAGGCAATTCTGATGTTATTGTTATGGGCATATTGTAATGTGTTGTTTATTTGCAGTTTTTTACCATTTCATATCTTGTTATGGAATAAACGAGAAAGTGTTTATTGTTTCTACTTCGGACCTGACAAGACAGGGGTACGTCTGCTCATATGAGGCATAACACCTGTCGATCGGTAACACCCACCACAAGGGGGTAACAAAATAAAGGTAAAAGTTCATAATCTTGGTAAAATAAATCTGTGACGTCGTAAGTCTAAAGCACATTAAATTATTTGTCTGTGACGTCCAAAATTACATTACTTACAATGTCATGTGCTTTGCAATTGAAGTTGATACAGATATGAACCTTGAAAACTTAGAATGTGTAGAGAGATCGTGTGCAAAATTTAATTCTATAAAAATGCTTACATAAATTCTGTCTAAGACACTTAATAACAAGATTAAATACTTAGTAAACATGATGCAAGCAGAGACGAAACATTTATAGAATGTAGGTTTTATTTTTAGAAGTCTATAGCTCCTAGGTTAGGGGTTATGGTGCTAGTACAAAACTCTTTAGTTTATATCCTGAAACTTTATATATCGTTTATCTAAAACAATTTTCGACTCTTGGATATAAGCCGGTACCACATATGCAACATTTCTGGCCCCTGGGTCAGCAGTTCCGATACTAGGATAGGGTTCTATCTATGCTTGTGAAAATTGATCATTTGAATGTCAAACAACCAAATATCTTCACATGTCAATGGTTAATATTTACATTTCCCAATAGTTTACCTTATATAACACTATTAACGAAATTGACATTCAGTTTTCAATAACATGAAGTCAGTCACGTGATCAGAATTTGTCCTTGCGTATGAATACAATCACCGCTTCAAAAGTATTCGGGCCAATTGTACTGCACTTTCACCTGTCTTGATATCATAACAGAATGACGAAATAAATGAAACGCGTCTGAATAATTGCATAGAGTTTATTTTTTGTAAACAGGCAAGAATTTAATTAAAGAATAAAACAGAAACATTAAACATACTGTTTTGTTGTTTTATCTTTTAAAAATACCGTCTGCAACTAAAACTGCAACTTCTGAAGTATGGCGAATTCATACAGTACCTTTGATATTTATATTATGACAATTTAATATTTGATTCACTTCATGACGATAGTAACCTGTTGTGTCCGGGCAAACGCCATCACCGCCACGAGCGACGCTGGTATCAATCTCAACAAATTATGTTCAAGTCAGGGCACCGCTGCGAGTCTTCATTTAAATTTCTCGATTGAACAAACTGTCTCTTTCAGTTCGTGCTTATCTTCTCTCACACACCCACAAAGTAAAAAACACCAAGTACCTACAGCTGCACTTCATCTAAATTTGTCAGTAAATTGCTACAACCAACCACGAGTTCTAGCGATGAACATGCCGTTGTTCCCTTCCAAAAGCATGGCCTACAGCTTAACGTCAACATAATCCATTCATCCTCTGTCATTTCTCTTAGAACTCATGAATTTCTGTCGAAATCTGTGTTCAGCAATTGCGTTAACAAATTTAAGTAACGTAGGAGACTGCCGCCGTTTTTCTATCACCGACTGACCGAATGTAGTTTATTCCGCTCTTCTTGTTTTCAATTGAGTTGACTTGACGCTCTAAATTATCTTTATTTTAAATTTGTTTCACCTTTATATTCCTTTTAACGTAATTTATTTTACATTCTCCTTTATATTTTCCCCACTTATTTACTTGATCAAAATTTAACGAACTATATCTTGTGTTGTACGATCGTCTGCCTGCACAAGTATGGAAGCTTGCCAAGAGCAACACAAATTGAAACAATTATGAATATAAGAAATGAGTAAAGGAAATACATGATTGTATGTGGATGCATTCATCTTCGACAACGAAATCATAATTTCGTTTGGTAAGTGAAAAAATGTAATGAATTAATATTTATCCTATTCTCATTTATAATGGAAGTGACTATTCACCCGACTGCCGAAAGAATAGGCCTTCAGACGCTTATATACCCGGCAACAATATATATATATATATATATATATATATATATATATATATAATTATTTCACGTATTATTTATACTGTTCGTAAGTTCATGTTTTGTGTTTGAATTGATTTTAATCTTAGCTTTTCGCGGTGTTTAGAACCGAACTAACTATTATCTGGATCATGAAGTTGACGTTTTTTGGGAAAATTATTTCCTGTAAACTTGAAAAATTAATATAGAAGAAAGAAACCCAATCTGTGGGCGTTTTGTTTATCAGTAGCTTAAGTCAGGAGGGTGGGACCACTTGGACCAATAAATGAGTACATGAAACTTAAAGAATTCATCTAACGTATATTTTTATTCAAATAATTCATTGTATAAATCCTATTTGCACATATTTCAAGTTTCATTTGGTCTATTTATACACAGAAAGGTAGACACATTGGTAATGTCGAGGATTAAAACGCACGCACGGAGTGATATTTGAACACATTCAATTATTTGCCTGTGACGTCACGAATTAAAGTATATACGATATGAACTTTGAATTAAAGTTTATATAGAAATGAACTTTGAAAACTTATAATAGAACAGATAGGGATCACATGTGCAAAATTCAATTAATTAAGATTGTCCTATTAGTCAGTGACTTAGGTCTCAGAAAAGGACATAGGTCAAGTTTTAATTTTTATATAGGAAATCTGAAATGCATCCAAAAAAATCTTTCAAAATATTTCAATAACCAAATAACAAAAGTAACTTAAAATAATATGGAAGTAGTGAGTATAACCTCGCAAAACTTGGTAATGGTAAATTTGATTGATTGATTATTTATTGCTTTCCGCCACACTCAACAATATTTCAGTTATCTGGTGGCGTCCAGTTTTTGTTGGTGGAGGAGAGAACCCAGATACAATGTACCTGGGAAGAGACCACCGACCTTCCGCAAGTAAACTGGCAAACTTGCTCACATAACGCCGAGGCCGAGATTCGAACACGCCCCGACAGAGGTGAGAGGCTTTGTGATTTTGAGCCCGATGCTCTAACCACTCGGTCACGGAGGTAATGGTAAGTGTACAAGTGATCAGTATCACCCTCATCCTTTTGTCTCGTGGTCTGGAAACTGTACTTTAATATCAAAAGTCCATTTTACGTGGTCTATTGACTCCAAATTTGATAGGAATCCTCTTCATTCATTGACAAGCCTTTGCTTTGAATATCGTGACTTCAGGTATTAAGGCAAGTTACTTGAACCATGAAACTGTTTTCCTACATATCTGTTTCCAATTCCCTTGACCTTTAGGCCTTAAAATAACTAGAGACGATTGTTGTCTCATATACCTAATGCTGATGTAAAATGAATTAGATGTGCACGAATTTCAATATAGCATGAAGTGGTACCTTTTAAAACTGTTCAACATATTGACTCCGTGGCGATCCGGGTTGTTAGAATAGATCCTCGGTACACCTTGCTTGTTGTAAGAGGCGACTAAATGGGGTGGCCCTTCGGATGAGACCGCAAACACCGTCCCATGTCACAGCAGGTGTGGCACGTAAAAGATCCCTCCCTGCTCAAAGGCCGTAAGCGCCGAGCATTGGCCTAAATTTGCAGCTCTTCACCGGCAATGGTGACGTCTCCATATGAGTGAAAGATTCTCGAACGGGACGTTAAACAACAGCTAATCAATCAATCAATATATTGCTCACTTTACTTAGGAACTTTTTGACACCAAAATCATACAAGGCTCATTTTCATGCAGTCAGAATTAATCTTGGTGAAAAAATCAGTTAAAGCCCAAATGGTGTATATTTCTCCTTCAATCACTTATTCAGCCACACATAAAAACATTTTGATTTTCTGAACTAAAATAAAAGACAAGACAAAACAAGATTTATTTCAAATATAATTTGTGTTCAACTATTTTATAAATATATTACAAGTCATCTTCACAGTAATTATGTATAAAATTTCATTTCAAAACTTCATTGACATGAACATCTTAATCTTTGAATACATGATATATGCATAAACACATGGTATGTTTCTCTCAAGAACCAGATGACTTCAGCTGAATTCAGTACAAACCATTGTCATTAGAACCCTCAGTATTCAGTACAAACATTTTATCTTTCTGTGTTACATGTACATGATAGTACTGATAGAATGTACAGAGAATATATTTTATAAAAATTGAAAATAGGCAAGTGAATGTGAACAAAGGTGAAGTAGTTCACATAGAATAATACATTTTCTAACTAGAAATATGTCCAAAGGACATGAATGCCCCGCTCAAGGTGACATGTGTATTGCAAAATGGAAGGGGAAGAAAAGAAAAAAACAAAGAAAACATAAATGAAAATAAAAAGGATTTGTCGGAACCTTATATTCTTCCACATTCACGATGCAAAATAGGATGAATTCCATTTTGTGGTTTGTTTTTTTTCCTTTTTAGAAGATTATGCAGGTTAGGAATGACCATAGGGGGAGATTGAGGGAAAATAAGTGTGTGTGTGTGTGTGTGTGTGTGTGTGTGTGTGTGTGAAAATCTTTATAATTTTTCAATGAAGAGAGAAAGTTTTCATTCATCTGATCAATGAATTAGAAGGGAAACGTAATGCTTTCTCAGTATGGACTTCACTTTTTTGTGTTAGTACTAGGTTTAAACCTACTGTGAACTTTGTTAGATGTGGTGCTAATTTTTAAATACAGGTAAATCTGAGTTGTGTTCAAGTCATATTACAGCTGTATAACACTCTACTGTTATTTATGCTAAAAGCGTTAAAACAGTTAAATCTGAGTTGTTACCAAGTTATATCACAAATAAATAAGAAAGAAAACCTTTCAAACACTCTCAACTATTGTTATTCAATCTAATGCATTATTTCTATGAAAAGCGAAGATGTCACCCTTTTTATCTTTAAACTCATTTTACTCTGAATATCATTCAAATTCACCAAAACTTTAAGAAAATTGCTATAAAGATAAATATCAATTTTCCTCTGGTTAAATGTTGCTTACGTTAACATTATTCAAAATTACTGCTTACAAAAGAGGGGGAAATATTCCCACACGAAATGCAGATCCTTATTTATATACATGGATATCACAAACAGACATATTCAGTGTGTGGTAAAAACAATCTTCATTTACTGCTTTGAAACCGAACCACCAATAGTGAGGTTAAAGTTGCAAGGAAGGTCAAGGACAGAGATAATGCCACAGTTGAATAGCTACCACTAATCAGTTGAATAGTTAACACTAATATGCATTTAGGAATTTTCATAACATCATTGTAAACACTTGATTTTATACTGAGCTAAACACCAAATAGAGAATAGTGAAATCAAGGTCACAGTGAAAGTCAAGGCCAGAACGGAATGCCACAGTTGAATAGCTACCACAAATATACATCAGTGTAAGAGTTTTCATTAAAATACAGTAAATAGTTGCTTTGAAACTGAGCTATACACCAAATACAGGAAAGTCAGGTCAAGATAAAAAAAAATATTGATGCAGTTGAATAGATTTCACCAATACGTATCAGCAAAAAAGGTTTGATAAAATATTTGGAATAGTTTCTTTGAATCTGAGCAAAACGCAAAGTGTGACGGAAGACGGACATGACAAACTTTATATGCCGAGGCCATATTCATGTGGGGTATAAAAATTTTGAGATAAATATGATTTAACATCACAATACAATCAAATAGAATTACTGGATGAAAAAAAGGCTACCAAAGAATGGCGATGATACTATTATACCTTCGACTTCATATGTTGGTAGATGACATAACAATAAAATCTGCTGTCAGCAAGGTTTGTTACATGTGCGATTTCTTCTGTTTTAGAAGCTGGATATCTATTACAGAACTAACTTGTGTCAAAAGGACGGGAAGCTCAGCCTGGAGTCGATTGTCTAAAATTGAGACTTATCAATCTCCACATCATTCTTCAGTTATTCTGGCATTTACACAAATACCTTGATACCTTGAAATTTCTAGTTTGGCTATTTGAAACCATAGTAATTATTGTAGATATTTAATTTTCTTTACATTTCCACTATAAAACTCAGCAACAAACAAGTTGTCACTTTTGTCCACACATAAACCTAGTGGATCCTTCAGATGACAGTTATCTATAGAGTGGAGGAACTGTCCATTCTGGTCCAGGATGTGGATACAGTGGTTATCATGGTCTGCTGTCAGGATCTGACTCTGGCTGTCTGTTGTGATCCCCCAGGGTTTGAATGGTTTCCTTTCGGTAGTAGAAGAATGACCAGTGTATCTAAATCGAAGTTTCCCAGCCTGATTGACCACCACTACTGCACCAGCTTGTAGGTCAGCCACACAGATATCCAGGTTTCTGTTCTCACTGATGTATTTAATTTTCTTGTTTCCTGAATAAAGAGACTTACCCTCATCATCATACTGGATTGTCTGTTTCTCTGTGGAACCTGAGTACCGGATAACTTTAGATTGTGTTTCATCATCACTAAATACGGTAACCAGGAGATCACCAGAGGAGGTGACACAGAGTTTGTTGGGTTTCCAGCCCTGTAATCTGATCATCTCCTCTGTCTGTCCACTCTTCACTTTATTCACAGTCTTTGTTTTCCAGTCAGAGTACACTAGATCCCCATCACTTGTCACTGCTATATCAATAGGCCGTGTCCCTGACTTTATTTTGATTGTATTGATAACTGTACCATGAATATTAAAGCATTTAATGTCACTAACCAATGCACTTGTCCAGAATTCTTCTTCACTCAGACAGGTAACATTGCGGAGTTCTTCATACGCAGTATTTATTGTAGTGACAAGCTCTGGTTCCTCCATCAGTTCTTTAGGTGCGGTTTCTGCTTTCTTCAGCGTGTAGCCATTTCCATCTGTTGTAAATGATAATGGTATTAAGGATCCCAGTGACTTGTAAAGCTGTTCAATGTCGATCGTGTTTGGACTAAATGTAGGAAGCGAAACTCGGACTTTGGGAGGGAGTTTTCTGAATTCTTTGTTTTTAGATCTGTATTCGATGGTGACAGACACTTCATTGGATTCCTCCATTTTCTTCAGAGTAATCAGTGATTGCTCAATAAGGGACTGTGTCTGTTTAATTTCATCCAAATGTTTCTTCAGAATTTCTAGGTGTTTGAGTTTCATCTCCTTTATTTCATTTTTCATTTGGTTGATGACATTGTCAATTTCTTTGTGCCACTCCTCTCCATGTTGTGTAACCATTGTTGTGAATTTCACATATTCTCCATCCAAGTTGGCTATCTGAGTTTCTATATCAGTGACCATTTCTTCATATGTGGGAGATAAATTGTTTTCTACCTCCTCTGAATCTTTTGTAATGTCTGCTTTTCTTTTGTTGTAGATCTCAGAGAGAATTGAAAATGTATGACCCTGATGTTCATCTGGTAATGCAGTACAAAAGGAACAGACATACTTGTCGCATTCCTTGCAATGCAATTTACATTTTTCAGTTTGATGTGTACTACATTTTGGATAAATCAAGGTTGATTTTCGTTTTTCAAATGGTACCACTTTGTGTTTGTCATAGTCATCAGCAATGTGTTTTCCTATGCAGGCAATGCACAGGCTGACATTGCAAAAATCACAGTACATCTGTACTACAGCTGTCTCACAAAGGTCACATCGGACGACATCTTGTGCACTCTGGCGGGGGTCCATGGCTACTCTAAACATTCTACAATTTGAAGAACATGCAATCCATTAATTGTATCACAACAATTTTAATTATTTAAGTACACTAGTTAGGAAGTTTTATTTAGACCTATTACATCAACGGCATTACATAAAACACATTATAACACATTATAAGTGATATATACCACTTAATCTTCCAAACTATGTCACATACTCCGTAAATGTTTTAAACTATTTAACTGACATTTGCTTTTCTTAATCTGATGATATAAATTTTTTGTAACAACTGAAATTATCTGAAACACGTTAAAAGGTTGACTTTTATTGTCCATCTGATTGAACAAGTATTAATTCGGCTAAAACAAACCGAATGTAACTCTGTTAGCTGACTATTTGCTTTAGAACAATGTAGTTGCTGTTTTCCCGTACTATCAAAGGTGTACAACATCCCAATGAAATTCCGATGACAATTATGATCAGGAGGTAAAGTTAGTTCCTGGAAACTTTTGCAGTTTAGGATTTTCATGAAATAAAATTAAACTCTATCACCTGTAAGTAATTACTATACTGGTTAATTGCTTCAATATGATCAACAAAAAAGACATAAAATTTGCTGAAATTTAAGGAAGTATTTTTTTTGTCACGTTACAAGGTTCAATCCTGAAAGTTCCCATATTTTCTTCTTCAACGAAGTGTCAATACCTACTTCCCATAATAGCTTCCAAAATCCTTAAACTGAGGTATGTTCACGATCCAGAGCGGATTGTGTTATTTGGTTTAGTCTTCATTTGGTTTAGTCTTGAACAAACTGTTATTTGTGTTAAACTATGGTCATTTGACCACGTCAAGAATTTTCCTGGAAATGTTGATGCTTCTAAGGTCAAGGACATAGAAAACGAGTTAGATATTTTGATTAGCAGGGAAATGGGTATAATGTTTGTAAAACAAGAGTGAACTTTGTGTCCAGTAAATTATGTGATGTATTTCTACGTACAGCTAAATCTACATTTGGCCTACGTGTCAAGAAAAATAGTTTTGAAATTAGGCGTGACAAACCATGGTTCAATAGAGAGTGTAAAACTGCAAGAAAGAATTTTCATCTGGCTAAAAGACTGTGCAATAAAAATGCTTCTTTGGAAAATAAATGAAAACTTAGATTAGAAAGGAAGAAATATAAGCAAGTGATGGATACATATATTAAAAATTATAGGAAAGATATGGCTCATAAGTTAAAATCCTTGCGTTCTACTAACTCTAGAGATTATGGGAAAATTCTAAATGGTCCAAATATTGCAGACAAATGTGCTGTCGATATTTAATCGATGTTTGATTTTCTTAAGAATACCAATGAATGTTTCGATAGTTACACTGAAGACGTTTTGTTGGATTCCTCTGTAGGTAATTATGATTGTGATGATTTTTTGATTGTTAAAATCAGCGAGGAGGGAATTTTAGAAGCAGTTAAAGAATTGAAAAATAACAAGGCACCAGGTTTTGTCCAAGTATTGAATGACCATATTTCGCCAACTGCGTCTATATTTTTGCCTGTGTATACAAAATTATTTAATATGATTTTTGTTAAACCAATTTTCAAAAACACGGGTGGCCTTACGAAACCTGAAAACTACCGTCCTAAGGGTATCGGGGTCCGACAAAGTGAAAATTTATCTCCCCTTCTGTTTTCGCTCTACATAAATGATTTAAAAGAATTTCTTGTTGATAAAAATGTGCACGGGCTCTCTATTAATACAAATACCCCAAATACGGACGAAAATGAATTTTTACTTTATTTAAAACTTTTTATCTTATTATACGTAGACGATACAGTTATTGTATCTGAGTCTGCGAAATGTCTGCAACGTGCTCTTAATGAGTTTCATTCATATTGCATTCAATGGAAATTGAATGTCAATATCAATAAGACAAAAATTATCATTTTTTCCAAAGGTCCACCTGCAAAAAATACATTTTACTTTGATAACAAACTTATTGAAATCGTTAAAGAATTTAAATATTTGGGCGTAATTTTAACTCAGTCAGGATCATTTTGCAAGGCAATAAAACATTTATGCGAGCAAACCCAAAAAGCCATGTATGGGGCAATACGAAACATCAGACAATTCAATTTACCAGTAGAATGTCAGCTTGATTTATTTGATAAGGTTGTTGCATCAGTACTTTTGTATGGTTATGAGATTTGGGGTTTCGAAAATCTAGACATTGTTGAGCGTATCCATTTAAAATTTTTAAAACATATTTTCAATTTAAAAACTAGTACCCCAAGTTATATGGTTTATGGAGAAACTGGTCTTTTTCCTTTATATGTAACAGTGTATACAAGAATGATATCTTACTGGGGAAGGTTACTTTTAAATCCAGACAGTAAGATTGCTTGTATTTTATATAAGTATGTACATGATCAATTCTGTAATTAAAGTTATATGAACCCCAGGTTCTCTTGTATCAAAAATATTTTTGATCTCTGTGAACACTCTAATATATGGATTAATTGATTGATTATTTATTGCTTTCCGCCACACTCAACAATTTTTCAGTTATCTGGTGGCGTCCAGTTTTTGTTGGTGGAGGAGAGAACCCATATACAATGTACCTGGGAAGATTGATTGTTTGTTTTACGTCCCGTCGAGAATTTTACACTCATATTGAGACGTCACCAGCTGTAGGTGAAGTACCACAAATTTAGACCTATGCTTAGCGCTCAGGGCCGTAGCAGTGAGGGTTCTTTAACGTGCCTACGCCTACCGTGACACGGGACCTCCGTTATTAAGGTCATATCCGAAAGACCCGTGATTCTCACTTCTAAATGCCGAGCGTTTGGCGAAAGAGCAATCACTACCTATTTTTCGTCTTAGGTTTGACGCGGCCATGGCACGACCTCCCGGTTACGAAATATTTCTGCCTTTATGCAGATGTTGACCAGCACAAACACGAGAAATGGTTTCCATCTTTAATGTATCCAAATACGTGCATACGTGTGGTAAATAACTGTAATATATAGAAAGAAAAACTACTTACAATACATTCAGAATTACACTACTCATTCAAACAATAACATGAACAAGCATAAAAATGAATATAATCCAGAAAACGTAGTTTAAACATTTAAGAAATAATCTCAAATTTACTCTTATTAATATAAAGCTTCAAAAATATGATACTCTAATAAGCTGTGATTAGAAATATGAATGTACATAAGCTTAGCTGATATCGAGAAAATTCTGGCTATGAGTAAACATCACTTTTCAACAAAACAAATATCCTGAAAAACTTCATATTTCTCAATGCAATAGAAAGATATATTGCTAACAAAATGCAATACTTACACATAGTGCAGGGAGGTTTAATTCATTATAATAATAAAAATGTACAGCTGTGCTTGGAACAAGCAAATTTCGTGTGCAGGAACTGCAATAATTCTAAATAACAAACCAATAATGGTCAGAAAGAGACGGATCGCCTCGAATAGCAATACAGTCTAAGAGAGGTAACTCTGATTCCTATGTGAAAACATAACACGAAACGTACACTCTAACCACTGAGCTACCGCGACCGGTGTACCTGGGAAGAGATCACCGATCTTCCGCAAGTAAACTGGCAAACTTGCTCACATAACGCCGCGGCCGAGATTCGAACACGCGCCGACAGAGGTGAGAGGCTTTGTGATTTTGAGCCCGATGCTCTAACCACTCGGCCACGGAGGCCCCTTCTAATATATGGAATGAACAAACTTTTTTAAATATCAGTTGGTTAAAAACTACTGTTGAACGACGTCTTAAAGATCAATATATACGGAAATGGCAAAGTGAAATACGGGAGTCATCTAAGGGTCAAATATATGGGATTTTCAAAAGTGAATTTGGATTCTAAAAATATTTAAATATAGTACCTAAGAAGATTAGAACAATATTTATTAAATTCAGAACTGCAAATAACCATCTCCCAGATGAGACTGGACGATGGTGGTGTGGCACTCCAAAACAAGAAAGAATTTGCCACAACTGTAACATTGGTCAAATGTCTGACGAATACCACTATATCCTCGAATGTAAGTTTTTTGAAGAATGCAGAAAAAAATATCTTTGTAAAAAATACTGTCACAAACCAAACTTTTGCAGAATTATTGTCAACTTCTGACTCCAATATGCTTATCAAACTCTGTAGTTTTATATCTAAAATATGTAACTAAGTCTGTCCTCCATAACTCGTTTTATTTATACCTAAATTCACTCTGCTATTTTCACGTGTACCTTGCATGTTGTCTTTGTGTATATTATATATAGAACCTCGTGTACCACAATGTGGTGTGAGAGAATAAATTGAACTTGAACTTGGGACACTAAAAGTTTAAATTTTTGATAATGCAAGTTTAGTTTCATTGGTGGTTTGTACGAGTTCCTAGCTGGGATACAATACTCCTTTTTCTGTGTTTCACGTTCCTGTATGTTAGAGTTTGTAACATCACAAAAGGTAGTCTTTCTGTGATTTTGTTAGCCCCTATTAACAAAGCATTATTACTAACTTGAAACACGATCACTGTCCTATAAATCTCACGAGTAATGGTTAGAAACACACTAGTTTGTAAACTCTGACATGACAGCCTCCCCCCCCCCCCTCTCCCCCATCTACCGGGAGTAATAAAGGGGGGAGGGTCGCCACAAGTTTGCTAGATATTACTGTTATATAGATCTATGTGAAAAATTCAAGATTTGGCATCGGAAATGGCTAACTATTTTTGTTAATATATGACTTTCACATGCCCCTCCCCCCTCAATTCAGAAATCCTGGATCAGCCACTGGTCATATAAAAAATAAATTAATATAAATCATTTAAATGTAAACAGAATTACAGTATTAATTGGTTAATTATAAAGTCCCTGTTGAATTGATTATTTTTTTTTATCATTTTTCTTACCATTTATAAATGTTTAGACCAATCAATAAACAACAGGTCCAGCACAATCTCTATATTTAGCTATACAGCTTTGCTAAGCTATATAGCTTTATTAAGCTATTAGAAATAGCTTGATTTAACTTGTTTATATTGAATTAGATTGAATTTCTTAAGTGCAATGGCATAGTCAAAAAGTCGTACTTTTTTTTTTACATCTTTATATTTTGAACTAACCAAAACACTGTTCATAACAATACGTCGTTTTTTAAAAAGAATTTCCATGAAAAGAGAATTTCATTTTGTTGTTGACTGTCCAATACCCTGTGTGCATTAAAGCACAGATACATATGACGATTTTACAATGTGGGATCTGATTGTTAATCCATTGATTTTCAGTTACTTTTTTTCTATGCAGTAGATTGGATAACTGTTGCTTAACAACTTAATAATCACAAACATGTGACAATTTTGAATCAAATTTCTTCCTAAGAGACGTTAAGAATTTTTTTTTTGTTTCCATTGTGTTTTACGGAGTACAAGGATCAAATATGTTCAATTAATGGAATTCCATTCATATGCTTTTAGAAATGTATTTGATAAAAGATTTAGAATACTCAAATCAAGCTATTTTAGATAGCTTTATAAAGCTATATAGCTAAATATAGAGATTGTGCTGGACCAGTGCAATGTCCACGCAGTGGGCCCCGTAAGATAAAGTAGCCAACAGATTTCAACTTCCGTTTTCACAGGTTGCGAACACTACCCCTATAGTGAGATCTTCTCACTAAAACGCGATTATCCCTCTTTAGCGAGAGTAAATATATCCCGTACAACCGAGAAAAACACCCGAGGCGTAAATCTCCTCGTGTTTTAGGTGAAAAGAAGAAAAAGTGCTAAAATGTCTTAAACTACTGCAAATATATAAATCAAAACAAAAACCACTCACAGCATCCTGCCTTCATGCGCAGCAACATTGATAAAAAAAAAATGACTGTGTTGTCATCGAGACAAATTGCGCCGTGTTGAGTGTGTATCGCACTTAATCAGCATTGCACGGAATTTGCCATTACTTTCAATCTGAAGACCAAAAACACACGTTTATGGTAATGTTTATTTTCTCGTTAAACAGGGATAAGTGTTCCCAACCAGTTTAACTATGTTTACTTTTAAATAATCAGATTCATAGAAAAACAAAAACTAACAAACAAAAAGCAAACAACAACAAAAAAAAAACGACATTTTGATAACAAGCTATTCTTCCAATCATTTATCATAACGTTACCTGTAGTATTATACTTCTTTATGGCGTAGCAAGGTATCATTACACTTCCTGGTATGTTGAATGGCCTGTCTTATTAGAATGTCACCTGTTAACTGAAGGCAGGTTGTGAAATTTAGAGTTATCTCTCTTGTCACAGGATATTCATACGAGGTATCGCACTCGTAATTATTTTCATGTTACATACATTTGATTATTAGTATGCAGCTTTTACGACAGAGCTCTAGCTTGAATTGAAGTTAAAATAAATGTCACATTCACACTTTGATTTAGGTTTATTTCCTTTCAGTGCAATTAGTGCTATATAATATGTTTATTTACAATAGCAACAGTAAATAGAAGACAATACTTACTTGTGCTATGTTTGCAGAAGCACAAGATTCAGATGGATCAGTCTTTTGGGGGCTTTTTAGCCTTCCCTTTTTTGCTTTTCGCGCTGGATTCTGACGCTTCCTTAGTTTCTTCTTTTTCTTCCTCTGATGCAGTATCTTCATCAATATCACATGTGGCTTTGCCTGACGGGAATAAATTCTTTTCAAGCAGCAAAAGATTGATTAATAGGTTGATTATATATAATTTAACGTCCCGCGCTCGAGAATCTTTCACTCATATGGAGACGTCACCATTACCGGTGAAGGGCTGCAAGATTTAGGCCTATGCTCGGCGCTTATGGCCTTTGAGCAGGGAGGGATTTTTTAACTTGCCACACCTGCTGTGACACGGGGCCTCGGCTTTTGCGATCTCATCCGAAGGACCGCCCCATTTAGTCGCCTCTTACGACAAGCTAGGGGTGCTGAGGATCTATTCTAACAACCCGGATCCGCACGGGCAGCAAAAGAAAAAACCAGGAATATTGCAAATGCGCTAGCAAACATGTTCAGACACTTCATATCTCATTTAGAATTCACATGTACAAAACAATTTTTTCTTTATTATAATATAGGGCATTGATAACGTTCTAAAAAAAAAAAGTAAATTTGCTGTACATACTTGACCACCTTTCTTCCTTACACAGGCGACGCGCTTAATGTGGTCTTCGGGGTAACCAAATTGTTCCATCACCCAATTCTCCTGTCAGTCCTCGGTCGAGTTTTATCTCCAGACTTCTTATTGGTTATCTTCCCTACACTTGTTTACATAGAGTCAACCCAGACCTTCAGCTGCTCTACTGTATATATAGGGTTCACACTGGGTGCTTTCTTTTCGAGCAATAACGTCTTTACTTTTATGTCTTTATACTCTTTCAGCCGCTTATTGTACAATATCTCGTGTTCTCTGTACCACTCTGCCACATCTTCTTCCTGCTTTCTCTTCATCTGTGTATTGTTATCTTTCTCATCTACATCAGCCACCACTGCATCACTGGATGCCGCCTCATAGAGAGGGTCTTCTGGAGAGGGTCCCCCATAATATCTTGTGTCTCTGGTTGGCTATTATTTGTCATCTGGTTAAGATGAATTAGCTCTGGATATTTCTGAATCAACCGTCGATGTGGTGGTTTGGCGACTCATCTATTGCATTTTGTATAGCAACCCTGCCTCTATTATTGACCCCCTTTTTAGGCGGCATGATGACTGCATTAGAAATATAGTACTCTTGGTCAAACGTTGAAGACAGAATGACTGCTGGAGATGTCATTCGTGTTCTACCGAGATTACCGGAAGCATTGCCGTGTACATCCCTATATTAACCGTACTAAATCCGGCAGCTCCGTGAACACGCTATGTTGAGACTGTCCGGGAACAATCTGTGTACAATATGTAGACATCCGTGCTCGTCCGTAGAAAATATTCGTACACGGATGAGCCCGGTCTTTACACAGTCACTTCGATGGCTACACGATTCCCCCGGTTAATACAAGGGGGCACACGAAACCAACACGGATGATTTTCGTCCAGGACGATCCGGGGGGAAAATTAAACATGTTTAATTTTTTACGCGGCATGCCGGACGACGCCAGATGCTTACGCGGTCAGTACACGGTTTATTACGGTTTTTCACGAACCATCATGGATTCATGGTCCCGGATGATCCGGCGTCTCATCCGTGAATGTGTGAAAGGCGCTTAAGTTAACGAACTGTAGTCGTAATTCCCATAGAAAATACAAATCAGAGAGATAGCCAAATACGGATCCCTGGACTTACCAGAGGTGGAATCAGGTGCCCAGGAGGAGTAAGCATCCCCAGTCCACCGGTCACACCCCCTGTGAGCCCTACATCTCGATCAGGTAACGGAACAATCCGTAGTCAGAATCAGTGTGCCAAGAACGGCCTAACAATTGGTATAAAACACGTCAGACAGCATTTGACCTAATGAAAAGTTATACTGGCAAACTAGATCGTTATAACGACCATAAAATTTGCGAAACGCTGACTTTAGATGAGACTGTATAAAGCCCTGTAACATCAACTTCTTTGTCAGTAGCCTCCTTCGATTTAAAAACTGATCATATGCAGAACAAGCTCTTGCGTATCGAATCAGTTGGGAGATATAAACACCATAATCAGGTGATGATTGAATATTGCCACTTAAATAAGGGAAGTTGACGATGGAGAAATTGAAATCATCCCATTTGTCATAAAGTTTAGTTGTTAGTTTTCCGCCAGCAGCTATTTTCAGTAAAATATCTAAGTACGAAGCAGATGTGAAAGACTCTGTGGTGTCTTTTATTTCAAGTTCACTGGGATATATTGAATCGACATATGAATGAAATTGATCATTAATAGGTAAAACGTTGTCGGTATATCTAAATGTTGAATATATTCAAAATCAACTTCAGAGAATATATTGCAACAATTATGAACTAGATGCTGTCAAGTTATGAAATCGGCTTTGGGAAGATCCCAGAACACTTGTCCAACAGAATACGCAATGCAACGTGACATATGCAACAAAATAGATATGGATAGAGCATAATTACGAAGACTTGCGTGTGGGTATTGACTGTTTTAGGACAGCACTATTTTTTTCTTTCTTTCTTTCTTTTTTTTTTTTTTTTTTTTTTTTTGCTTTTGTAGAATATAATTTTCTCCACCTTTCGTTCATCCCTTTCTGTCGTCATCTGCTAATGAGTTTTCGTTTTCTTTTGACGACTGGATTGTGTGTGTGACTATGAAGCGGAGCCTATAACAGTCGAATTTTGTTGGGTATGTAAATCTGGAAAAATGCTCTCATGAAAGTCCTCTGTCTTTCGCGAATTTAAGGATCTATTGAATTGGACAGAACAAAAGCAGACCTTTGTAATTTTAACAAACGGTAGCATGCAACTTTCCCTTTCGAAATATTTCAAATATTAAATACAGTCCATCCTTGTTATCTCGAACTCGATGTGTCCGAGAAAAAACTTTGAGATATCCGAATATTCGAGATATCGAGGGTATAATACTTAAAGAATAAGTCGTTGGGACTTCCAAATCACTTCGACATATCCATGGTATTCGAGATATTGGTGTTCGAGATATCGAAGTTTAACTGTATGTTATAATATCCTCCCCTGGGGCCCTACAAAGGAGTGGAAGAGTCACAATCTCTGCTTTTGGCCATTGTACATTTTTACGCTATGGCTGTGGAAAGAATAAATGTATCTTAACTTCAAACGTTAGAACGAACGCGTAGGAATACACCATCTGAAATAAATAATCTGGAAAATGTTTGTAAAACTTAAGAGGCTAAAAAAGTGAACGTAACAGTCTTTGAAAACTTGCACGAATACTGAGTCTCGTCAAGATGCTCACGCCTGATAAAGAATTTGGTTGCTAATTAATACTTAGTGCAGTGAGACAACGTAATCGTAGTGGTAGATCCCATCAGAAAAAGAGTAAACAAAAGTTCTTTTGAACTGCTTATTAACCACTCACGGGGCTTGACTATTGACTACTTGTATTAGATTGGAATTATAATTATTATAGAAAATACGTTAGTGCGTTATTACTTTAGTAAATACACCATTTCTATAGTGAACACGAACCACCAATCATTTACAATCAATATTTAACTATAATATTTATTATGACTATATTGCTCGGTAAATAATTACTATATGTGTATCAAATATTATGGTAAGTTATTGTATTCTAAATACTTCGTCAAATTACAACTATAGCAGAAATTCTGGACATTCAGTACTATTGGCTCCGTGGGGATCCGGGTTGTTAGAATAGAGTCTCGGTACCCCTTGCTTGTCGTAAGAGGCGACTAAATGGGGCGGTTCTTCGGATTCTCGAGCGGGACGTTAAACAATAAATAATCAATCAATCAACCAGTACCATTGTAAATACTTTGGTGTGTTGTTACTACAATAAATTCATTAGTAAATTATTACTACTGTAAATACTATGGTAATTTGAAGTTCTTATCTATCTGAAATTCTTCATAGGTTTTTTTTCAGGGTGTAACGAAAGTCCACACTCAACTATTATATGAATTTGAATATATATATACACACATTACTTTTTATCAAAGGGCTTAAACTAAAATCACAGAGTGAAAAGAAAATTCAATTTACTTTGATTAATAATTATAAGTGAATGATTACAATTTCAGGCTTACTTCACAGTCAGGTAGGAATGCAAGTGCTTGGAATTTTTTTTTATCTTAATTCTAATCTAGAAGGAATTTTCTACCGTTACAGCATTTTACAACTCATTTTAAAATGACAGCAAATAAATTCAAAAATGCAAAGCATGTGTATACATTTAATGTATATGAAGATCAAATATTTGTTAAATGCCACACTGTATAATACAATTTGTTGCCGACCATCTGTGCTTTTGATATTGATTTAAAACTGTGTCCAATATCACTATGAATTTATGTCAGTAACAATGCATGTATATTGCATGTACATGTAGCAAGTGCCGCTCTATATTTAGATACAAAACTGCAAGCAGTGAGTTGCTGTCGAATTGTTAGATCTCATAGTTTTTATTTTATTTGTCTCAAATATTGGCATGGGATTGAGAGTGTGTATGCCCTATCTTAGGTGGGGTGGGGGTGTTTTCAGGATTTGCTGCATTTGCTAGAACCATAGAAGTCTCTACTTTTTTGTCTTCAAACCGGGTACCCTGGGAATCATTGCGGCGGCATATTCTTCGATTTCTAGTCCCGGGCAGTCACTAATCCAGGGTCCTTTTTTCTTTTTTTAATTATTATTTTTGGTCTATTTCCTTTCTCCAGACATTCTGGCGACCAATGTTCCATTTCTCCGTCAGAGCTCAGGATGCTGGCTCTGCTCCCTCCTCCGGTTTTCTTTCTTATTTAGAACTGTGTTCATCTCATCATGATTTTGTTTGCAATTCCATCTGAAGCAGTAACGATGACAAAATCATAGTAGCTCACGTGCTCATGTGATGCTTTCTCGCAACGCAGAGGATTCTATAGCATCGGTTCGACCCCCCCCCCCCCCCCCCCCCCCCAGTCATCATCATTATAGGTATTCATCTAGATAAGAGGGCTATCTCAATGGATATCTTCAGTCCATGGCCTCTTTCTTTGTTTCATGTTTATGTTCTAAAATAAAAACTGTAAACCTAAGAGGATATTTTACACCGTTTTTATGAGTAGTACACGGCAGTGCTGCTTTCTCGAGGTGAACTTAACTGAGCGCACAGTGCACTGTAGTCAAAAATTGAATTGTATTAATGCAACAACAGCGGTCCTGATAGCTGGATCTAACAACAATGTTCCTTATAACTGGGATAAACAACAGCAATCCCTATAGCCGGGATAAACAACAGCGGTCCCTATAGCCGGGATAAACAACAGCGGTCCCTATAGCTGGGATAAACAACAGTGTTCTTTATAGCCGGGATAAACAACAGCGGTCTCTATAGCCGGGATAAACAACAGCGGTCCCTATAGCCGTGATAAACAACAGCGTTCCCTATAGCTGGGATAAACAACAGCGTTCCCTATAGCCGTGATAAACAACAGCGGTCCCTATAGCCGTGATAAACAACAGCGGTCCCTATAGCCGTGATAAACAACAGCGTTCCCTATAGCCGGGATAAACAACAGTGTTCTTTATAGCCGGGATAAACAACAGCGGTCTCTATAGCCGGGATAAACAACAGCGGTCCCTATAGCCGTGATAAACAACAGCGTTCCCTATAGCTGGGATAAACAACAGCGTTCCCTATAGCCGTGATAAACAACAGCGGTCCCTATAGCCGTGATAAACAACAGCGTTCCCTATAGCTGGGATAAACAACAGCGTTCCCTATAGCCGTGATAAACAACAGCTTTCCCTATAGCTGGGATAAACAACAGTGTTCTTTATAGCCGAATAAACAACAGCGTTCCCTATAGCTGGGATAAACAACAGCGTTCCCTATAGCCGGGATAAACAACAGCGTTCCCTATAGCCGGGATAAACAACAGCGTTCCCTATAGCCGGGATAAACAACAGCGTTCCCTATAGCCGGGATAAACAAGAGTGTTCTTTATATCCGGATAAACAACAGTGGTCCCGATAGCCAGGTCTGAGGACAACAGCGGTTTCAATATCCGGGACAAACAACAGCGGTGTCCATTGGTTATAACAGATTAAGTATCTTGAAATAAATTAAGGAAACTTAAAAAAAATGTGGGTTTATTTTATTAACGACAATGGATTTCCATTTTCCGAGAAACTGAATGATAGAATGTAACCCGATACCCATGCCCCCCCCCCCCCCCCCCCCCCCCCCCCGACGTCAATCAGTGCGCCCATAAATAAGTAATCTTCAATCTATGTTTTAGAAAATGAATACAATATTAATGAATGATTTTAAACTTAACATACTGGAAGGCGTTATACAGATATTCTAAACCCTGTAACACAAAACTCTATATCCTTACGACGAAATGCCTAATCACATCCTAGTACACCTTTCTCGTGAACAAGAACAATCTTGCTATTCATATAATATCAGGTTTATTCGGATTCATTAATTCAAGAATCATTTGGTTTTGCAGAAGTCGTGCCGTTAATGCCGTGGTCGATTTGAAGATCGCCGTTTGTTTGATTTGTATTCTGGATGACTGTATCATTCAAAAGGACTGGAGAGTTGTTGAACTCCATTCCATCTGTAGCCAAAGTGCCGTTTCCAGTTGTGTTAGTCTCGTTACTAACTGGAAAAAAGAAATCCAAACTTAAAAACGACTTTTTTGAATTTATCATTTCATAAATTAATGTATACCGATATCTCACTTAATTTAATTGTCATGCATATACATATTTCTAACCCCTTGCATATCGTAAGAGGCGACTAAATGGGACGGTCCTTCAAGTGAGGCCGCCTCAAAAACCGAGGCCCCGTGTCACAGCAGGTGTGGCACGATAAAGATCCCTCCCTGCTCAGAGGCCGTCAGCGCCGAAAATAGGCCTAAATTTTGCAGCCCTTCACCGTTAATGGTGACATTTCCAAATGAGTTAAAAATAAACAATATCCAACCAACCAAGAACACACACACACACCAAATAATCATTCAAAATTCGATCCCCCGACTAGTATTTAAGACAATACCTTCACAAGGGATGGTGTTGCATGGTGCACTGTATGATAAAATTGATGTCCCAGTACAACTCTGTCCGCCATGTTCTGGTTCGGGGCTGTTACATTCCCTGTATCTATATCTGGTTTGTTCACCACCCCCACAAATCTCTGTACAGTTACCAAAACTACTCCAGGGACCATAATTGCTCCATCCGCCGTCCACTTTGTACATAAGATATGATAAGCGTTCGTTTATCATTGAATTAAAAATATCAATTATAGAATTAAAAATGTTGAATTCCTCGGTAAGCACATAGAATAGAATGAAATGTTACCTGGACAATATCGCATAATAACGCACTTTTCCTTCTGTTTATGCAATCTATCACCTTGGCACTTCTTTCCGTCCATCAGAGGAGGGGGGTTGTTACAGTAGCGCTTTCTAGTTTTGGTGCGTGTCCCTTCTCCGCAGCTTGTGCTACACGTCCCCCATTTTCCCCAAGACTGCCACGACCCCCAATTCCCATCCACTGTTGTTTAAAGCAAAAAGACATTACTACGACAGTATTGCTCTGACTACGACAGTGTTGCTCTGACTACGACAGTGTTGCTCTGACTACGACAGTGTTGCTCTGAACAAAATTGGCATAATTTGCCTGGTCGTGTACAGTGTAGAAGCAGTGTACTAAGTTTCTCACCTGGGCAATCTCTGAGTGTACAAGGCTGGATATCCTTCTTGGAGTTGGATCCAGAACAATACGCGCCATTATTTTTCGGGGTTGGATTAGCACACTGTCGGACACTATATCTAGTTCTGTTTGCTTCTCCACAGGTCTTATCACATGACCCCCACATCCCCCACGCCTGCCATGAACTCCAACCACCATTCACTGAATAGGCAATGATATATTATACAGGGCAACCATTAACTGTTTTTTTTTACATTTTTATACCCATTTCCTGGGAATGCATGAAAGAAAGAACTCTAGACTCATTATTGTAATATATAGATCTATAAATATGAATATACATACCTCTACATGTTCGTGTACAGATGGAGTTGTGTGCCGAGGACGTGTACCTAGTGTTGATATCAAAAATCATCAAATCAAGCTTGCATCGTGGCAAACTATATATATATATATGTGTGTGTGTGTGTGTGTGTGTGTGTGTGTGTGTGTGTGTGTGTGTGTGTGTGTGTGTGTGTATTAGGGAGGGAAAGGATTAATCGGTTACTCGGTTGAAAAAACGCTGACCGGTTGGAAAACTTGTAACCGATTATCCGGATTATATTTCTTGAAGACAAGAATTGTCCAGAATAAATGTTATAAACGTAAAATAAACAATCAATAGAAATGAGAACTTATACAATGCAAATGGTTAAAATGGAAAATATACAGTACAATGGGGAAAATATGCATGCATGACCATGATAATTATTTTCATAATTGATATTTACATACTCTCCGTGGCCGAGTGGTTAGAGCTTCGCACTCAAAACCACAAGGCCTGTCACCTCTAGTCGGCGCGGGTTCGAATCTCGCTCGCGCAGATATATGTGAGAAAGTTTGCCAGTTTACTTGCGGAAGGTCGGTGGTATCTTCCAGGGTGCATTGTATCTGGGTTCTCTCCTCCACCAATAAAAACTGGACGCCACCAGATAACTGAAAAATTGTTGAGTGTGGCGGAAAACAGCAAACAACCAATCAACATACATGATATTTACAAACATGATATTTACATACATGGTGTTTACATACATGATATTTACATACATGGTGTTTACATACATGATATTTGCATAATTAATATACACATACTTCTATGATGATATTATTCGTATATTATATGAAAAGGAATAGATACCTTGGTCTGGCACATCGGAGCCAGTGCCAAAACCCACAAGGAACATTCACATAGTATTTGACACTGGCATACTTGGTACACGAGTAGTAGTCCATACCGCTGTGGATATTGCAGCTGTTAATGACATAATATATATATAGAGAGAGAGACAGACAGACAGATAGATAGACAAACAGAGAGAGAGAGAGAGGCTAGAGGTGAACTGTGCTATAGGTACAGTCATATGATGTCATTATTCTACAGTAATGATAGGTGCAAAGGGTAGAACACATGAAAAGGCGAAGAGAACGAACAGTGATCAATCTCATCATTCCTATATGAAATACAAATAAGAGAGTTGGGCAAACATGGATCCCTGGATATAGCAAAGGTGGGATGATAGAAAACTACCACGTCATCATAGTTATCAGTTTACAATCAATTCCGAAACATACGAACAAGTATGATAACGTAGCATATTTGATGGATATGACGCACGTGTCCACGCATTTTAAAGTCCGTTTAAAATCTTATTAAAGGTGATATGAATTATCTACGAGGAAAATCAAACTAAATGTTAATTACCCTACTATGTAGTTTTCTGATAAAATTCTCTTTACTTTCTAAACCTATGAGCATGATATATAGTTAGAAAAACAATCAATTCCATATATAAATAAAAAAAAATGAATTGATTTCTGTACCTGTATGTAAATGCCCGACTTCTATTGCAGTGACTGCGTTCGTTTTGTTTTAATGAGAGTTAGACTTCCTTATTAAATCTGCACAGCATTCGAGACATGACATTAGGATAACTGGAAATTTTAGGTTATAGAATATCCCCCAAAACGTTTTAAAGAATTTTGTAAAACGCTTTGTAAATTTTCAACTATTGCTAAAATCTCATATTTACCACAAAATTTTCTTATGAAACCATCTTTATTTTAGTATTATTCACCAATCTTTACTTTAAAATTCAACATTTGAAATCCTTCCAAAATGTCTTTTTATTTGTGCATTTCATATATTGATAATCAATATACATTGTAATAGAAAATCCAACGTAAAGGATTCATTTGTAAAGTTTGTCCCAACGTCATAGGCTATCCACGATTTTGGACACATCAAATGAAGTAAGAATTTGTTGTATTCACCTGGGATTTTCTATTTGATCAAACAAATTTAATGTAAATTGGTCATTGATGCACACAACTTTGAAAGGTTTTAATTTTTAGTAATGTTTTTCCATTGAATTTTCAAGTAAAACAAAATTGTGAATGATACCAAAATACAGGTAATTTTAGAGGAAATTCTTGAGGTAAATATGGGTTTTCAGAATATTTAAATGTTTACAAATAGTTTTATAAAATTTTATGAGTATTTTTGGGGTGTCCTATGTCCGTAATGCAGTCATATATGTGCATTACAAATTTATATATTTATTCTTTTTATTGCTATTTCATGGTGAAACATACGGATTACAGTGAAATATGTACGTTGTATTTAAACATAATAAATCGTTACCGGGTTTTTTTTATATAAAGAAATCGCCTTTTATATACGAACACGTAATTCTTAAAATGTTGCAAATCATAGTTCTTCTTTCATTTCATTGTGAAGAATGCTCGTTACGCCACCATGGTGATGCATCTTGCATCCTTAAATATTGATATTTTGTGATTTTAAAATATATTGTTAAATATAGACAATCATCTACTATTAGCGATTTGTGATATTAGTCTAGGCTGTTACATTGCCTTACAGATGAAGACTACAAAAAGTTCTGAAAATACATTTTTTTTTTAATCCAGTGGTGTAATAATACCAAGTCTTATTTATATACAATTTGTATTTATCTACAATTTGTATTTATCTACAAGTCGTATTCATCTACAAGTTGCATTTACATATAAGTCGTATTTATCTACAAGTCGTATTTCTCTACAAGTCGTATTTATATACAGGTCGTATTTGTCTACAAATCGTATTTATATAGAAGTCGTATCTATCTATAAGTCGTAGTCATCTATCTGTTTACTCTTGTGGTTTTCGTACCAGCTTGAGTTTCACACTGAATAACACATAAACGAAAGAAGACTATATAGCAAAAATATTACCTCGCTTCACTATAACCAAACCATACACAGAGTACGACAATCAGCGGCAGTGCCGTACGAAAAGCAGCCATGACGGTACAATCTGCCGGCGAGTGTTTCTCGCATTGTTATATAGACAACATCTACACATTTTAAATCTGTCACTTATACATCCCCTGTCTGTGTCACATGTTCAAGAACTCAGTGCTGTAATTATTACCAATCGCTATCTTTTAATTTACAATTGCCTGTATCAACATGACTTTAGAATTAATAAACATTGAATCTATGGTATCAAACTTTCGAGAGACATCGGTAAATAAAACCAAAATTTATGCCTTATCGTCCACATCGTTTCCTCCAAATCCTTCAGAGACATCTGTTATACAGGTACTGATCCATTATTGATTGTACTCATGTTGCGAGGCTAAATTGTATTGACTAATTTCAAACTTTGACTACTAGTATTCATAGCATTACTCCTATACACAATATTTGTTGAGGTAAGTTGACTTGGAACACTAACAATTAAAAAAAGATGTATTTATGAAAAAACTGATGCCCTCGTACGGCAGCAAATTATAGCACTTAAAGAAAGGTATTTTCACAAGTATATCAACGCCCTATCATTATCCAATCAAACGATATAGCTACTTGTAGGTGAATGTTTTTTTCTCTCAAGGGTATGTAATACCCAAAGGTCAAGGTCATGAGGTCTAAAAGTTTGATACTTGAATAAAGGTTTTATCACAAGAAACACTCTTGTGGAATATAAAAGCTCTATTCAAAAGTTAAGGCCAAATTCAACGTTTTTGCGGACAAACAGACTAACAGACAGACCAAAATCGATATGTCTTCGAAACAACATTTATGGGGACATAAAACAAACGTATAAACTAGTATTTATTATGCCCTGATGCCAGTGATGTCCAATATGTTCGTTTACGTACATGTAAACTCTGTTACAATCACAGTACATATGTACTATGAACTGAAAGTATTTTTAATCAATAATCTTATTCTTTAGGCTAATTGTCATTTAAAGTTGAGTAAGATGAAATACGCAGAACATGATATGTATTAGCAAAATAATATAGATAAAAACAAATAATGCAATCTGCAAAATAATAAAGATCTATATGTGTGATAGCGGATTGTCTCTTTTGTTAGGATCTGCTAGGGAGTACGGTGGCGGAGACAGACCGTCACGTGGTGAATATGGCGGTGGAGAGGGTCCGTCTGAGGGCGAGTAATTTGAATTGTCGATCCCTGAAATTGACAAATAACGTATACTGCTTCACATGCATTCTTCAACTTCAAATTTTAATATAGAAGTAATTGATATTCTGATTACAGTTAAATAAATATTTTGAGCGTTCGTAGTATCATGAACATATTCTTGCTTCTCGGATTCAGATCGGACTATTTTGGTCAGGAGATGGCAAAACTTCTTTATATTTTGATATGGACGGTGAATAATTCTAGCATACAGTTGAAACATAAACCAGCATGCAATGCCTTTTCAAAACTTGACAATTGCGGAGACGCTCTACAACTGCAATTTAGCCATCTTAAATGGTATATGAAAATATATATCTCATAGCTTTTTTTATATCAGCTTCTGATTGACATGAATGAAATATTCTATGGAAATTTTCATCTTCTTTGCGTGCTCGCGATTGTACGTAAAATTCCTTTAGTATTAGTCTTACAGGAATTTATCCTACTTCAAAATACAGTGAAATCTGACTAATCCGACTTTATCTGCGATATCTATTTTTTTTTCGACCTATACAGCTGTTGGAATAAACAGTATAAAACAATAAAAATATTAGATTGGGAATGAAATAAGGATCGAATGCTCGGTGACACGGATTACACCGGTGTCGGATTAAGCAGTTTCCACTATAATGATATTTATTTTCACTCTATACCTGAAAGACTATAAATAGAAGATGACCTATGTCGACGACCCCCACTAGAACGTCGCCTCCTCGCTAGAACACAGAACGCCACGATTAGAATCCATAGTAATGTACAAGCGGAGATCAGCCCTACTCCATCTGAAATTGACACATGTAGATATTGACTGTAATCTTATATATATCATGTCACATATACAACACATGAAAGCAATATGTCTAGATACTTGATACAATTAACAACACGTATAAAAATGTTTGTGGTGGTTATCTATCTATGACTCCTCAATTTCATTACTTTAGTTTCTTCGCTAACTTTAAATTCGATATTCTGCGTATGATCAGTTTTTAAGTCGAGATAGGCTACTAACTAATAAATTGATGTTACAGGGGTTTCAACAATCTTGTTTTAAAGTTAACTTTTCGCAAACCCTATGGTCGTTATAACGATCTACTTTTACCAATGCAATCTGTCATTTGCGTCCATTGTTGTCGGACGTGTTTGATACCAATTGTTCGGCCGTTCTTAGCACACTGATTCTGACTACGGATTGCTCTCTTTTCCTGATCAAAATATAGGGCTCACGGCAAATTTGACCGGTCAACAGGGTACGTTTGCTCCTCCTGGGCGCCTGGCCCCCAACACTGGTATGCCCTGTTTCCCCAACTCTCTACTTTGTGTTCCTTACAGGGGTTAGGGATTGATCATGTTTGTTATCTTCACTTTTCTTCATAGTCAATGTCCCATTATTAAGCTGCTAGATCGATGTACCCTTGCACAGAACAGTACGAAACGTTTCCTGTACGGATGGTTGATCTGTACCACAATGTATAATGTATCCTTATTTTGCAGACACAAATTTAAATTTTAAATGGCACATTTTACCCAGAGAACACTTGAAATATGGTATATATATATATATATATATATATATATATATATATATATAGATAGATAGATAGATAGATAGATAGATAGATAGATAGATAGATAGATAGATAGATTGATTGATTGATTGATTGATTGAGGTTGAGGTTTTACGCAATATTGCAGCCATTTTACTGCAGTTAACCAACTGAAATAAGTTGAAGTTTCCCTGACGGCCCCCAGTGAGCCTACTCTTTTCCAAGGGGGTTATAATCCTTGACACGGGCCACCATTTAACGTCCATATATATATATATATATATATATATATATATATATATATATATATATATAATCATCATGATCATCAGCTTTGATTGATAACCATACACTTTTAAAACTTAGAAAACAATTTTTGTTTACACAACAATAATTAACTCCGTATAATGAGCTTGTCATAACGTGTAACCATAATCTTTGTGAAACCATTTTAACACATTAGACAGTAGATTTTAATCACTAAAAGTAAAAATCAGATTTTGTTGGACAATTGTGAAACAGTCCCTTTAAATCCATGTCTCCTACTGTAGAAAGAGCAATAACGAAATAACTATAGCTTACTGTAACTTCTACTGATGTTAAACGAAAATATTTCAGGCATTTCTTTCGTTTTAAACTATCTAGAAAAATAGTTTCTTTACCAGGAAATCGCAGCATTATTTTCACATGTTAAAATAAACCAGAAGATGCATCAACAAAGCCTCTCTTTGGTTCATGAAGAGACCATGCGTGTAATGGATCAACGTAACAGAAACTTTTCTTACAGTATGTGGTATTTTTAGCGTAGACTCTCAATGTAAAGCTGGTCGTATTCGCTCGCCAGGCATAAACGTCGTGCATTTTAACTTCTATGTCCAATTTAGTGCCTGCATCATTACAGTGAGTGTTGGGATGCACGTCATTGCAAAGTACTCTCTGAAGAAAAATCAGCATGATTTGATTATAGCTTAACTTTATTTGGCCTAAGGAGTGGAGCGCGCGCATTACTTATTTGTAAATCATACCTTACAACTCGCACTCTCACCTGTACTGACTGACACTTTTGTCTGTACAAGTACCTTAAGCATACCTATCTAGGGTTTATTAAGATGACATGCATTGATATGTATGCATTGATATGTATGCATGCCTTGTTGACATAACAATATAATTATATACATATATATATATATATATATATATATATATATATATATATATATATATATATATCTGTGTATGTGTGTCTGTGTGTGTGTTCTGGTTCATATATGTGCGTTCTACTACTATATCTTTTGATAAACATTTTTATGTTTACTAGATTAGTATCTACATGCCTTTTCACACACGTTATGTCACACATATCGCCACTTCAATACATCATACATAGCGAAAAACCTTGATGTACTCCGTAACAGACATCGTAATTCTAACACAAGACATAGTGAAAAACCTTGATGTACTCCGTAACAGACATCGTAATTCTAACACAACAAGACAAAGTGAAAAACCTTGATGTACTCCGTAACAAACATAGATATTCTAAAACATCATCACATAGTGACAAACCTTGACATCGTTGTATTTCAGGTAGAGTTCTGAGGCACAATCTTGCATGTTCCAGACAACGGGTTTGACACATATCTTGTAGTCATCGATAGAGAAGATGTTGTGACCTTCAGCATAGAATCCCAGTCCACAACCCCCGATTGCGTAGCCATGCCACACTATTTCATATGTCTTAAACTGATTGATCTGATACGATTTATAATACACACACTCATTTTTGTCTACATCAACTGTAAAAAGAAAAATAACACACCAAGCAGGCAACATAAGGTTCTTCAGGTAGGATAATTCAGTGCAAATTAGGTCAAGCGTAACAAAACTAAAACTTGATCTGTAACAATTTAAGACAAATCCATGTATAAAATTCCAGTTGAATGTCTTCAGCCAGTGCGGAGAAAAGTCTGGAAAACCTCGAGCGGAATGACAGACAGACGGACAGACCGAGAGTAAACTAAGTCCCCATCAGCAAGGCCGATAGGGGACTAAAAATCTCCATGAAATAAACTGAATATCATATAATTTTAGGTTAAATTATTACGAAACGTTAGCATAGAATACCGGACATCGTTTGTAAAATACAAAATTGTAATCTATTAATAAACCAGACAACTTAGCAACTTGAGAGATATGTGATTAGTGAACAGGACATGATGATACATCAAGAGGAGATTGTGAGGTGAAAACAAATTGGCACACGTTTTGAAAATCATTTCGTAATATAATCCACTTTTGATTTAAGAGTACAACAAAAGTCCTTAAATTCACATTGAAATCGAAATAGTGGTCAGTATGGTTAGTTGTACTCACTTTAGCATAAACAGCTTTGTGTATGTGTATCTAAGTCAATACATGTTCTTTTGCCAGCATGATTATTTATCATACATGTGTGAATGACCGTACCAACAGTAGTCAAATATTTATCGAATATATTTGTGTGCTATACAATACTGATATAAATCTACACCCAGTGGTGACAGATAAACAAAATCATTATGATAGTGGAAGAACTCGCTAAGTAACAGAAATTTTGATAATATTCAGCTGCTAAAAAGACGCCAGAGTACTTTCTGCGACAAGAAATGCCCGTGTATATTAAGGGATAATTATAGGGAAATATAACGAACTAAAGTACAACTCACTGACTGCGAAAATCATTGGTAAATAATCATTAATGTTGAACAAAACATCTACTGTTAGTTATCACCACAATTTCCCTTACATTCTTTCTACTTACTTGTATAGGAACTAGAAGAAACATAATTCACACAAAATAAGGAGATCAGAGCTGAATATCCATATATCATCCACACCATCCTCCTACAAATACACTGGAAATTAATGGAAGATATGTCAACATAGATAGAAAATTAGCAAACTAATCTTCACACAGATATCAAATTAATGGAACCATCTTAACTTTAGAGTAAAAGTAACGGGATTATGTTAGCATGAATAAAACAATTAGCTATTATTGGAGGCAAATCTACGCGGGTCCAACGGTTAATGATGTTCAATTGTTACATTGTACAGATAAATCACAGTATTACTCAAATGCCCCCTGCCCCCGGGCACCAGTTCCCACATCTGGTGCTTCCAAGGGTACGTGTTTGTCCTACTCTCGCATTTGTATCCTTGATAGGAATTTGAGATTGATCACTGATTGTTATCTTCACCTTTCCAATCTAACATACTCTAAATTAACTAATCAATTTATTTGTTTGTTTTACGTTCATTCGAGAATTTTTCACTCATATTGCGAAGTCACCAGTTGTAGGTGAAGTACCACAAATTATGACCTATCCTTAGCGCCCAGGACCGTTGCAGTACGAGTTCCTTAACGTGCCAACGCCTTTTCCCATACGAATCTCCATTTTTAAGGTCATATACGAAAGACCACGACTCTCACCGAGGGTTTGGTAAAGGAACAATCACTACATGCCATGTACCTATGTTGACAATTTAGTTTCAATATGCTACATGCATTAGCTATATGATCGTACGATATTGCTAACAGGTGCTTGGAGGGGGAGTAGCACATCTTCACACGCATTCACATCTGTCCCGGATTATTTAATCTTCATCAACAAAATTTATACAATTTTACTTATCGTCTCTTTAACAAAAGGTAATATCCGATAAACCACGCGCATGTTCATTTACATATTCCTCGCACGTGCAGATATATCACTGTCTGAATATTTAATTTTACATCTCCTGGGAAATATTCATATATTAAAAAAAAACCAACTAAAGTTGAATTGACACTAAATATACAATCTCGGATCAATCATAGATATATCACACAGTGGCAACTAACTACTTCGGATAAAATCAGCTAGTTAAGATATTCTTAAATGTGTTCACCGTTTATATTTTTCTTAAAACATACAGAAACTAACCTACTGTATGTCGCTGTCTTTATTTCATCGGAGGAACATCCTAAGTACATGTGGTATGTATCCAGCATGTACTGTTACAGGTAGGTACTATATATTGTGATAGTATGTGATACCTGGGAGACTGATAAGATAATGTTTTATCATTGCAGGGATAGATGAAAATATCTTATAATGGTTATTTATAGATCAATTTATTTAAAATAGTCAGTTTTAATGAATGTTTGGTGACGTTTCAAAACGCTGTACCATGGCAATCAATTCACCACGCTTTCATAAACTTTTTTTTCGAAATGTGCAGACCCCTGTACCATTTCAAAAATGATGTAATAAAGGTGTACGTTTATGTATAAATGACGCCTTTATTGAGTTTTTAGTGTATAGATTTATACTTACACATTTCACAGAGCGATATACTACTGACGGATGAGTTGATGTTACAGGGATCTCAACAGTCTCGTTTAAAATCAGCATTTCGCAAATTCCATGGCCGTTGTAGTGGTTTTGTTTGCATTATATACGCCCTGTTATGAAGTCGACTACTGCATGACGTGTTTCATAACAATTGTAACGCATTTCTTCGGGTGATGATATGGATTACGGATTGGTCCGTTTACCTAATCGGGATATAAATCCCATGGTGGTGGTAGTGGTGATGGTAGTGGTGATGGTAGTGGTGATGTTTGGGGGGAGCTTGCTTTTCCAGCCGTTGGTGTTTTTACTGGTATGTGTTCGCCCTTCTCTAAATTTTCTATTTTATGTAGGAATTTTATTCCAATTTAAATCCATGGTCCGTATTTAAAAAAAACATTCAAATCTCCCACCCCCACCACCCAATTCCGTCATTGATTTGACGAATCTTACTTCCTCACCACCCAGGGATGTTTGCATATTTTTATGACTAATCCTGGTCCTGCTTATCTTGAGAATGATATTTAAATAATACGTTTATGCAAAAGTCCGATCTCCTATTGAAGCCCCCTTTTGATACCCCTTGACCGGGATTTGAATAATCTTAACTCTGCTACTCCTAAAGAGATTTTTTTGTTTCCCGTGGGGATCCAGGTTAGAATAGGTCCTCAGTAACCTTTGCTTGTCGTAAGAAGTGACTGTTGGATGACACCGCAAAACCAAGCCCCCGTGTCACAACAGGTGTGACACGATAATGATCTCTCCCTGCTCAAAGGCCGTAAATACGAAAGCTTAGTGAGGTCAAATTGAAAGTGTTAAAAAAATAATAAAAAGTCGTTATTACAGGATAAAAAGTTGTTACAAAGAGATAAAAAGTCGTAATAACGCCATAAAAGTCGTTATTACAGGATAAAAAGTCGTTACAAAGAGATAAAAAGTCGTAATAACGCCATAAAAGTCGTTATTACAGGATAAAAAGTCGTTACAAAGAGATAAAAAGTCGTAATAACGCCATAAAAGTCGTTATTACAGGATAAAAAGTCGTTACAAAGAGATAAAAAGTCGTAATAACGCCATAAAAGTCGTTATTACAGGATAAAAAGTTACAAAGAGATAAAAAGTCGTAATAACGCCATAAAGTCGTTATTACAGGATAAAAAGTCGTTACAAAGAGATAAAAAGTCGTAATAACGCCATAAAAGTCGTTATTACAGGATAAAAAGTCGTTACAAAGAGATAAAAAGTCGTAATAACGCCATAAAAGTCGTTATTACAGGATAAAAAGTCGTTACAAAGAGATAAAAAGTCGTAATAACGCCATAAAAGTCGTTATTACAGGATAAAAAGTTGTTACAAAGAGATAAAAAGTCGTAATAACGCCATAAAGTCGTTATTACAGGATAAAAAGTCGTTACAAAGAGATAAAAAGTCGTAATAACGCCATAAAAGTCGTTATTACAGGATAAAAAGTCGTTACTACGAGGGTTTTTTTTTATTATATAAAGAGATGACATTAACAGTGAAGTGAGAAGACTGAATTTTAACAACCGCGGCACTGAAGTCTATTTAGAAAAATCACAACTGACTTGCATGTATAAATGTGCATGTACCGAAAACGAATCCATTTATAAGATAAACCAGCTTTTGATTGATTGATTTCAACATCTTTTTACATATGTGGATACTTTCCCTATATATGAGAATATCCGGGCATTTTACTGCACCACAAATCCCTGCATTGTAATATCATAACATGAATCTGGCGAGAGGTACCGGGATTGATACCCAGATTCTCCACCACTTATCATAACATGAATCTGACCAACATTTATTATATCAATGCATGGCACGAACTGGTACAATGGTGGTAGGGATGGCAAATGTGAGAGGTACGAAATAGTTCAATGTCACATGTCCTTGTGTACCATCCCAGAGCTAACCCGTTCACAGACTCTAACCTTCATTAACCCACAACCCCAAATATCAAGGATATTTGAGTATGGTAGAGACGCGATAGTCTAGACCTGTTATGCCAAATACACTTCTCAGGACCGATAGTATTAAATAGTTCGTAATGAAAAGTCTATCAGACCTTCGTCCAGGTCAACACTCGTTTATATATTAATGATAATCCTCTGGCAATGGTAACTCCGTCGCATCCTGGTATGGGGTGAGTGGTTTCTTAAAATGATAAATTTGAATGCCTACGACTTACCTAAATGAAATATCGAACCAATGCGAATTGTGAGTTAGCCAGGTACAAATACCACTGACCAACTTCTCGCAGATCCGGGTTCTATATACCAACAAGCATCTTTGAGCTGTTCTCAAAATTCCTTACCTTATTTCTAATGTTTCCGAAATATGCACTGTTGGCATTAATTTTAAATGTGAACTTAAAAGCACTTTAATTCTTTCATTTGAAATTTGGATTGTGTCATTGCACATTCAAATTTATCTTACAGTTCTTGCACAATAGTAAGTTTTATTTTTAGATCACTAGTATACCCAAACAATTGACCTTAGGACCTGGTTTGGTATTGGCTATCCATTGCCTATGGCTATCTATACTGGCACTGAAAAATTCACACAACTATTACACATAATCTATACAAATAGTTAACCCTAGGTCAAAATAATTTCATTGGCTGCCAATTTTATTGGTCATACATTGAATGGCTGATCAATGCAGAAACTATTCATAACGATAACCCTTGATCGACCTTGTGTTCGTACTCACACACATATCGTTAATGTACAAAACCTTAAACCCAAAAATATTGTTTGTAAGCCATACGCACACATGTGCAATACTATTGAAAATTGTTTTATGATAGTACATGTCATCGTATTACTTTAACTCAGTTTTGAAGTTATGCCCATTTCAAACAGTAATGGACGTATGCTAATAAAATCCTGTGAAATCCTCGTTCGTGGAACAAGCGAGTACTCTGTACATAATTTATTGGGAGGTCGGAGTTATCAAACTATATATTAAGAAAATAAAATGAATCAACGGGTATATTTATCAAATAAATAAGATTTATATGCAGTGAAATGTGGCTCTTCTAAATTGACTTCACCGCAGTAGGCCTAGGGTTAAGGTGTCCCGAGTACAATTAACACGTAATAACAGGACGTACAAATTAAAGTCAAATTCTCCCAAGCGTCACATAGTTTACTAATAATCGTTTGTCAAAATATAAACAAATATCGTGCTACAGAGGGAAGCCTCCTCGTTGAACCATTGCGTCATTATGCAAATAACATAGTGGTATTTTTATCCTCTAGAATTTCAGTTGTTTATCACCTCGGTACAGGTGGAACATGGACTCAAATCACTTAGAGTTTGGGCTTAACACATCAATATTGATATGATAAATTTAAAAAGTATTCCGGACCGAAATGATATCGCTAGCAACATAATCGGAACCATCAGCGTGGTAATAGAATATTCCAGTTAATTTTGCGCCTCGCATAGCCATACTGTAAAGCATGTTTATGACGTACGTCTTGCAGTATGGTTGACTTTTCGGCTTTAAGTGCCTGAACTTTGTTTTCGAGGTCAAGGTCAATTTTCTCTTAGCCTGTTTAGCTTGTTGAAGCAAGCATAATAAATAAATATACTGGGCAGATTGTCATTTTGACAGGGCTGTAATTCAGAACTTCTGACAGTTGTTTGTAAACTTTAAATAAAGCTGAAAAAAATCGTCCTACGATTTTTCAGTGGTAGTTGACCCAAACACACAACCGACAAAGTTCCGTCGTAAAGATTGATCCCGAAATGTGTTCCTAAATATCTCACTTGCTTGGCTTGTTGATACTCACGTCTCTTTTAAATGAAAGCTATCATTTAACTGGTTCCAATATCGAACCTTGGAACCAATGAAAAATTGACCACAGTTTTCCTTGGTTTACAAAGATGGTAATTAGCCATTTTATCCACGACTACTTGAAAAAGAGTTTGTTACAGGTTCCATTTTTTTCCTCATAAACACCACTAACGTCGATGACGAACTACACTGTATAATGTCACCTGGAATCTATTATAACTTTTTTCCCATTGTAGCAGATCCACTTCTCTGACATCTATATCTTGATCAGCATGTTTTTCAATGTTGTCAAGTTCTGGAAAATAGGATAGCAGGGGAAGAGTTGCGGTAATTTCCTGGATCTATTTTCACCTATACAGTTGCATGGAGAAGCTTCTGAATTGACATCCGAACACACTTTAAGTCTACCTTCCTCTGAAGGAAATGGCAATAGATTATATCCGGGACCCTGAACAGTGTGTTTCAAAAGGAGGCTTTGTCAGATTTTTATCTTGCTCCATGTTTTTCACCATATCACAGTTATCTCTTGAAGTTGCCAACAGGATACATGTATTTAATAACTAATGTTACAAAGGTACGGTTATTGAGGTAGGTAGAGTATTTTCATTATAAGATTTTTAGAGACATCCGACTGCGCATTTGTTTTAAGCAGACTCAATCTCGTTCTCAAGCAGTCTTTGAATTTTCATTGTTTGGAAGTCAGAACAGCAAAAACAGCGATTTGTATTTCAAGGAATCTTCCCACTGTGTTAGCTGTACTATTCCAGCTGACTGAAACATTGATATTTTAATACAATTGTTGATATACACGAAATGTCATTAACAGTCTGCTCAAAGGCCCTAAGCGCTGAGTATAGGCCGACATTTTGCAGTCCTTCACCGGCAATGGGGACGTCTCCATATGAGTGAAAAACTCTCAAAAGAGAAATTAAACAATAGACAACTAACCAACAATGCTCAACTGTTATGTGTGTTGTATGGGACGTTCAACGGTGCTCTGTATCAAGGATCACAGCCCTCCATCAAAAAGGTAAGCTCACTGGGGGACGTCAGGTACACAACAAACCCCACTACCGCACATATTTATGTGGCTAACCGCCATCAAGTGGTTGAATTATTGTCAAAACGGGGTAAAACCATTAACAAAATCAATCAATCAATATTCTGTTTCCATTTTTAAACAAAACGCGCGTGTGTGTGTGTATTTCCTTGGAAAGAGTTTTCCCGTGGGGATCCGGGTTAGAATAGGTCCTGAGTACTTCAAGCTTATCGTAAGAGGCAACTAAATGGGGTGGTCCATCTGATGAGACTGGGAAAAAAAAACGAAGCCCGTGTCACAGCAAGTGTGGAACGATAAATATCCCTCCCTGCGCAAAGGCCGTAAGAGCCGATCATAGATCTAAATTTGCAGCCCTTCACCGGAAACGGTGACGTCTCCATATGAGTGAAACATTCACGGGCGGGTCGTTAAACAATATATAATCAACCAACCTTGGGCATGATTAAGAATGCTTATAATTTTAGTGGCCAAATTGACCCTTTGAATTAAATTATATTGGTGTTTAAGTGTATTCGTTTATATAAGTTTAGTCTAAGTTGGCTTATAAATCTTAGCGGCGCTACATATTTCTTGTCAAGCTTGCTTCATATGAATTCCATCAAACGAAAACTACAGCTATGTCTACAAAAATACAAAATTGGACTGTTGTAAATGGGTTTTTAAGTTTTCCAGAATGCATTCGCATTTGTTCTAAACGGAAATTCTATGATGATCCGCATATGCGATTAAATGATACTCCACTTAAACACATTAAAGACATCCAGTTCTTTAATGTCATATTTTATTATTATTATTATTATTTCACATATAGAGGGCCTCCGTAGCCGAGTGGTTAGAGCATTGTGTCCAAAATCACAAGGTTCGATTCTCGCTCGCGCCGATATATTTGTGAAAGTTTGCCAGTTTACTTTCGGAAGGTCGGTGGTTTCTTCCTGGGTACATTGTATCTGGGTTCTCTCTTCCACCAATAAAAAACTGGATGCCACTAGATAACTGAAAAATTGTTGAATGCTTGAACGAGTGCTTATGCCATATGAAATTTATAAAATTGAAATTTATAAAATTGGTCACCAGATTTAAATATTTCCCTCGCCAAGGCGTGGGAGATATTAAATCTGGCAACTCATTTCATAAATTACATATCCCATGGGCACTCGTTCAAGACTCTTTATATATTAAAGCCCTCGATGCATGGGAGTTTCTCAAATCTCTCCTGTATATAGTTTATATTTGACGCAAACGAACCACCTCTTGGCCTGCTAGCTTAAAGATAATCTTACAATATATAGTTGAATTAAAAGCTAATAAATTAAAAGCTAATAAATGACAATCACGCATTTGACTGCGTTTTCCATCATCAGTTTGAAGATTTGTATGACAAAAGCGTCTAGGGGTTACAAAAACATATACATGATTCTAACTTACTTTTAGGCACTATAAAACCCTCAACTCATTCAGAAATACCTCCATGAAAATTGATACAACTCGACGTAGACAATTATTATCTGAATACGAGAAATTTGAAACATAACCCATCGATCTCAAGCAAAAACCTCCCGGATTATAAGAGTCTACACATTATCAATTTGAGTTTCTTGTTTGTATTTTGTTTAACATCTCGCTCAATAATCAAGGAAACGTTTCCGAAATAATACTAAAATGGAGCCGCTGCTAAAAAAAAAATGCAGATATAGGGAGTTTGAACGACACTGGCAAAACATATACAATAAATTGGACTAAAAAAACTTTTGTCTCCAAAATTTCATCAAACTTAGGAAGGTAAAATGGAGTCGCTGCTACTGCAGTTATCACGACTCCAGTATGAAGAAACAATTCACATCGCGAAAGTAAAAGCTTTCAATTTGCTTTTAAGTAAATTCAAATTTCTAATGACAAACTTTTTTATTGAGATCCATGCCACTCTTAAATGAACAAATGCGATTTCTACATGATATCAACATTTATCATATATATATAATATCAATGTTGACATCATATATATATATATATATATATATATATATATATATATATGTGTGTGTGTGTGTGTGTGTGTGTGTGTGTGTGTGTCCAATAATAAAAGACAAGAAACAAAACTTGAATTACACTGTAAGCGCTTTCGGCTTTATATATATATATATATATATATATATATATATATATATTTGTGTGTGTGTGTGTGTTGTATGTATATGTATATATATATATATAGAGAGAGAGAGAGAGAGAAAGAGAGAGAGAGAGATGAATGTATAGATGTATGTATATATGTATGTAATGTATGTAAATATGTATGTATAAATATAAGGTTTAAGGTTAGACTCAATGGAACGAACGCGAACGAAGCTCAAACTAATATATTTCATTTACTTAAATGCCTTAAAATGGCTGAAACATTGTCAAAACGGCGTTAACCCTTAAAAACAAACAATCACTCTGTGATTCAGGACATTTTAGCATTCATACTTTAATTTGATCGTAAAATGTTTGCAGTATAATCCCAGACACAATCCAAATTGTTTTCGAAATCTGACAGTTTTATAATCTCTAGAGACCACCATACGTATCTCAGATCTTTAGGCATCTTTATGATAGGGACGTTGTCCTTCATCAACACAACCATGGATCCTTCTCGATTGTTATGGAAAGCATGTGTAACTGTCATCTGAACTGCGTAGGACTCCCATCCACTTTGTAGAAACGTTTCTGTAACAACGAACACTACTTTTCGACTGTCGTCAATGCATCGAAGCATTTCGTCCGCTTTGGATAAACCTGGAATGAAATCCTTGTCGGGAAAACTCACTTTCACACTGCGTTTTGTCAATTCATGATACAGTGTGTTTACAGCCCATTCGTAGTCGTGCTCGGAATATGATATAAACACGTCGAACTGGTAGTCATCTTTGGATGTACTAGACATCACCCCTCTCCATCTATTACGTAATCGTAATATGACATAATCCACATGCACGCGATATTTTGTGATTGTGCCAAGCAAAATGATAATAATGATGATAACGAAGAGTACAATAGATGAGTATATCAGCCAGTTTTTTGTCTGGCAATTTAATTCAAACGTTCTAAACGTTTTGTCATGAAAAAGAGATGATAATGTTTGACTGCTTTGTATACATTGTGTAATTCGCCAATCTCCAAAACGCATTTTATTTTCCTTCATCCATTTCAATGATGATAATTTTGAGCAGGTGCAACTGATTGGGTTTCCTTCAATGAAAATATTGACTTTACTGAGCTCACTCAAAATAGCAATGTCTGAGGACTGAAAGAACGAGATCTTATTGTCTCGAAAATACAGTTTCGAAAGGTTGGTTAGCATAGAAACAGTGAAGGGAATTGAGGAAAGTAAATTGTTGTCCAAATTCAGAGTGTACACTGATTCATTTTGATCGCTGAGAAGATACTTTGGTAACATGTCTATAGCGTTATGGCTTAGATCCAGTGTTTGCAGTTTTGAGAGGTTTTTAAATAAAAGTTGACTTTTGGGAATTTTGAAATCTAGTTTTGCATTTGATGCCTTTATTGATCTAAGATTATTTGAAAAGCTAAACATATCGTTAGGTATTTTACTACAGTCATTATTGGAAATGTCAATATATCTTAACTTCGGAGTTTGGAGAGGAGTCAAAAATGCACAGGGAAAGTTTGTATAGCTGATGTAGAGTCCTTCTAAAGCGCTGCCAATAAGGGTAAAATCTGCACTGAACTTAACAAGGTGAATGTAATGATTTGAGATATCTATATATTGTAGTTGAGAAGATAATCTATATTTAAAATGTATTTTCCCCAAAGGCAACAGGGATACAGCAGGGGATGTCACTGGTGTTTGATGTTCACTAGGGGCTATATAGAGAGCTCTTAGTTTTGGATAGGAACTGAAAAGGTGCAGACCAATTTCTGTATCTAACTGCAACATCTTGTTATGTGACATATATAGTATTTCAATGCATTGACCAAGCTTCGTTTTCCATGGATCAACCGAAATACCTGATATTCTATCTTCACTCATATCAACATATTTTGCGCATATATTGAATAGATACTCACAATTCCGTTCGTTAAGAATTATAGCATTACCTGAAAACGATTTCATGTTCGATGGAATTTGTAAATAATCTAACGTCCTGTTTTGAAGGCATTTTAAAGACCTCAGAACTGGAATTAAATCACAATTCCCTCCAATGTTAAAATAAATCCCTTTGATGAATGGGAAGGAACAAAATAAATCTTCACTAACATCACAGTATGCTGTGTTCTTAAAAGGCATGTAAAGATACTGTATTGGTGAATCAATAAGTCCACGAAATGTGACATTTGTCAAATGAAATGAAGATCCCACTGTGTGGAATATAATACTGCTTAATTTCTTCAAACTTGTAAAGTTATCATTGAAATGAAATCCCCAAAAAGCATCAACTGAAAGAGTTTGTAATGCTGACAGACGAGTAATCTCTGTGTCAGGATATCCGTCATGTTGAAAGCTGTTACTGTGTATGCTGAGAAATTTTACATCAGGAAGACCAGCAAAGGCTTCCTTCTCAAAGGAACTCTTCAGTAATCCACAGCCGCTCAAATCCAGATTGCAAAGGTTTTGGAATTGTGAAAAGGCTCGACTTTTTATCGATTGTACTTTGTTGTTTCGTAAGTATATGCCTTTTACTTTGGATGAAACTTGAAGAGAAATCTTGAAAAATGTTTCCTTAGATATCACACGGAAATCATTTTGAGACAGATCAATGGTCAGGTTATATGACACTGCTAAGATCTCACTTGGAAGTGTACTCAGTCCTAGACCGCTGCAGTTCCATAACAAGCCATCATTTCCACATTCATCTCTATAGTGTGTTGTTTTACAAACGGTTTGCTGCTTGGTAAGATAACCTATATGATACAAGACAAAATTAAGAATAACCAAAAGGTAAGTACTAGTAAAAGCGAAATCATAGACGATTTTCAATTCTTTTGTTTAAAAAGGCTAAGATAACTAACAGTTTCGTAATTCCTATTAAAAATGCAAATCAGAGAGATGGGCAAACACGGACCCCTGGACATACCAGAGGTGGGATCAGGTGCTTAGGAGGAGTAAGCATCCCCTGTCGACCGGCCACACCCATTGTGAGCGCTATATCTTGATCAGGTAAACGGGGTAATCCACAGTCGGAGTCAGTGCGTCAAGAACTGCCTGACAGTTGGTATGAAACACGTCACACAACATTTGACCTAATATGTTGTACCTATACTGAATTCCTAAACTTCACAATAGCCCTTACAAACAAAGATACATTCCTGGATCTTCTACTGAGCCTTTAACGTTGCTCCTTGCAAAAACATCAACATTGTGAAATCATCCCGTTTGTCATAAGGTTGAGTTGTTAGTTTCCCGCCAGCATCTATTTTCAGTAATATATCTAAGTACAAAGCAGATGTAGAAGACTCTGGGAGGTTTTTTTTTATTTCAAGTTCATTGGGATATGTTGAATCGACATTTATCATGAAATGCTTACATTATCATTGTTTTCGCCTTTCACGTATTTCCGCAAGTGTGATAATATCCATTTCCTCAAATACGATACGGCGTATATGATTCTTGGTAAATATAGTATGAAAAACTGTTGGCTGGTTGTATATTGTTTAACTTCCGCTCAAGAATTTTTCACTAATATTGAGACGTTACCATTGCCAGTGAAGGACTGCAAAATCTAAGATCTATGTTCGTCGCTTACAACCTTCGAGCAGGAAGGGATATCTAACGTACCACACCGCCCCATTTAGTGGCCGTTTACGTCCAGCAAAGGGTACGGAAGACCTATTCGAACCCAGATCACTACGGGATTCGCTCATATGGAGACGTCACCATTGTTGGTTAAGGGTTGCACGTTTTAGCCCTATGTTCAGTGCTAACAGCCTTTGAGGAGTTGGGGATCTTTATTACCATATATGTTGCACTATTTTCTGCGGTTTTATCGGGCTTGTCCGAAGAACCGCACGACATTTAGTTGCCTCTCATAATAAGCGGGGGCCTCCGTGGCCGAGTGGTTAGAACATCGCGCTCAAAACCACAAGGCCTCTCACCTCTAATTGGCGCGGGTTCGAATCTCGCTCGCACCTGTATATGTGAGAAAGTTTGCCAGTTTATTTTCGGAAGGTCGGTGGTCTCTTCCCGAATGCATTGTATCTGGGTTCTCTCCTCCACCTACAAAAACTGGACGCCACCAGATAACTGAGAAATTGTTGAGTGTGGCGGAAAGCAATCAATCAATCACAATAAACAAGGGGTATTGAATGTATAGTAAACAACACTCGCTGCCGTACAGACACGTACTTGCGTTTTTCATAGTGGAGAGGGGGCAGAAAAATTCAATAAGCCAAAAGAAAAAACAACAAGAAATCTCTTATCACAACTTTGGATTTGTACATTCTGTTTGTATCTTTGGTTTGCGGTAAGCAGCCTTTACTTCCTCCAGAATCTGGGTAAGTAGATATCTTTATTTACGCTAAATACACAACACGCCACTGCTGCAACATGTTAATGTAGGTACTTTGCAGTACTTTCTACCTTATTTTTCTGTATATGTTTCTCTATTTTATTTCTGTTTTCTATTAAGCAACATATATTTATTCATATCTGTTTAATTTTTATTTATTTATTTTTTCATTATTTAGGTACCATTTAAAGACCCATTTCATGACCGTATTGCTACTAGAAAAGTAGGCGTGTCCTAATGATTGATTGATTATATATTTTTAACGTCCTGCTCGAGATTTTTCACACAAATGGAGACGCCACCATTACCGGTGATGGGCTGCTAAATTTGGGCCTATGTTCGGCGCTGATGGTTTTTGAGAAGGGAGGGATCTTTATCGTGCCACACCTGCTGTGACACGGGGCCTCGGTTTATGCGGTTTCATCCGAAGGACCGCCCCCATTTAGTCGCCTCTTACGAGAAGTAAGGAGTATACTGAGGATCTATTCTAACAACCCGGATCTCCACGGGGCCCGTGACCTAATGAAGACAGATGTTATTTACCTGTAGTGGACAGGGTCTACCTACGTGCTAATTTCCATACACAATGAAATACACCAAAATTTAATAAAAATAATCCGCCCACTGAATCCTTCGTTTAAATATATGAATTAAAATAAATCAATTCATTTAAATTAAATCATTTAATTTGATTTGAAATTATTATTCTGATATTAATTCTATTAATTTAACCATAGTTTAATACTATAGTTTGTTAAGCCGGAAGTAATTTATGCAATTATGGAGGTGGAGCCATAGTTTACATATCTGATTTGATATGATATGCATATATACGCCATGAATTCGAACCAGCAGATATAGAATACTTTGGTTAGAAATAGGTTTTAAACTTCGCACTCATATTATTAGTAAAAATTTGTTTCAGTGGCTTGAACTAGCTTCGAAGTTATCAAAATAGCAGATCTCTATGAGTTATCTTGCAAGAAGAGCTATTATCAACATTATTTACCAATGTTGGAGTACTTCGAGGGCCTGTGTTAGGACCACTTTTATTTCTTATTTAAATCAATGATCATTATGTTATCATTTTATAGATTGTATGCTGATGACAACTCATTCCAAAACTGCGATATATTGAAATAGTTCTGAATCGTGATCTAAAGGCACTCAGTAACTAGTCAGATAAGTGGTTATTGAAATTTAATCCGTCTAAAACAAACTTTTTTTATACAAAAGGCGTGTAGAAGATTTTCCCGAGTTATTTTTTCAAGGATGTCAACTTGATTATGTTTCAACTCATCGTCATCTTGGTCTATTTTTATCTAAGGATTTAGAACTGTCTGAAAATTAGGCCTCTGGGGAAAAAATCAAATTTACTCTCAATAGGAATAATTTATCCAAAATGTATATTATATTTATCAGACCAGTTGTAGAATACACCTCTGTAGTATATGACGGTTGCATTATGATTTGATATGGACAGGTTCGAAAAGGTTGCGTAACAGGGATATCATTTTGGAATCGAAAAAATTCAGGCTACACTGTATTTAATCAGGCTAAGAAGCTCTTGTCAACAAACACTTCTTGTATTTAAGAAAATATATTATTCATACCAAATAAAGACACAACCGTTTACTGAATTATGATGTGTTCAGATGAAATATTATCATCAGGACCCCGCATGAAATGCAGGAGTCATACTACCCTTCCGTTGTCCGTCCACATTTTTGTTTGGAAGCTATAGCTCAAAGAATTTCCAGCGTGCAGTTATCAAAACTGTGCGCATAAATATTCTATAATAATGTCTGTCTGTCAACATCTTTTTTGTGATTTTGTATCTAGTGAACATTTGTAAAGGGAGATAATTTGTAAAGGGAGATAATTCAATTTGAAAATTTGAATTTTAGAACCGTAACAATTTAAATAGCTTAATAAACAATAATTATTACCCTAAAACATCAATATATATATATATATATATATATATATATATATATATATATATAAAGGGTGTTAAGAAAGTTCGTTCCATGATTTACAGCATGCCTCATATACAAGTTTATATGTTTTTAATAACCAGACAGTCCACCTTTGTTTTTCAATACATTTTTAATTCTATTTGGCATTGAATGAATCAAAGAAATCAAATGTTTCTGAGGTATCTCCCTCCATGCACGGTGAAGTCGGCGTCGTAATTGGCACATTGTCATTGGGCGCGGATCCTTGTAGGCCTCGCTGTCCAGAATACTCCATAGATTTTCGATGCAATTTAGGTCTGGGGAATTGCCTGGCCATTTTACTTTGGTAATAAAGTTTGGTAGATTATTTTCACACCAATTCTGTGTTAGCAGGGCAGTGTGAGGGGTCGCTCCATCTTGAACAAATGTGGCGTGTCCTGGATATTGAAGTAACTTTCGTTCGTCGATCCTACCACTATTTTTCTGTCGATTTAGAGCAGGTTTTAGTTCTTTTTGAAGGATATTGTTCACATAATAATCAGCATTAATAGTTTTGCCGGCTGGAACAATGTGAAGTTTGGATAATCCCTGTACTTCCATCGCACCCCATACCATGACTTTAGCGCTCGACTTGACGCAGCTTACATCTGGAACCTCATCTGACTGGGACCCCCATACAACATCGTCCTGTCGGTTCGGAACATGAAACAAATATTTCGTAGATTCATCACTAAAGATGTAGTTTTCCCAGTCTTCAGCCGTCAAATGCTTGTGATCACGAGCAAATTTCAATCTCTTTTGCCTCTGTGTTTTCGTCAATAGTTGATTTCTCGGTCTTTTAAATGCCTTCCATTTTTTAACTTTTCGCAAATAATTAAACACAGTTACATGACGAACATTAAAGCCTGAGTTCTTAAGTTCCTTGCTGCATTTCCTTGTTGATTTTCCTCGTTTGTATTTTATGTTTTCCACTTTTCTCTTC